>JAAALK010000282.1:23847629-23954561 GCA_019279435.1 Zizania palustris
ATGATTGTGCCATGTGCTGGCAAGCGAGCTCGTGAAGTGAGCTGCTAGCGCCTCCCTGCTCCCCTCGAGTAACTTACTCGACGACCGAAATCGCTGATCGTCGAAGTCGAGCCATCATCCGCCATCTTGCCCACATCCGCCTCGCCCTTCGTTCGAACACCACATCTCGGATGTGGCCGCTGTGTCGTAGGGTCGAGGATGCGGTAGGCCTTGCGCCCTCCGCATAGCCGATGAAGAACCCCTTGCGTACTCCGATCGTTAGCTTGTCCGACGTGGCTGAGCTCCTTGACGAATGCCAGGCAACCAAAAACACGAAGGTGGCCAACCGTCGGCTGCGTCCGTGGCCAGGCTTCATACGGTCGTCCGCGTCAAGAGCCTTTGGTGGGGCGAGCGGTTGAGGAGATGGACTACCAGTCATCAACCGCCTCTCCCTAGTAGATCACCGGCATCCCCCGTTGCTTGAGGAGGGCGCGAGCAGTGGCCACCACCATTTGGTTGCGGCGCTCGACGACGCCGTTCTGCTATGGTGTGTACGGCGCGGAGTAGTGGCGCGCATCCCCTCGTCGGCGCAGTACGCCGCGAACTCAGCCGCCGTGAATTCGCCCGCCGTTGTCCGTGCGCAACACCCGAAGCTGTGGCCGCACTCCTTCTCCGTGGAAGCTTGATGACGCTTGATAGCATCTGCGGCTGCTGCCTTGGTGTCGAGAAGCACCGCCCACATGTAGCGGGACACTTCGTCGACGGAGGAGAGGAAGTAGCGCCGGCCTCCCAGGGTAGCCGGTGTCACGGGACCGCAAAGGTCGCCGTGCACGAGCTCGAGCTTCTCCTTGGCGCGAAAGCTCGCTGATGGGAATGGGAGTCGCTGCTCGTGTCTTGGTCGCGCGCAGGTGTCGCAGAACTGCTCCACATGCTCGACACTCGCATGCCCACACCATCTCCTTGATTCGAGCTGCTTCAGGCCTCAAAGTTGAGGTGCCCAAGCGCTCGTGGCCACCACCACGCGTCGTCGTCGCGGCGGCTACAAGACACACAGGCTGCGCCACCTGCACATGAAGTACATAGAGGCGATTGCTTTCCTCTATTTACCTGGCGACAAGTTGGTGCTGATGATCCCAAATGTGCAGCACCCCATGCTCGATCTCCACTCGCGAGCCTTCTCATCCAGCTGGCCAAGACTGATGATGGAGTTTCTCAGCTCAGGGATGTAGTCGACACCGGTGAGCATCCGATGCTCGCCGGTCTTGGCGGTGAAGATGACAGAGCCGATGACCCTTATCTCCACGGCGGAGGCGTCCCCAAACTTGACGGAGCCTCGCACGCTGGAGTCCAGGTCGGAGAAGTGTTTCCCGTCGCCCGGTCATGTGATGGGTGGCGCCGGTGTCGAGGAACCACCCATCAATCTGTCATCATTGGACCTATTGCCGAGGAAGACCGCGGCGCGTGGTTCGTCGACGTGGAGAAGAGCGGCGGCTGTCGACGTGGGAGGGGAGTGCAACTCAATGTTCCCATGTATAAGGAACAGAGCTGGCTCCTCTTGTGCTTGCGCGACATGTGCCTGACCGCCGCACTTCGCCTGCCGGCAGTCCCTAGCCCAATGGTCGATCTTGCCACAATTATGACAAGTGTCATCACGGGCCGCCTTGCGGCCCACCGTTGGCGCCGCCAGTAGCGCCTCCACGCGCCTGGGGGGCCTTGCGCCCCCTGCGTGGCTGGCGCTTGTGGCCATTTGACAGAACTTGATGCTCACCCTTCTTTTGCTCTCGCTGGCGAGCGAGCCACTGCTCCTCGGTGAAGAGAAGCTTGCCACCAGTGGTGGCCGGCTCTGAAGATGGCTGGGGCTCGTCGATGTCGACGACCTTGAGGCGAACTATCGCTTCTTCGATCGACATCATGGAGAGGTCCATCAAGGACTCGATCAAACGAGCGATTTGCTTGTATTTCCTGAGAACGCAGCGAAAGAGCTTCTCAACCCGCTCTTTCCTCGTTGATGAGGTCTTCGACATGCTGCACCAACTTCTGCAGTAGAGAGTTGAGACGGAGAGCAAAATCATCAACATCCTCACCTGGTTTGAAAGCCAGGTTCTCCCACTCCTTGCGTAGTGCCTGCAGCGTAGCCTTGCGGGCGCGATCACTGCCGATACACACTGCATGCGATAGTATCCCAAGGAATCAAAGACTGCATCTCCGGCGGATTGCAGCAACAAGGGCCTCCAGCGCCCGTCGATCATCATCGTAGTCGACGTCATCGTATGTGACCGCCTCCCACATGTGCCGCACTTGGAGCTTCACCCTCATAATCATGGATCACTCGGTTGTAGTTGGTCTTGTGAGGGTGGCCATCCACCACCAGCACCAGCGTCCTTGACGATGGTCTGGAAATCGCGATGACCATGGCGCCGGTCCAGGGAAGGAGAGCCACGCCGCCTGTGAGGGTCGGTTCGCCAGGAGCAACGACCGTCGCGTGCGCATCCTCTCGGAATGTTGTCGGCGCGCCTCGGCCCGTTTGGGCTGCCGCCGCGAGCACGGGGCTGCGCTGCTGCCCACTGCGCCACCCGCTCATCCTTCGCCCTCCTTGGTAACTCGACCTCCAAGTCGAGGCTACCTCCCTCGGAGGCAGTGCCACTGTTGCTACCGTGGTGCAAAGCTTCGAGCTCTGCCGCCGCAACACGTGCTGCAGCCACAAGCCGCCGTCACTTCCATCTTCCGCTCTCGCTACTGCCAGTTCTGCTGCCGCCAACCTCGCCTTTCGAGCCGCCGCTGCCATAGCCTCTGCTGCCACCCGGTCGCGCTCCTCCGCCGCGGCGACTTCGGCCTCCTGCCGACGTCGTGCGCTCGAGGTGACCCGAGCGAAGAGAGTCTCCTGTGGACATTTCGCAGTGGTAGAGTGGAAGGGTCGTGGGGGTTGCTGCTGCACTGGGAGGAAGCCGCTACTATCGAGCTGCTGCTCGGAGTGTGGGTGAAGGTCGCCGAGCGTTGGTTTCCGGTGGACCCGCAAGGGAGGAAGATGAACAAGGAGATGGGCGTCTCCGTTGGAGAGAGTCGTGGAGGGGATTGGAAAGGTCACAGAACCATACAGCTCTGATACCAATTGTTAGAGAGAACACTCGCATTGGTAGGGATGACACTCAAGAGTTGGGGTAATTTTCTTCTCATTCAACTCACTCAAATGCCATGCCAACCCAAATGGTTAGGGATACATATTTATAGGCTAGCCATGTAGCCCAGATGCTAGATGCTAGTCTAAGATGCTAAAGCATAGAAGCTAGTCTAGATGCTAAAGCAAAGATGCTTAGTCTAGTCTAAGATGCTAAAGCAAAGATGCTAGTCTAAGATGCTAAAGCAAAGATGCTAAAGGTGCTAAGACTACAAACTTGTCCACACATGGACATCACACATGTCATGTCAAACAACATGTCATGCCAAAACACACACACACACATAGACTTATCCTCTCAGTCAGCAGTTGCTTCTTTAGACATGAAATATCCATTGTATTTTTATGAAGTTATACCAACAATGCTTTGTTAGACCTAAAAATTTGAGGCCTAGTTTTTATTAACGGATTTTGTTTCGTTGCAGTATGATGCATTTGAAATAGGATTTATAACTACTGATGACTTCACAAATGCTGATATTCTGGAAGCAACTTATCCTGCTGTTGCTAAGAGGCTACATAAGGACTGGATTAATGATCCTGCTATTCCGATAGTCACTGGCTTTCTTGGAAAGGTCGGTCATCTTACATATTTTATTTCAGTGATACCGAAAGTCCATTGTCTTTACAGTGTTCATGTATGAAATTGCAGGGATGGAAATCTGGTGCCATCACCACTTTAGGCAGGGGTGGTAGTGACCTGACAGCTACAACCATTGGCAAAGCCTTGGGATTAAGAGAAATCCAGGTTTGTTTGACTGTTGACACAATATATGGCAATTTAGATGAATTTGCCTCTGCTAATATCTAACATGGACACTTAACATTTTTGGTAATGCCACCAAAGGAACCATTTCATGGCTGGGTTGAAGTTAGTTTCTGTTGGGGCTATTTTGGCTACTACTCTCTTAGTCCCAAAATATAAGGTGTATAAATTGTTGACATAGTCTTCAAAGTATAATTTTGACCATTAATTTCATTCATTATATATCATGAACGACTACAAAGTGAACATCATATGAAATTATTTTCAAAGATGAATCTAGCTATACAACATGCATAACACTAAACTTATATGTTTTTAGCTTAGTTATTAGTCAATAGTTATAAATTTTGACTTTTGTAGAAACGTAGGTGTCTTATATTTTGGGATGGAGGGCGCACTAATTAATAGTACTAGCACATTTTTATCCTTTGAAATTGAGATTGTGTTTGTTTAATATTCTGGTTAAATGTGGATGTCCTATTTGCTTTTGCTTGCAATAAAGTGTCTAGGCTTGTAGCTGGAACTAGGAGCCATGAAAATTAATAAGGAAACTATAAGACATAAAAAATTAATAAGAAAACTAGAAACCATAAAATTCATAAATGCACTACTAGCATATTTGCATGTGTGTTCCAATGCATTTTAATTAAAACACCATTATGTTCTAGGAATCTAGGCTTACAAAAGATGCAAAAATAATTATCCACACATTTCAAAGTATTCAGATTAGATCACCACCAACTACATATAGTCATATACCTATGCACTAAGTACTTAATTATTAAAAATGGGAGTATGCCTGCGTAGATTGGTTTACAAATGGGCGTGATTGTAGAGCACATCATCTTCACCACCACCACCCCCTTAAACTCCCTCTGTTGAGAAATACAAGGCATGCATGAATTTGACAAGGTCTCTACTGTTGAACTTTGACTATTAGAATATTTCATTGTATGTCATCAATAACAACAAAATTAGCATCATACAAAAGTACTTCCAGTATGAATCTAATGGTACCATTTGTATAGCGCTAAACATATATGTTGTTAGCTTATTATTAGTAAAAAATTACAAGCGTTGACTTTTAAAAAAAATGTGCAACTTATATTTTCCAATGGAGTATATTTTATGCACTATGTGTATACATTATTTTTATCACTCTTATCCATGGTTGTCACGGCGCCCCGGCGAAACCAGTCGCCAGGGGGCCGACTGGACGCCTAGGTGCCTAGGCGTCGCCTAGGCGACCAATTAAAATCAGCAAACAGAGGTCGGCACTCAGCATTTCAGCAAACATGTCCATAGCACACATGTCTTCTGCTTGCCTTCTGCTGCCTTCTGCTTGCTGCCTTCTGCCGCCTTCTGCTTGCCTTCTGCTGCCTGCGCCTGCTGCTGCTGCCTGCTGCGGCGAGGGAGCAGGGGAGGGGGAAGCAGAGGCGGCGGCGCGGCGCACGGGGAGGGGAAGCAGAGGCGGCCGGGCGGCCGGTGGCGCAAGGGGAAGCAGAGCTGGCGGCCGGCAGCGCAAGGGGCAGAGGCGGCGACGCAACTCACAAGGGGAGGGGAAGCAGAGGCGGCCGGCGGCGCAAGGGGAAGCAGATCCGGCGGCCGGTGGCGCAAGGGGCAGAGGCGGCAACGCAACTCGCAAGGGGAAGGGGACAAACCGAAGTCGAATCTAGGCCTGGGGTTAGGGCGCCACGCCTTAGACAGTACAACTTGCCCTAGGTGCCCGCCCAGACACGCCTGGCGACCGCCTAGTCGCCATGGGCGACGCCTAGAAGCTCCAGGCGGGCGCCTAACTCCACCAGGCGAGGCGAATGACCATGACGTTCGGTGGTGACCGCCTGGACGCCTAGTCGGCGCCTAGGCGTCGCCTAGGCGACGCCGTGACAACCATGCTCTTATCATTTTAAAAGTGTGGCCTAGGGAAGTGGAAAAATACAGGAGATAAAAAAATCTGGAAAACTATCACCACCTAAAAGTTATTCACTTATTTGTACCATATCTATATCCCTAAATTAGCAGGCTCCCTGACCAAAACCGTTTAAATTAATTTGGCTCAACTTCATGAGCCCAACTCCCTAATATTGTTTTAAACACCATTAGTCTGGTGAACATTCTAGGCTCTGGGTTTAAAGCTCATTTAACAGGATTTTATGAAGCTTCATGCTTAAGCTTGAAAGTTTGTAGAAGAAATCTTCAAACGGCTCCATACTTGTCATGGTATTAAATTGCTGTTATGCTGTATCATAATTTGAACTTGCTTTAGTTTAGTGTAATGATCCTAGGATCATCATAGGGTAAACATCTGTCGGAGAGAGTTTGGATGGCGACAACTTGAAGTAGAACGGCGATAGGTGAAGGAGGGTGTTGATTGGGAGAGGAATAGATCTATAATAGCCATTAGCCAGTGATGGGAGAGACCACTTGACCAGAGCTAGAGTTTTGGGACCAGGGACTTTGTTTATTCATGTTTGCTTGCCTAATAAAGATATATTCCCCATTCTTATATAGTCAGGATAACTTGACTCTCGAGAAGCTCATCTCTAAAATAAAGGAAATAGATAACAGCTCAATCTAATCATATCTCTAAAATAATAAAACTAATCTCATCTCTAACTAACAAATCCTAAACTGCTGCTACAGTATTGTGCGGGTAGCTGGGTGATGTTCACACGCATGAACAGTGTGCGTGAATAGTAATCCTGCATGTGACATTTAGCTTCCTACAAAGCATCCCTTTTAAAATTTTTGGGGAGGAGCATCCCCTTTTTATTTGGCAGTTCATTTCAATTTACAGTACAATGAACTTATAGTCTTCCCATATTCCTAATAGGTTTGGAAAGATGTTGATGGTGTTTTGACATGTGATCCTAATATACATCCGAAGGCAAAACCTGTGCCATACTTGACGTTTGATGAGGCAGCTGAACTTGCCTATTTTGGTGCACAGGTATTCATGCTTTTCATCATTATTATTTATCTATCCATTAATAAAATTCATTGTACTTTGCTTTCAGTGGGTTTATTTTATTTGAGTAAAACAGTTTCCCATTTAGGGTGTTTAGCTTAATAATTTAGTGAACCAGTGGCTGTATTCTATAAATCTGTTTATTGACTACTTACAGAAATTCTTTACTAACTAATTCTAGGTTTTGCATCCACAATCGATGAGACCAGCTAGAGAAGGTGATATACCTGTTAGGGTTAAGAACTCTTATAACCGTCGAGCCCCTGGTACACTCATTACTAAAGCAAGAGATATGAGTAAGGTTTGTTGATTGACTAAATTGTGATATATGGACTCATCTACTTGTTAGCTGTTGCAACTTACTGATTCTTGCTTGACTTTTTCAGAGTGTTTTGACTAGCATTGTACTGAAATCAAATATTACAATGCTTGACATAGTGAGCACAAGGATGCTTGGACAATATGGTTTTCTAGCTAAGGTACACCTAGTTGATGGCATAAACTTTATTAAGTTCTATCTTGGATTTCATTCTTTTAGTTGTAATTTTTTATTGCTTTTCCAGGTCTTTTCAATATTTGAAGACTTGGGCATATCTGTTGATTGTGTGGCTACAAGTGAAGTCAGCATATCTTTGACCCTGGATCCATCAAAACTCTGGAGTCGTGAATTGATCCAGCAGGCAAATGTTCGGACCTGAATTCTTTTCATTATTCTTTCTCTAGCAATTATTTGATTTTTTCCAGCTGTTATTTTTCCTGAATCTTCTTGAACAGTTTTCTTTTGCTTTTTTTTGTATTTTTATATAGAGGGGAAAAAACACACTGTCATATTGAAATCTGTCACACCTCAGCCGAAGGCATTACATATTTACATCGCATAATAAAGTTACATATGTACCCTACCAGATAAGGAATGTCACATGTTCTGCTCCGTAAAAGGTGATAGCAATACCTTAAAGCAACTGAATATTGATGTTATAAAAACAATTAAATTGTTGAGGATAGTCTTCTAAGATGTTGGCCCCTTTTGAAGCAGTTAACATGATCAGGATACTAGGTTCCAATTAATGATGCATCTTGATCACATTTATGTTCGACTTTCAGCTTAATGTACCTGTAGTTCATATTTAGTGTTATGTGCCAGGAACTTGATCATGTCATCGAAGAACTTGAAAAGATAGCAGTTGTTCACCTACTGCAGCATCGATCGATAATTTCGTTAATTGGAAACGTGCAAAGGTCATCCTTGATTCTTGAAAAGGTAAGTATGTGTTGCCTAATTGTCACTACATCATGCTGTGACGTTCAAAGTTCAGCAATGGTTAATACATGTTTAATGATAGCATGTGGGCACCATCCCTGAAATACCCTGGTCAAGCAACATGAAACACAGCCCTTTTTCCCCAATATATGATTGATATCCATTCCCACTTGTCAGGCTTTCAACGTTCTACGAACAAATGGAGTTAATGTTCAGATGATCTCGCAAGGGGCATCCAAGGTGCTTATATTTTTTTCATGTTTGATATTGATGGCTGATCACAAAATCAGGACTCCTACTGATGTAAGAAACCCATCATAACAGGTGAACATTTCATTAGTGGTCCATGACAGTGAGGCGAAACAATGTGTTCAAGCTCTCCACTCAGCATTCTTTGAGAATGGTTTCCTGCCAGAAGTCAATGATCTGCACGACGGCTCTGTGGCGCATTCCAATGGCACAATTTACAGGCAGTAATCGGCGTTTAATTCTCATGTGCTACCGAGTGTAACATTTGTAGCTTCAAAATATTATTCTGAGCTGGTTTAGATCTCAGGCCAAAATGCAATCTTGTAAGAGGGTAGGAGCAATTCCAGCTGTGTTCAAGCTCGCCGTGTTTACTACCAAGATGGACATGCTACCGTTCTTTGCAGAGCAAGTAATTGCTAGCTAATCCCCATTCCTATTGGCGAGAAGTCCACATGCAACTGGCCAAGGGCTTGTGCTGTTGGTCGCGTTGACTTCTGATAAAAACTACCTTGACATATGCATTATTCTGCCTTATGTTTTTCGTAATAAAAGTTTGATGGGTGAATGGAGCATTATCAGCTGGACAAAGGCTATGATGTTGATTGGTGAAATTACGTGTTAATTTAGATCATCCGCCAGGCTGCCACAAATATTTGGATGAATGCATTATGTTGATAGGTTTACTTTTTTTTTTTAATTCAGTTTCTTAGTTAGAAAGCTGAAAACTGATCGGAACAGATTTAGCGACAAACCAATTTCTTTAAAATTTATTCCAAACTCAACTTTTATAGGTTATCAATCAAACTTCACAAAAATTATCTGCCGTACCGTTGAAAGTTTGAAAAATGCAATTGAAATATATTATTTTGTATTATTTAAATTTATGGAATATTACAAAATTTTCTTACTACAGTAATGATCTAAATACATATTATTAAATAGGTCTGCACTTTATATCGGGACCGCATATTAAAATTTTTGTTCATTTTTATGGTGTTTGTTTGTAAATCTGAAGAGGTAACAGCCGTAGATGATTCGATTCTCTATAAACACATGGTCCTTGCACTTTAGTATACTTTAGTTAGAGATGTGTTGGCATGCTTTTTGGTCACATGTTGACACACGCATGGCCTAGAAGATCTATTTAACTCCAGTGCAGGTCTTACGTTCTTAGAAAAGGGGTTCAAGGCGTTAGGTGTGCCAATCAGTTTAACCCTGCAACTGATAAGGGATCAGAAAAGATAAACGTTAGTAGCATAGCCGATCGACTGGCAAACCGATAACTGTGGCAAATACGATAAAATCGTGAATCACCGTGTCGGTCGGCCATAAGGCTGACAACCCAAGTTGATCCAATCGAGCGGGTGCGTCATCGGCCGATAGAAAAGATAGATCATGCATATAGGCCGATGTGCACCCTTCGACGATGAATATGATACAGAGATAAATTAAAGATAACCTATCAGCTTGTACTCTGATAGAAATAAATAAAACATGCTAGATAACAGATCTATACCATAGAGATCATCACAATAACTAGATTGGACCTAACCAAGACAATAGCTAGTCACAATAATCTGAACAATATATCATTGAATCGGGCAACTTTATTTAAACGAACAGTGTACGGCATGAAAAAGATACAACAACAAGAGATATCGGACCTAACCGACGAAGCCTCAAAAACTATCAGACCTAGATCACATCAATCTAAGAGATCAAACCTAATTGATGTAACCTTAGACCTAGCCAAATACACTGAGAACAACCGGTGACCGTACTGTTTCACCATTCTCCTCAAGAGATCAAACTGAACCGATGCAATCGTGAGGGTACTAACCTAGTTGGTATGGACGTCGGGGGTGGCGGGACTCACCTCTTCGCCGGAGAGCGAAATGATGCAACCCAGCTTAGAGCGTCCGAGTCCCGCTGGATAACCTTGAGGCTCCAGGGTGGTGATGCGCCGATTGGTTGGTTGAACAAGAGTTATCTAATCTAACCTAAGGGATACATATTTATAGTCCGGAGATTTGCCATCCAAGTAACTTATCCAGCCAATCCCTAATGAACATGTAATCATCTTCTATTCTTATCTCCATCGGCTCCCTTACCCGAACATGCAGCTATTGTGGACGGACTCCTCCGACTTTCCTTGACCAGGGCTTCTTTGACCTTTTGTTGATTGTGCGCCTTCTTGGTGGGCCTTGGGTTTTACCAAATCTCGATGTCAATAGGATGATAATCGGGTATGATGGGTATTGGGAGTGCATACTCATACCCATATTTGTTTACCCAATAGATAACAACACATGTCCATACTTGTCGCCCGTGGGTATACTCATTTACCTATAACACCCGAGTAACACACATGTAGTTAGAGGAAGTGGAGAGGAAGGAGTGGGGACCATTGCCTGCAACCATATATAGCGTCGGGGGATAGGTCCAGCGTGGAGGATGACTTGAGGGAACGACCGGGCCTAGTCACGGTGAGATCTAGGTGCGGCAGTGGGTCTCAGGCTTCGACGCGGCGGAGGGTCTCATCATAATGGCTAGTATCAGTACGACGATGGATCTCGGTGCAGTAGCGAGTCTCAGCGTGTTGGCTAGTATATGCGTGGTGGCGGGGTGGGCTAGCTCTGGCAATGGGGCTGGATGGGAAGAGAGGGGAAATGGAGAGGGGATTGGATCGTTGGAGACATGCAGGTGGTGAGAGACACTAATGGAGCTAATTTGCCAGTCATCGTCAGAGGGTGGCATTGGAGGCAAGCAAGCCGATGCGGGGTGGCGTGCCAGCACCGGTGCAAGGCACACGTACATACCAATTTAGGCTAGGAGAGTAGGGGTGAAGGAGAAGGGGGGGGGAAAGAGAATAAAGAGGAAACTAGTGAGGGCTAGGACCAGGAAGGAAGGGAGGGGAAGAAAAAGAAGGGGCTAGGATTTGGAATTGTTTTTATATCTAGAATAATAGGTAAACATGTATGAATAGTTAATACATATACTTATATCTGTTTACACATCAGATATAAAATATGAAAAAAATCCAATCCTATTAAAGTTATTATTCATAAATAAATAATAATTGGGTACATTGACATCCCTGACTACAGTTATACTTGGCCTATTGGCCACTTCACTTGGTTTAGTCAATTCAAGCAGCAGCTAGCCACCATGAGCCACCTCTTCCTATCTGCGTTGCTTTTCCTTGCATCCTCCTTCACCGCCGCGCCGATGAGAGCATGCTGACGCAGTCGAGGACCCTCGCCGGTGACCTGAGGTTGATCTCGCCAGGCGAAATCTTCTAGCTTGGACTCTTCTCCGCTGTCAATCGTTCAGGTGGTTTCTTGGCATATGGTTTAACGTCTCCCCTGACACCGTCGTCCGGGTCACCAACCGTGATCGCCCGTTTAGCAGCTAGTCCAGCGTGGTCGCGGTCAGTGGCCGGGGAGAGCTGATCCTCCTCAACAACGCGAGCAACGACATGGTTTTGTCGTCCAACTCCTCCGCCGAGGCGACGCCGACGCAGGCACAACTCCTCAACATCGGCAACCTGGTTCTCACGGACAAGGACAGTAACAATTTGTGGCAGAGCTTCGAGTACCCGACGAACGCATTACTCCCCGGGATACGTGTTGGGAAGGACCTAAAGACCGGTGACGAGTGGTCACTCTCATCGTGGTGCAGCACCGTTGACCCATCGCCCGACGACTTCTACTACGTCATGGAGACGAGCGTCTCACCATAACTGAAAGTCTGGAGTAAGGGACACAAGACGTAAAGGACGGGCCTATGGAACGACGTCTGATTTGGCAGGATCCTAGAGATGATGGCCTTCGAGGACATGTTCTAGTTCCAGTTCACAGATACCGCTGGCGAGGTCTCCTACATGTTCCGCAACTACGACTGCTCGCCGATGTCGCGGCTCCTCAACGTGTCTGGCGTGATACAACACATGGTATGGGACCACACGACACGGACCTGGAGCAACTTCTGGTCGGGGCCAAGGGACCAGTGCGACAACTACAACAGATGCGGTGCGTTCGACATCTGCAACTACAACGTCGTCGACGCCACCATTTGTCGCTGCATCAGGGGGTTTGCGTCGCGGTCCCCGACGGAGTGGCACATGCGGAACACCTTCGACGGGTGCGCCCGTGGGACGCCGCTGCAGTGCGGCGGCGGCGGGGACGGAGATGGGTTCTACGTCCTACGTGACGTGAAGCTGCCGGAGATACACGGCTGCTCCGTGGCCGTCGCTGCCATGCTCGAGGAGTGCGACCAGAGGTGCCTATCCAATTGCTCCTGCATGGCCTACGCTGGCGCCGACATCCACGACTGAGGCAACATGTGCATACAGTGGTTCAACGACCTCATGGACACGCAGTTCCACCGCCGTAGAAACGGTCTTTAGTGACGAATAAATGACAAGCACCACTAATATATTTTTAGTGATGAACTGGTTTACACTCGTCATTAAAGATACACCATTAGTAACGGATCATAATGTGGTTCGCCACTAAATTGCTGCACAAGAGGGGGCACCCCCATTAGTGACGGTTCATACTGTGAACCGTGGCTAAAGGGACTAGTATTATTGACATATCATGTTATGATCCGTCACTAAAGATGGACATCCTCTTTAGTGACGGGTCATAATATGAACCGTCACTAATGTGTGTTTTTTACCTACGTCATTAAAGATGGACACCCTCTTTAGTGACATGTAATGTTATGACCTGTCACTGATGAGTATTTTTTGAGTATAAATAGGCGGGAAGAAATTGAACTAGCCACACTTTTATTTCACACTAATACCTAACCCTAGCCTCTCATCAGCATCGTCACGTCTTCTTCCTTGTCGACATTGCATGCTGCTCACATCGCCCCACCTCTCTCCCTCGTCTCTGCCACCTCCCCCCATCATTGCCATCTTCTCATTGTCGGTGTGCATGGACTTCCTCATCGGAACATACAACATCTTCCTCGTTGCCGCCTCATCATGCTTCTCCATTGTCGACTCGTCCTCGTCACTGCCTCATCATGCCTCTCCATTACTGACTCATTCTCGTCGCCGCCTCATCTTGATTCTTCGTTCTCTTTCCAAGGTACTTACCTGTATGCTACAAGAACCCTAGTTGGCCCCTTCAGTGTATCTATGAATGTTGATATTTCCTATAATGTTGGTACTTCAGTAAATCTATGAATGTTAATATTTACGTGTGTCATATTTATACTTCCGTGAATGATATTTTACTATTTTTTAGTTTTCAATATTTATCTACTAGATCTAAAAAGTAGTACTTATCTATGCCATGCAACATGTCATGTATTATTTTTATGGTTATTTTTTTCTTTGTAACTACTTCATATTTATGTATACCCTATATGTATACATGATCAACTTGATTTATGTGTTCTATAAATGAATGAATTCACTATGGCTAGGGTATCTATTTTTCCATGTGCTCCTCTACATGCTTTCCTATTTGCTTAATAAAGAGTTGGCCTAGTTTGTTCATAAAATGTTATTACATTATATACTCATTATCAAATAGTTTATTCCTTTAAGTCACCTTTTATTTAATATCCTTTATTGGTAAAATTTAATTAATTAGTTGTCACACACATCCTTATACTATGCTAACTCTTCATTGAGTGAATAGAGGAACATATGGTATATCTACATGGTGAGACCGTTTGGACTCAATGATGACCACACCGAGAGAGACTACTCCATAATCAGAAGCATAATCAATGATTAATGTTTTCTTCATTTTATTATTACAAGTTGAACATTTAACCTATTCTTGCTAAACTCATTTTTTGTAGCTCGTTATAGAGCATTCGGTGTTGATACCGATATATCAAACGCAATGGAACACTGATAGTTGGTAAAAAAAACCAAAATGCTGATAAGTCTCTAAATATTTGCCCTATCCAAATTAAATGTGTCATCCTCAATAATGGGCAAATAATATTAATTCCATCTTTAATAATCAGATTCAAGATATATACACCATATCATAACACATATACAACAAAAAACCATCTAACATAAAACATAAAGTAGCCACGAGGTAATATGGATTGCCCTTTCTCCATAAGCTTATCAGTTGTGATGCAATCATCATGAGTTATGGCTGAAAACTTCATCTAAATGTGCCGATCCATCCAAATATCACGTAGAACATCACTTATGACATCACCAATGTGCAGATGACTATCATATAAATAAGGAATAATTTGATTTATGCCATTATAATTTTGTAACTTTGGAGAATGACATTACAATTCACATATTTAGATTTATGTCATTCTAAAATTGTAGCTCACTGAAAATATAATGACATATTTCGGAATTCTCTAAAATTATAATGACATATTACGGAATTCTCTAAATTTATAATGGTATAGTTTAGAGTTTTCTAAAATTGTAATGACATGAATCTAAATATGTGAATTGCAATGATATTTCTCTGAAGTCACAAAATTATAATGGTATGGATCTAACATTCCCCGTAAATAAACATACAAAATAGCAAAATAAAAAAATATAGTACAACCTATAGAAACACCTAATAAATCTAAGTATAGAAAATAAACAACGACTACATAAAATTTATTGGCTAAGACAATGGTGGCGGTTAGCACTAGGCATTAGAGCATATTCAAAAGAACTCTTAAATTTTATTCCCTAAATCACATATATGGATCATCCTAAATTATATCTCTTCCTAAAAATTAATCAATCTACAACAGTTCCCTATAATCATGATCCCTATTTTTTAAATCTTATAAATATGGTATATAATATGTAATAATTATATATAAAACTATAATGCTTTATTTTTCATAAAATACTTAAATTTAAATTTAAGTAGTCATATAAGTAATCTCTTGGAGATGTTCTTAGTAGGACTAACGAAGTTATGCATGAATGATGACAATGAGAGTAATGCAACAAGGTCACGAGAGTGCATATCTTGTGGTGGTGCGATTGGACAATTAGAGTAGCGAGTTACAAACCCAATAACTGTGATGACGAGTTAAGCCTTAAGAGCAATAGAAATGGAGAGTAAGGTTTCTGAAGTTATAACCTAAATCTAGCTATTATCTCCAATTGGGACGGTCTTCTTATTTATGCTAAATTAGGGGCATATTATTAACTAATTAATCCCGTAGTTGCTCGTGAGTTCACTTTTAAATTCGTGGCTGATTCAACTTTAATTTGATATCCGAAATTATACCCAAATCGATACTTCGTTAGAGCAGCTCCAATGGTAAGCTATTTCACTAGCTAGATTCACTCTATTTCCTATATGGATAGAAAATGTGGAGAAAAAGAAAATAGCTAGCGACAAACTAATAGATAAGAAATTTTACGTATTCCAAAAAAAAACGAAGTGTATTATTTTTAAGCCATGTTTGGCTCTTTAGTCCCGAATTTTAGTCCCGTCACATCAGATGTTTGGATGTTATTTTGGAGTATTAAATGTAGACTATTTATAAAACCCATTTCATAATCGGTGGATTATTCGCGAGACGAATCTAATGAGCCTAATTACGCCATGATTTGACAATGTGATGCTACAGTAAACATTTGCTAATTATGGATTAATTAGGCTTAAAAAATTTGTCTCGTGATTTAGTCTCCGATTCTGCAATTTTTTTTATAATCAGTTCACGTTTAGTCCTTTAAATTAATGTCAAAACATTCAATGTGACACGGACTAAACTTTAGTCCACGGAACCAAACACCCCCTTATTCTTTATCAGCTCCACTTAGGGGGTGTTTGGATACAGGGGCTAAATTTTAGCCCCTGTCACATCCAATGTTTAGATACTATTTTGGAGTATTAAATGTAGACTATTTACAAAACTCATTCATAATCGATGGATTATTCACGAGACGAATCTAATGAGCCTAATTACGCTATGATTTAACAATGTGACGCTACAGTAAACATTTGCTAATTATGGATTAATTAGGCTTAAAAAAATTGTCTCACGAATTATCCTCTGGATCCAAACACCCCTTATTCGTTAGGTACGTTGGCAAAACTGCCGGCATATCAATCAGGGTCGTGTCATGCTCTATGGATCGTCAGATCAGCCTCTCGTGATCCGGTAGACACGTTTTCCGCGCGTGGCGTTGGTGACTTCCTTAAACCCTAGAAATCAACCTCCCTTCCCCTCCGCCTCCCGCGCCCACTTCCTCCAACCTTCTCCGCCGCCGTTGCCGACGCCGCCGCCGACATGGGCCGCAGTCTCCAACCCGAGCAAGAGGAAGTATTCAATAAGAGAAAGGAGGACAAGAAGAAGAGCAAGAAGGACAAGAAGCGGAAGCTGGCGGCGGAGGCCGAGGAGGAGGCTGCGGCCACGGAGGAGGTAGCAAAGATCAGCAAAAAGAGGGCCAAAGATGAATCAGCCCAAGGAGAGGAGGCGGAGAACAGCGGGCAGAAGGTCGTGGCTGTGACCGGAAAGGGCTTCACGGACGCCAAGTACGCCCCGCTTTCCTCCTTCGTGGCCGCTGCGCTGCCGCCCCAGGTGCTCGATTGCTGCAAGGGGTTCGCGCGGGCCGTCGCCCATCCAGGCGTACGCCTGGCCGTACCTCCTCGACGGCCGTGACTTCATCGGCATCGCCGCTACCGGATCCGGTATTGAAAAAATTAGTTAATTTCTTGTTTGGTCACCCTTCCGCACTTCCGCTTCATCGTGTTCAAATTGTTGGTGGTTTATTGTTCTTCCTAATCTGATGCCAGGGAAGACGATTGCGTTTGGTGTGCCAGCGCTGATGCACATCAGGAAGAAATTGGGGGAGAAAGCTGCTAAGAATAAGAAGGCGGTACCACGATGCCTCGTGCTCTCCCCAACGAGAGAGCTTGCTCAACAGGTAGACCTCCTAAACTCTTTTAGCCACGGATAAGGGATGAGGGCACCTTCCAGTGGGCATAGTAGGAATTAGCTCAGTCTGTAAAGGTAGAGATTGTTGGGTTAGTAAAATTTTTAGCCTTTTGTTTTGAATGGGAAATAATTTAAGAGTGGAGCAGTTGCTCACCTCACAACATACGTTTTGGTGATGTGAAGGTCCTTATGATTGTATGGAGTGTAGATAATTTGTTTGATCATATAACTTGTGAGCTCGTCTCAGGTTTGAGTGTCTGATGGTCTGCAAAGAACTACCCCTTTTTTTTAAAAAAATACAGGGATTATTTACAGTTTTGCATGGTGCTAGATCGCAGATGTACTTTGTGAAGCTGGTGCACCATGCGGAATAAGTTCAGTATGCCTTTATGGTGGAACTTCAAAAGGACCCCAAATATCTGCTCTTAAATCTGGAGTGGTAAGATGAGACTAACATAATCTTTTTTTACTCTACATTATATCATGTTGAGATTTTGAAAAGTTCCTTGTAAATGGGCTGTTTGTTTTGTATCCAAGAGTCATGGAATTATTTTGTTGCCTGAGCCTGACCTCCCTCTCTCTTCCTCTATGCTTTCAGGATATAGTCATAGGGACACCTGGTCGTATGAAAGACCTTATTGAAATGGGTATTTGTCATCTTAATGAAGTTTCTTTTGTGGTAAGTTACCTGTTCATTTCATTGTGTTGTTGTCTATTGCTGTGATTTACAATATATATATTCTTCAGGGCTAAAACTTGAGAATACCCACGTGATATTCCTAATGATTTTTTTGTGAAGTTTATGGTTGATGTTTGAGTGTAGTTGTAATGCATGCCACACTAATCAGGGATTACAGGTGTGTTTGGTTTCATGTAAAATGTTGGCATTGACAAAATTTGGTAGGATACATGTATTAGATGGTTGTTTGGTTTGATGCCTTGTGCTGATTTTTGTGTGGAGAAGCTTCTAGAGTTGCCAAAATTGGGACGGAAGAAAATTTAGGTCATCTTTGGATTGCTACCTTGCCAAAGTTTGGCAGTACCAAAATTTGGTGTGGATGAAATTGGTAGCCAACCAACATGCCCTATCCAATCTATTTATTGTGTTACTTTGGAGTCCCGAGAACTTCATTGCATTACAGTAATGTTTTTAACTTGAGACATGCCTAGTTATAAAAACAACTGCATTATTGGTCTTTGGTCCAGTTTGGCATGCTACATATTTTGTAAGAAGCAGCTGTAGTTGAGCTTCATGAATAAGTTGCTTTTATAACAAAAATCTTCTGACCACAATTTGGGTGTTTGGCAATCCGGTAGGCCAACTCTAAGGCTGTACTAAGTTGTGAAATATCTAGAGTACCCTGATTGTATTGATGAATGGATTGATGGGTGCTTAACAAGTTAATTTAAACATTACCAATAGCATTGAGGGTTTGAATCATAGTTGTTACGGCGACGCGGCGAAGCGCGGCGACCTACCACCTTCATAACTTTACAGCGCTTATGGCGCGCGGCGCGGCGTCGCCATAGACACATCGGCGCGGTGAACAATATAGAAAAATAGCTTATAGGATTTAGAAAAATATATCAATATATAAGTACTAAAATACTAAATTGCAAATAACAATATTAGTATGGTATGATAAACATAGCAATATAATATCAAGTTACAATATTGTCACTTTAGATATATTATAATATAAAAATATAATTAAAATTGTAAAAACATATTTAAAATTATGTCTAATAATATATTTAAAGTACAATAAATAATCTATTTATATAAATTTTACCACACAACCCATTTAAATTTCAGCCCATTTAAAGCCCATTTCTAAACCCTAACTTCTCCCCACTACCTCTCTCCCTCTCAGCCCCCTCTCCAGACGCCACACTTCCTCTCCTCTCCCTCCTCTTCTCTTCCCCATCTTCTACCCTAGTGCACTGGGAGGCCAGATCTGAGCTCGCCGCGGCCCCGCCGCGGCCCCGCCGCGGCCCCGCCGCGCCCTCGCCACGCTCCATCGAGCCCTCGCCGCGCTCCCGCCGTGCCCCCGCCGCGCCATCACCGCGCCCTCGCCGCGCCTTCGTATGGCGGGCGCCACATCCGCCACGGGCGCCACGCCACGCCACACACCTGTGGCGCCCGCCATAGACACTTGGGCGATATGGCGGTCCGTGGCGAATTGCAGATTTTCGCCACGGCGATATGGCGATGATATGTCAACGCCATAACAACTATGGTTTGAATGTCCTCCAATGTTCTAAGGCGGTAAGGCGAGGTGTGGCGACAACCCCCTTCCAGCCGTTTAGGAAATTTTGGTGTTCGGCGAGGTGACTCCATACACACATCCTAACAATATAATTGCTCCAACCTCCAGATTTTAGTAGTATACTAGCAGTGTAGCATATATACTTACCCTTAGTGCTGCCATGATCTGACTCTGTCCTCTCTTCTATTCTCTTCTAATCTTCCCTTCTCTTCTCTTGTCCCACGCAACTAGTCAACTATTGTTAACTAAACCAAACTAATCCAAGTATCCAACTACTGTTAGTCAACTACTCAACAGAGAACAGAATATATATGACTGGTTGTGTGCTCCTTCTGTAGCAGTAGTTCATACTCAGTCAAAGCTGCTTCATAGTTGGCAGAGGAGCACAGCAGTAAGCAGGACCACTCAACCTCGCTGAAGCTCCTCCTGTGGTTCTGTCGCTCATCTCTGCTGCCACCTGTTAGACTTCCACTGCCGCCTGCCAGATCTCAGCCACTACCTGCCTCCGCTGTGTCTCCTGTGGTTCTAAAAAAAAATCGTGTGAGTGCCAGAGTGCGTCAGATCTCAAATAAATGCATATAAACTTAAAAAATAAAAACAATTATAATTAACACATTCATACTATACATCAGGTTAAAACAGAGCCATATATGCATAACTAGACAATGCAATTATTTACAGAAGACAATAGATCAGGGATGTAAAACCTACCATCAGCACCACCACCACCAGATCCTTCTTTTTATATGAGTAAAATTCGTAAATTGGATCAATATGTATCTGGCAGAAGTTACACCGGTGATATTCCATGGGCTTTCTGTTTGTACTCATCAATCTTTCATTCTGTTTTGTTGCTTTGCTTGTATAGTGTTGTAAATGTCCTTTAACACAGACATGTATGATACAGGTTCTAGATGAAGCAGATCGAATGCTAGATATGGGTTTTGAACCTGAAGTCAGAGCGATTTTAAGCCAAACTGCTTCTGGTTTGCCACTTTGTCTCCATTACTCTTATTCTCTCTGTGCATGTGCATGTGCATGTGCATGTCCACCTTTGCATCATTTTTCCCTTAGTAGTTTGTTTCTGGGCTAGGCTGTACTGCAAGGTCTGTGTGTGCCCTTCTACTCCATAGTCCATACTTCCTAGTTTTGTTCAGCACACTTATGCTAATAAGTTAACAGCCACTAGCTTAAGGCAGAAATGGGCAAGAAATATGTTCTGTGCCTGTGAAGTTTGCTGGATATACGCTGGCAAGATTATCATAATTTTCTATATTGTGTTGTTGAAAACCACTTTTACATCTTTTGTCATAATAGGCTGTTATAAAATTTTCGGTCATAATTCTTGGTACAATTTACTATAAATTTTTCAGTTATTAAATTGTAAAACGAATAAAAATAGGTACACCAACTTACAAAATGCTTGTTCTGGTGCAACAATTTACTTAGTCCATGCAAGCCAGGCCAAATGGGCAATGCAAGCAAATTAGCACTGTTCTATGCTAACTAGAATGTCATGCTGG
The DNA here is from genome assembly GCA_019279435.1 of Zizania palustris. Classification (NCBI taxonomy): domain Eukaryota; kingdom Viridiplantae; phylum Streptophyta; class Magnoliopsida; order Poales; family Poaceae; genus Zizania; species Zizania palustris. The sequence goes on from JAAALK010000282.1 coordinate 23,868,722, forward strand.
CTTTCAAATGAAGATGTGTGAGATCATTTTGCACAAAACTGTTCTGTCCCCAACTGCTCCCATTCTGTAGCAAACTTTTTTGACTGAAACATTTGAGTTATGCAAGGGAAAGATTGAACCAAGGCGCAATTGATTGTGAAGTCTGCGGATAGATGGCGTACATATTGGAATTGCCAGCACATCAATCGAAATAGGCTGTTATGGCCAGGAGATTTGAGCGAGTCTGTGAATGGCACCGGCCGCAGGCAAAAAACATAGAATTCAAGAGTCTAGACAAGTAATGTCATAGGCATCAAGCATGAACAGTACTGCACGGCACTATAGCAGCAGGTTAGGGGTTAGGGACTTAGGGTTATGGTTAGCTTCTTAGCTAAGTCAGGTTCTAGGAGAAAACCTGACTTAGCTAACCATAACCTTAACCTACTGTGACAGTACCGCGTGGTACTGTTCACACCTATGACAGTAAAGTCTCTCTCTCTTTATATGGTTGTTTTAGAGTTAGGAAGTCAAGTTGAGTAGGAGTCTTATTGTGATAGTCGGTTAAGTATGGTGGTGCCTACTGCCTAATCTATACAGGTGCACAACTATGCCAGTAAAGTCTATATATATGATTGTTTTGGAGTTAGGAAGTCAAGTTGAGTGTCTTATTGTGATACAGTCGGTTAAGTAGTATGGTGGTGCCTACTGCCTAATCTATACAGGTGTATGACTCTTGGGAGAGGTGAAGCAAGAAGAAATAAAGAAAATGGGATTAGCCCATATACCTAACTGTATCGCAGGCAGTTCAAGAACAACACTTGCTTGTCTGGTCTATTTTGGCCCTGGTTTGCATGGACAAGCAAGTTATTGCACCAGAACCAGTGTTCTGCAAGTTATTTCATCTATTTGTACCAACAATGCAAATTCGTGCACCATGAGCACAGTTTACAATTCAACTTTCATGAAGAAAACAGTGAGAAGTGTACTGTGTAGATGGAATACTTTGGCACATTTTTTTTTACGAAGAGTAAGCTGTTGAAAAGAACTCAGGGTTCTCTCATGGCTACTTATACATTTTACTTTAGCATTTAGCAATGTATTAATTTAATTTGTGTTAACACACCTACTTAAGCTTTTCTGAATATCTCTGCAACCATGGCCATAAAATTCTTTCTATGCAGTACGTCAGACGGTTATGTTCAGTGCTACATGGCCTCCTGCTGTCCACCAGCTAGCCCAAGAGTTTATGGATCCAAATCCAATAAAGGTAGAGTCTCTATTTTTCTTTTCTTTTTTATACCTGATTGCTGGTGCCTGACCTTCTGGATGCCACCTTATTGTAGGTTGTTATTGGATCAGAAGATCTTGCTGCTAACCATGATGTGATGCAAATTGTTGAAGTATTGGATGATAGATCAAGGGACTCAAGATTAGTTGCTTTGCTTGAGCAATACCATAAATCACAGAGGTAGATATTGCAGTACAGAATTTACTTGCATGTCCTTTGAATGTTAGCTATCTTGCCTGGAATGCCCACATTTCCACTTTCGATTATATTCAGTTGCATAACAAAGCTGGTTGGCCAATTCCACTTGTAAGCTATACCAGTTTGGCAAATCAAGGACAAATAGATTCCAAGATTTGCCTGGCACAAATAAAGTTTCTTATCTTTCAAAAAATGTTTCAGACTGATGCTTTTATTTAGAATTTCTAGCCACAATATATCAAGCATACATTTTACATTACATTCATACTGGTCTTGAGAAATAATTTAGTCAACTCTTTCATCATCTCTCCTCCTTAATCTGTGCCTCTAGCTCCCTTCTACATTGGCACCTTTAGTATGTCCTAACTTTTAGGTTACATGATTGCTGGTGTGGAGATTTGACAAATAAACTGCATATAAGTTTGGTCAGCATGAGCCAGGAGGTAGAGGAAGGAACCTTGTGGCAGAGAAAAGTTAATGTGAGGGAGAGGAAAATATATTTCTTAACTATTACTTAATTCCAAAGTGGCCTCCTTATGCTTCTTAATCTTAATATCATAATATGAGCTGGTCCAAAGAAAAACAATATTGAAAGGTAACTTGGTAACAAGAAGATAAACATGGTAATTGATAGATACTTGGTAACTAGAATACTAGAACATATGCCTAGTAAGCAAGCTTATCTCTTGATTTCCTACATATGGTACAACTTTGGATTGGACACAACCAATCTTGGGGATAGATTACTTGGCTGAATTGGTTGCTCTGAATGCATAAGATGCTCATTTCTAGTCACATTATCTTCTGTGTATCATGCCTACTGGCTAGAATATCAGATCAATGGTATGCTGCAATGCTGGATTCTTTTTAGGTAAACATATGGTAACAGTGTTCCCCTCATGGGATTTTTTTATGCATGTTGGTGTTCTAATAATATCTGCTTTGTCAGACTTACATTTTCGATATATGATGCACTTATTGTCAGTTGTCACATCACATTCACCTGTTGTCTTCATATGGATCTAAGCAAATCATGCTTGTGTTTCATTCAACAGAAACAGGGTCTTGGTCTTTGTGTTATACAAGAAAGAAGCTGCACGAGTAGAAACAATGTTGCAAAGAAGGTAGCAGATTTATTTCCATGTTTGTAACTTATATATTTGTATAGATTATTCTCTACATTTGCTAATCTACATATGCTTGTTGTGAAGGGGGTGGAGTGCTGTTTCTGTTCATGGAGATAAAGCACAACATGACAGAACTAAAGCTTTATCTGTATTTAAAGATGGGACGTGTCCTTTAATGGTGCGCTATCTAAATTCCACGACTGATCTAGTGATTAAAAATTCAGTTGTTTTTTAATGACCAGTATTTATTTAGGCACACTTCTCTTGCTTATTTTGTTAGCTTGAGCCCTTAAAAGATATTGTTGGGTTTGCTGGTATTTTTCACTATTTCTGATACATTATGTTATAGAGGTGAGTAAATTTCACAAAACTGCAACTCTTTTGTCTAACCTAGTCACTTTGTTGCAACTTTACGTGACATTTCGCAAAACTTGAACAAAAGCAAGCAATTTTATCAAAATCTAGAACTTTACCCTATATGTGTCTGACACATGGGCCTGACTTGCAGTAGTGTGAGTATGGCATGCGTGTCTGACAGGTGTGCTCAATTTATCAGATGAACAAAATTGTATATTTCTGATAAAATCAAAAACTATTGCTGTACTTCGTGAAATGTCCAACTAAAGTTGCAGCCAATCTATAGTTTAACAAAACAGTTGCAGTTTTGTGAAATTTACTCTATAGAAGTTTGACTTATGTTTATGATTGTAACATTTTATTAAATATAATTGGCTGATGATTTGATAGCATGTAAAACCATCAAATTCAACTGATCATCTCAGTTAAATATGCTACTGACATTTTGTAAAAATAATGTGCAGCTTTCTGCGACCAATGTCCGAAAACCTCAGGCTTTTGAAAATTATGTCCTTTTATCACTGCATCCATATATTTTTTATTCTTGTTTATTAACACTTGTTTGGGTATTTTGTCATGTTTGTGTTTGTTAATTTGTATGTCTTGCAGATTGCTACGGATGTTGCTTCGCGTGGACTTGATATTCCTGATGTCGAGGTTGTCATTAATTATAGCTTTCCTTTGACCACGGAGGATTATGTCCATAGGATTGGGAGGACTGGTCGTGCTGGCAAGAAAGGTATTGCACATACCTTCTTCACTCAAGGGAACAAGGTACTGGAAATCATGTGCCCATTTTAATCCTTAAAAACTGCAACCTTATGATTAGCACCTTGTGTAATGTTATTTCAACTGGACCAGGGACTTGCTGGTGAACTTGTCAATGTTTTGCGGGAGGCTGGTCAGGTCGTTCCTCCTGCACTTACGAAATTTGGCACTCATGTCAAGAAAAAGGTTTGTGTTAACTGTGGCAAAGATCTCGTCATATTCTCCTCAGCAGTGTTCTGTTCATATGTGTGTTGGTATTTACCATAGTAGGTAACTAAGACTGCATCCTTGAGAAATTACTTAAATGAGAACTTCAGCCTCGTTATCACTGTGGGAAAGAGCAGTTATTTGCGGAGTTTATATGCAATTACAGAAAGCTTAGTATCTATTGCTTACCTGTGTATTAATTGATTCTTGAAATGTTTAACACCTTGCCCCCCAGTGCTGTAGTAAGTCCTGAAAAAATGTGCTAGAGCTAGAGCACCTTTCATGGCATGAATCCGTGTAAAATGAACTTGACCTCATTGCTAAATCATTCGTTTGCAGGAATCAACAGTATATGGATCTCATTTCAAGGAAATCACAGCAGATGCTCCGAAATCCACAAAGATCACGTTCGGTGATTCTGATGAGGACTAACAATATATACTGGCTGTTCTTTTGTTCGTCGCATTTGCAAGTTTTGATACCTGGCAAATTAAACCGTGTGGAGTACGTAGTCGTAGGCAAAACGTTTGCATGTCCTGAGGGGAGAACCTCTTTGACAGTATCAATGTTTATTTAGGTTAGTTTATTACCAGTAATCTTCTACCTTTTCTAGACCATCTTATATTTATACCTGATTGTATGTACCGCAGTGTGCTTCAATTCTGGTAAAGTCACAGATGTGTACCAAACATTTCATTTATGGTTATGATCGAATTGTCAAAGCAGATAATTTCCTCCCAGTAAAGAAAAGGATCTCTCTATCGTATCATTAACCATTTGTAGTCTTTCTTGTAGTATAAAAGTGTTGAAAATTAGTCCATGAGATGACCCAATTATTAACTCTATTTAGTGGGATGGAGATTTGGAGTATCTTTATTTATTAAATGAAAAAATTATAAAGGTTTAAAGTCACAAGCATATGTATTCGTGTATTTTTTTGCATGAGATATTGTGTGATTTGCACGAGCAATTGCGTTTTGTGACTTGTGATAAGCAACTGCATTTATGTAGCAGTGACTTGTGATGAGTAATTGCGTTTATGTAGTAGTATAATGTCAAGTTAATTCGATTTTTTTACTTTTTATTATATATTATCCGTATCTAAATGTATTGTTTTAATGTGATTAAAATTAAAATTTAAATAATCATCAAACACTAGAATAAATATCTCGGATACCAGTTGTTTTGAATACTTGATTTAAAACTTTTGTTACTCGTATTTGTGTTCAAATTTATACAGTATGAATTTTGGCAATTACTAATAAGAAGTCCGTAACTTTATATTGATACGGTTATCTATAAAAAAGATCGGAAATGTTCAATTTAAAGAGTGCTTTTTCATCCTCAATTCCTCATTTTCCATTCCAATTCTATTGCTTTGAGTTGTTGCGTTGTCAAACTTTATCAATTTTTTTTCTGATGTGCATCGGATTGGAAGAACAAGATCTCATAATCATTACTGCAGAGAACACCTACACAGGACGACAATCAGATTTATGGGCATTGCTCATGCGCGACCTCTCGTGTGAACCTTGACGTAGTAGTTCATATGTTTTTTTGGGTAGCATATGTTTCTTGAAGTACGTGAAATGATTGCTAATATTTCTTTATATTGTTGTTCATCTAGAAATTTTTCTTCGTAATAAAACTTTAGAATTAAATCATTGCACGTATTTCTAACGTCAATCTCTTCAACTCCGCAGTTACTAATGACTTAGAGATATCAGATATGTTCAATCTTCAGTCAAGAGTAGTAAAAAATTACGTTATGGGTACCAGAACTTGCGAGCGTTTATACTTTATTGCATTAACTTGAAATTGAACTTTCTAATAATAATATATCAACTGACATATCGTTTCCAAGATCATATAGTTTCTAGCATAAAATTATGCAAATTTTATATTGTTCTTGTGTGGCTGTGCTAAGCAAGTCTGAATCAAATGGACAAGCAGGTATCCACCAGTCTAGTGATTTTCCTCGGTCAGGAATCCGAGGTTGTTCTTTTAATTAAGTAACCATTATTTCCATTTTACTTTGTTTTCTTATAATAACTTATTTCAAACTACTAGAAATAGAAACAAAGCTGTTGACAATAATGCCATGGATAATTCATGGCTTATGGGATCGGAACACCAACTTCTCACTTACTAGATGCTTGCCACAATCAAAGCTCTCCAGACATGCATGCATCTAGTTATAGATTACTTTATTTCTGTGATCTGTAGCTACTAAACTTTTCGGTCTAAAAAAATTAGATTGTGATCAGCTCTGAAAAGAGAAGAGATCCATCGCCCATGGACGGACGTACGTGTGTGCATCTTACTCCTACACATATATATATATGGAAATATCCTGTGCAATCGTGCAATCATGCAATCGTGCGATCTGGTGCATCCAATCAAGATCTAACGGTTACATATAAAACCTAGTACCAATTTAGATGCACCAGATCACACGATTGCAGGATTACAGATTCCTCTAAAATATAATCTAAATTGGTAGCTAGCTAGCTAACCACCACTTGTTTAACGTTCGCATGTGATCGAGCAAACACACATGGCCATGAGTGACCTACCTTTCTGCTGCTCGTTTCAACCCCCATGTCAACTAACACAAGCTGGAGAACATTTATGGCATTTTTGTACCCCAAGTAACCCTAGACTCTGGTCTCTTGTCATGTACCGTGGGACCCCGGTCTTGACACCAGAACACCTTGTGTTTATAATATCAATCCCTACATCACTATGTGGAGGTACCTGGATTTTCTTTTTTTTGCCAGATAGGTATTAAGGCTCCGTTTGTTTCAATTTCTAGCATTTAGAATCCGAACTCACAATATCAGTTGCTGCAGAATCTAGAAATGAATTAGAATCCAGAAGCTAGAAAACATCAGTTTCTCCATATTTTCATTAGTCAAATACTCAAATTATTCAGTTACTCAGATTAGCTAGCTATTATGAGAATCTCTACTTACTAGAAGTTAAAACAAACGGACCCTAAGTATTTGTATAGTTTAAGTAACAATACAGTAGTACTTATTACAGGGTTAGTATGAACTCAAATTGACCGATTAGAGTCTGTTACAATATTGAACCACTAATATATAAATATATTATATATATATAAAGAGTTTATTAAACTAAAGACTAAAGACTTAAACTAAATACTAAAGGCAAGTAGCGATGGGCAGAGGTGAGCAGGCAAGCGGTAACAAGCAGAGGGGAGCAGGAGGGCGACGGTGAGCAAAGGGGAGCGGGAGGGCAATGGTGGGCATAGGGAAGCGAGTGGGCGAGGAGGGAGGTGAGTGGGCATGTAGCGGGGGAGGGTTGATTTCATGAGGAAGTTAGCTGAATTAATGGGCTGTTTTTGTGGGTTGCTCGTTACTAGCTAATTAAGTCTCAATATATAGATGGGCTAGAAAAGTGGGTCTAGACCTTTAGAGCCTTATATATTTTACAAATAAAATATTTTCCACAAGTAAGGTTAGGCCCTAAGTTGTCCCAATTATCCCCCGCCCATTTTCATCCTATGTTTTCCCATAGGGATTGAACTAAGACTTTAAAGTTATAGGAAGCCTCGTCCTAATCTCTAGTTTTGAAAAAAAAATACTCAAAGAGATTACATCATGCAAATAGAAACGAGCGAAGCTGAAGTTAGAGAATTTTTGTTTGTTATGAAAAGAAGTGAAGGTGGTGGCAGACTCACCGCTACTAGCTTCTTTTAAAGTAGTACAATTTTTTTTAAAAAAATATAGCATCAGTAAGTATTAAGATACTCGATAAGTCACTACCCAACATGCTATAATGCACACATGATTTAAGTAGGGTCAATGCTGAAATTTCATGAAGCCAATTTTCATGAACATTTTCCAAAAACCTTCACCTAGTCGATCATCTGGACCAAAATATCATATTGTTTACCATTTACTAAGGTTTTGTCGACCAAAATTGTGTTTCCATCATTATTATTGCAATAATGTGCCTGAAGTTAATGGTCGGTTTCTACTCCATTCTTGTTAATTTCAGTTAAATTGATGTTCTACAAGTTTGGAGATTTATTTTGATTTTTGGTTTTTTCTTGTCGTTGGTGTAACGACGACTCAAATTTTAATTATTCTGTTTATTTTGTATATAGTCTCGATTTATACTCTGTGTACTCAGAGACGTACAAGCAACATGGCGTGAACGTCACAAAATTTCAAAAGTTTACTGATTTTTACCGTTTTGAATTTTTAGATTTTAAACGACATTGGACATTTTCGGGATGTTACACACACAGGTGCAGATTAATTATTAACCGAATGGTTTATGTTATACATTTGAAAATACAATTATTCTAAAATATTTCTGTGGGGAAAATAATCCCGTCAAGACTTGATGCTCCGAATGTATATTATGAAGGATGAGAGGTGTGAAGCCTCAAACTATCACCATCATGCTCTTGGGGGAGGAACTCGAAGCCTCAGGACAGGTTCAAAGCTTGTGCGTAAATTCAGAGTGGGCCTCACCTCTGAAGCATGTGGCCTTCGTATAAGTCCCATCACCAGAGTATTCTCGGAGCCTCCTACTCCGAAGAGGCACCGCCAAAAAGGACAAGGCGTCTGTTTTATCTAAGTGTCCACACGATATTTGCCCTTTTTACTCCTACGGACCTTCGAGAACAGTGCCCGCACTACCAGAAATGGCTAGTTTGTCGAGTGCCCGAAGTTTTGCCGAATGCAATATCTTGAGCACTCGACAAAAATTTGTTTGCCGAGTGTTTTTTTGAAAAAAAAACACTCTGCAAACCCATTTTTTTATTTTTTCTAAACCATTGTTTTGAGCCTACGTGATATTTCTAATTTGATTTTTACTTGAATTTTTTTCTACAATGAAAACACAACATATATTATCTCATGTAAAAATTACACAGTTTTTGGTTCGGTTTGTTATTTTAAATTATTAAGTATGTTTCTAGGATTTAAATTGAAATAGGTGAAATTTGAACTACAAGTGTCTAAAATAATAAACCAAAAATAATGAAAAAAAATCATATTCATGTTTTAAAGTCTATTTAGGGTTCTTATAAACTGAATTAAAAGAAATTTTGAATAATTTAGGGTGTGACGCTCCTTCAACAACGTGAAGCTTAATAGTTTTTAATTATAAAAAATCAACCGAAGTCTAAAAAACATGAGACTTGTCATGGTGTTATTATATGATACATAGATGTTGAGATAAAAATTTAAAAATATTTTGAGAAAATTATCACGTAGAGTTTTTAGAAATCGGAGATTATGAGAGAAGTGATTAGGGTACGGTTTTAGAGAAGAAATGAGATAGGTTTGAAAGAAGTTTGACGGGTAAATTATTTTTATACTTAAAATTTTTTCTATAATAAAAACACAACATATATTATCTCATGTAAAAATTACACATTTTTTGGTTCAGTTTATTATTTTTAAATTATTAAGTATGTTTCTAGGATTTAAATTGAAATAGGTAAAATTTGAACTACAAATTATATGAAATAATAAAAAAATATTATTAAAAAACATATTTATATTGTTGAGTTTATTTTTAGTCCTTATGCAATATAATTTAATTATTTCTATCAAGGAAAAGATTTTAAAACAAATTAAACAAAAATAAAAAAAATAAAAAGCCTCTTTACCGAGTGCCAAATTTGAGGCACTCGGCAAATATTTTGGGTTTTCCAAGTGCAACACTCGGCAAACCCAAAAAAAATCTTTCCCGCACAATTTTTCAGCCAAATTTCAAAATTGGCGCACTTTTTTTTTCAAAATTTTCACAGTTTTTCTTTAAAAACCCACCCCTTTCCTTCTCCCTCAATTCTCTCCTCTCCTTCCCTCCCACCGTTGGTCGCCACCCTATCGTCGCCGGTGCACCGCGCCCCTGCACCCCGCGCGTCCCGCGCCCTGCGCCGCGCCGTGACGTGTCGCGCCCAGCCTGGTGTTCGACAAAATGTGCATTCGGGACGGACGTCCCGTTCCGCACATATTTATTTATTTTTCTTGTTTTATTGTTTGCCGAGTACCAAATTTTGGGCACTCAATTAATTGTTCATTGGTATCTAAAATCATGTTCAAAACATCTTTTTACGAACCGGAGGGAAGTATATAAGAAGTATTTGCTAGCCAAAAACGGCAAAACTTGGGATAGTGGTTGTGGACAAAATGAAGAGAGATTTTAGTGTGAATATATTTTAAACCGTTGATCTTTTTTTTTAAAAAAAACAAGTTAAGATTAATTCTTACTACTATTTTAATGAGGGAGAGGCGACAGAATGTATAGATGGAAAAATCGTTAAAAAATTAATGTGGAGGGATAAAATGATATTTTTTTTTTCATTTTAAACCACCTAAGACCAAATCATATCGTTGGCTACTTTTGTACAATTTTTGAGTATTTTATTTCTGAAGCGCTGAGTAGAAAAAAATACATAAGTTGAAACTAAATATTTTCAAGCAAACACAATATAATCTTTGTTTTCAAAATATCGAAAAGAATCCAACTATTTTCAAGCAATATTATACGATAAATCACTAATAATGTTTATACCTAAATTATAATTAATTATAAGTACCGATTTATCCTTTAAAATCAATGACTAGCAGCTCCAAAATTAAAGGTTTGGAGCTAGCGATTGTATCTCCAAGAAAATTAAAGGGAAATTAAATAAGAAAAGGGAGAAACCAGATGTTCATAGGTACTACTCCATCCATATCAAAATATAACTTCTTTTATAGTTTAAACTTATGTCAAATATAGCTACCTAATACTAATTATAAAAGTAACTTTTATATCTAAAGTATACATACTTCATTTAGATTTTATTATTCATTACTCCAACTAATCACTCTTGAGCCTACACTTAACCACTCTGAGGAGGGTATTATGATTTTTCGCGTTATTAGCATCTATACTCGATGTCTTAGTCCAAGACATGTACTTCGTCCATCCTAAAATATATTTTTTATAGAGATTAAGGAGAAAGAGGTGAAATTAAACAAGATATAATTATAATTGATATGATTGAGATGAGGAAGTAGGTGCAGAAATTAAATGAGAGATAATTATGATTAGTTCAGACAAGGAAGTATGCAGATAAGTATGTAGATATATTTAATTAGATGATAACAAAATAAAAAACCAAACCAAATTTTATTAAAACTCCTACTCATACATGTTTTATGGAGACTAATTTTCTTCTTTTTTTGAGACCGAAACAACCATTTAGGCAAGAAACTATTCCATTATCGATTTAAGACGTTTGGTAAGACGACCATTTCAAGCAAATGAAATCAAAATATATTAATTAAAACTCACACTTGCCTAATTTGAATTAAGCACGCACTAATTTTGTCACTGGCTATACCATTTAGCCCCTCCTTAAGTTCCCTAAATCCACAAATTAAATGCGTTAAGATAAGAAGAATTAATGAGCTAGAATTTGTATAAAATAATCTTATTAATTTTAATCGGCTAGAGGTCGTTCTCCCTCTTAATGTAGTCATTATAGTCAAATAGTTCCCCTCTACATCTCTATGGCTACTAATTAAGGATCTATTTGAGAAGTTTCCGACAGTTGTAGTTACTTCTAAATCTAAAACTGAAACAAACGGTTTGGACTATGGTTCAGAATATTGTGGGAATCAGTAGCTGCAGAATCTGAAAATAAATTAGAATCTATAAGCTGGAGAACACCAGTTTCTTCAAATTCTCATCGGTTAGATACTCAGATTATCTAGCTACTGAGAATTTCTAGCTACCAGAAGCTATCCCAATTAAGCATGCCCTTAATGATTGTTCAATAGTGGCGGGCGCTGGTGCCGCCGTCAGCACCAGCAACTGTAGTGGCGGGCATCTAATGGCCCGCCACTACAGTGGTTTTGCCCAACGCCACTACAGTGACGGTTTGTAGTAGTGTAAAGCCCCTAGCCGTTGCATTTGGTGGCACATCAGCTTCAGGGTTAGTTTGATCCATCTGTACCATATGCATGCTTGAATGCTAATCTATCAACACTCGCTCGTATACTTGCATGGCCGCAGCCCGCAGCAGCAGCTAGCATCAAGCTAGAGTTACGTTAAGTGATAAATGCATGCTGTCCAACTGCAGCTAGCTGCTAGGCCAAAAGAGTTTATGGATCCAAATCCAATAAAGGTAGAATCTCTACACTCCCTACTTCAGAAGAAAGATAATTTTAGGATTTTAAAAATCAACAATGAGCTAGATATAAAATTTATTATATATATATATATAGTTTAGATACAAAATCCTTTAAAATAGCTATAGAAAGTTATATCGAGGGAGAGAGATATACTTTCATTATTATTTAAAACAACATGTAGATCGTTAGGCGCTGTCATAATTAATCATCAGTGCCGTGCTGCCTTAAAACACATGCATGCATGGTTTAATTATCCATCATTATATTTATTGCTTATCTCTTAATTTATAGCACGCGATAGCAGCAGCATGGGTTTTGATAGGCAAGTTGCGTAGCTTGAGACTTTTTGTACCACAATTTCTTTTTCAATTAATGGAACAAACAAACTCCATTAATTTGTGTGCGCGACTAAAACGTCAGATCGATCCATATCCAAAGATGTACACGTAGTAAAACATATCACTAATAACTCATTATTATTGATAAACAGAAACGTCTAGTGTAATTAAGCTAGTCACTACAAGTGACACATCGTTAGTTAGTGATGAACAAAACATTATTGGTATGTATTTGTCGGTGTAAATTTCCCCAACTTAACCCTCCCCTTGAACTGAGGTACGGAGAGATTAAGGATGTGTTTGGATTGTGGGCTAAATTTTAGCCCCCGTCGTATTGAATGTTTATATATTATTTTGGAGTATTAATATAGACTATTTACAAAACCCATTTATAATAGATGGGTTATTCGTGAGACGAATTTAATGAGTCTAATTATGCCATGATTTGACAATGTGATGCTATAGTAAACATTTGTTAATTATGAATTAATTAGGCTTAATAAATTCATCTCGCGAATTATCCTCCGATTATGTAATTATTTTTATAATTAATTCACGTTTAGTCCTTCAAACTGACGTCTAAACATCCGACATGATACAGACTAGTGATCCAGCTAGTAACCGTGAAGTATACTTCTACTTATGCATGATTATATTATTCATTATAAGAAATTAATTATTATGGGTCAGCTGTCATCTTTTGCTTACTGATCATGAACCATTATCGTTGATATATATATATATATATATATATATATATATATATATATATATATATTTAAACTCGTAATGCATGTAGCTTATTAATTTCAATGAAAACAAGAACAAGCCCTATATGATCAAAACTAAAATAGAGAGTTTTAAGCTAACTTATATAAATATACCCACGCCAATCGCATGCCTGTCCATCGATCGATCGAGCTGGGGAATTAAAGATGAATTTTGTAGTTGGCAACATGTCACCTCGTAGCTAGCAATGCTACTAGATGTAGTTATCTTCCTCGTTTTGATTTCCTATAGCTATTAGCTCTAGCTGCACAGCATAAAATAATCGAGTTTATGATTTAATACTAATTATTACTACATATGATTTTATCTAAATAATTTATTGGTTGGATAATTTAAACGGCTTTGTCAACATAATTACTAAGACTGATTATTCTGTGTTAAAAATGAGAAGACTTTAATAATGCACTTTAGTGCATGGCCGATAGAACACCAATTATTTTGACATTAAGGGTTTGTTTGGATCTAAGAGACTAATATAAAGCTAGTGACTAAATTTTAGTTACTTCAAAGGCTAAAGAACTAAACACCAAGAGATAAAATGTGCTAAAATGTTTTAGCCCCATTAGCCTTCAAAGAGGAGATAATAGGAGCTAAATGCCCATTGTGTCACACTATTCCCATCGTGCATAAAAAGCAAGCGACAATAAATAGAGGATATTTGAGTCATTCTGCATGGCAATAAAATATTTAGCCCATACTTTAGTCAGGGGTAATAACTATAATTTAATCACTGATTTTGGTCACTTTGCATTAGCCTCTTGAATCCAAAAAGACCTAAAGTAGTAATTTACGATTAATCTAGGGTGTGTATTATTTATGGGTGTCCAAATAATTGAGTATTGACAAGATTCTAAATTATGATTATTCCCTAAACTATTAATAATTTTCTTGTACGAGAAACAACTTACTATTGATTTAATAATAATTAATTATGATTATTCCCTAAACTATTAATAATTTTCTTGTATGAGAAACAACCTACTATTGATTTAATAATAATTAATTATGATTTAAACTGTCCCAAATGGGCATAATTTGGCAAGATACCGAAGATATGGAGCTTATTGGAGAATGCCGTCGATTAATATTGTAGGCCAAAAGTCGGCTACTAATATTTCCGTTCTTTTCTTACTCGTCATTTTAGATTTAATTTGATATAATTCTGCAACGCAGATGTCTGACTAATACCTTTTTAATTATATATCTAATAAAATATTAAGAATATATGTATATAAAAGTATGTTTTACGGTAAATCTAGTAATAATCACATATATCAAATCTTAATGTTTTATATATGTTAATGGTTTAAGATTTTTAATGTTTGGTTGCATGTATTTATTTACATATATAATCTATTTAATTAGAATGGTGGTAAATTGTAATACAAGAGAAATTTGTGAGATTTTAATGGTGGCGTGGACGAGTTGGTGACGATGCATGACGTACGTTCGGTCGTGAATGAGAAAAAAAAATGTATATGTTTATTGGTTCTCGTACATGTCATCGAAAACTTGCTATTTTCATATATTCTATTGTTTCGGTTTTTTTGTTCATATACGGATGTTAGTTTTAATGTTAGTCAAAATTAGTTTTTTCTAAGCTTACAATATAGGAAATCAAGTATATGTTAGTTGGTGAGCGACGAGGTGTGGGTGAGGGTTTGTGGGCAATGGTATAATTTCGCTAAATGTAATTTTGTTATTCAGAAAAAAAAACAACTTTGAAGCTGACGACATATACCGACGCGACATAAAAACTGAATCGTATATATACAACAAATTTTCAATTATATATATGAAAATTAATAGACTTTCAGTTATACGTATATACGAAATTTTCTCTCTAATGAGTATGAGACACCACCACCGCTGTGAACTTATAAACGTCTAGCTGCAACATGATGAAATTCAGTTGAAATCACCAAAATTTTCTCTCGTTTGTGACATTATTGTTCTCACCCTCACCAAAAATTTGGCATCAAAGGAAAGCCAGCTATTTAAGCGTGGGTGTCATCCACGCTCAAACCTCCACCGCTTCCCCTCGCCGGCCGGAGACTGACCGCTCGCCACCCCCCCCTCTCTCTCTCTCTCGTAAGCGCCTCCATCTCCTCCTCTTCCTCCCTCCCTCGCTCCCTTCCTCTTCGGAATGCCGTGAGGCCGAAACTACTATTAAATATAATGCAGTAGAAAGATAGCGTAGAAAACAAGAAGAAAACGATACTACCATTGTTTTAAACATCTAAAATATATAATAAAATACAAAACAATTTGTTTTAGTCAACGCTTGATACAAGTCTAAAACGACTTATTTTTAGTCGAGAGAGTATAGTCCAGTGGATAATTCATTTTTGTTTAAACTAATGGTCAAGAGTTCAATTCGTGGTGTTCGTTTTTTGGCATAATTTTTTTTCCTAAGATTAAATTATTATGCACTTTAAATAATATAATTTATTTTAAAACTATACATTTTATCTTTTTAAAACAATATTATATTTTAACATTTCAATATTTAATTCAATCTTTTATGTTCTTTAATACTTATTATAAATATATTATAATAAGTAATCTATATGCTCAGTTCCACGCGTAGTTTATTTTGAAATAAAGTTAATAAATTAGTGATGAATGTAATATATCGAAATAATTATTAACAAAAATTAGTGTTTGTAAGCGATATATAAAGGATAAGTAAATATATTAATGAAATAAATATTTTAATTTGTAAATAAGGATAGATAAGAAGATTAATATAAAATATTTTAAAACAAAGTTGATTAACAAAAATAATTTTTTTTACGAAAGAGATACCATTAATCATCATGTTGGACTTCGTAATTCAATGTATATTTTTTTGCAACAGCACGTTATTCCGTATGAATATTATTTTAGATGTATTCTAATTATGTATCGGTAACATTTCGTATATTTACATATATAGATTTAAATAATATATTATCGTTACTAGCAAGTTGCCCGTGCTTCGTTACGAACAAAAGGAAATTTCATAATATTGTATAAAATAAATTAAAATATGTTTTATATAAAATAAATTTTGCGGGTGCTTCTGCTGTTGTTTATTGTAGGTGGACTCTTCGTCGACAACGGGATGTCGAGGACGGGCACCTTGGATCTTGCATCTCACATCGGGGGAAGATCACCAAGGACGAGGTCAAGTCGGCCGTCGATGAGTATGCATTTAATGTCCTCTTCGTTTCTCCTGTTTGTGAGACTGAGATAGAACAAGGAGAACATTTCAATTCACAATCCTTTCTTTAATTACATTCTATCGATGATTCGTCAATCTATTCAATATTTTCCTTGTCATGCCGCTTAGTATGGATTTTATCCAGCGACATATAAGGGTGTTTATGTTCAAAACTTATCCTTATTTTCTTGGTTTTATTCTTAATTTAATTTCACAAGTTACGAGAAATACCATGGATACTATGGAGGAAAGGAGGAAGCAAGAAAGTCCAACTATGCTGACATGGTAATAGTCATCTTGGAAGGCACATCTATTTTTTTATGTGCATCTTTTTTTTTTTGTAATTTGTTGCTTTCCTACCCAAGTCATTGTCTAGATATTCAGCTAATCAGTTATACATATAAAAGGACTATATATACCTTCATAATGTGTTTCAATGCTTACATGCTGTTGTTAGCTTTCAATTATGCTTGACTAGATTATAGATTTAAGTGAGGGTGATTGTTTCAAAAAAGATATCTAGGAATTCTCATATTGTCAAGATGATGGCTAGCTGAAGCTAATACATTAATAACTTGCCAGGTTAATAAATACTATGATCTTGTCACTAGCTTCTATGAGTATGGCTGGGGCGAATCTTTCCACTTTGCTAACAGGTGAGTAATTTAGGAAAGATCATTGAAATGAAATATTCTTGTAGTCAAGTGACTGAGGCTAGCTTGTCACATTCTTGAATGTTTTAGATGGAAAGGAGAATCCTTACACGAGAGCATCAGACGATATGAGCATTTTCTTGCCCTTCAGCTTGGATTGAAACCTGGAATGAAGGTCAGTTTTCCTATTGAAACCTATCTCATAAAGAATCTCCCTGCTGGTTCTACTTAGCTTCTACACCATATCATTAGAGTGAAATGTAATTCAGCTTGATAGTGTTATATCTGCACTTCCTTACTGTAGGTTTTGGACGTTGGTTGTGGAATAGGTGGACCGCTAAGAGAAATTGCCAAATTTAGGTTTGATTCATTGCTTATATTTTGATCAATCTTTAATACTTAAGTACTACTTAACTTAATAGCTGCATGCCTTATGAGCTAAAATTAACTGATCTGATCATGTTCTTCTGTTTCCTGCAGCTTAACTTCAGTTACTGGATTGAATATTAACGAGTACCAGATATCTAGGGGAAAGGTTAATTTATTCGATACTCCCATGTCTGATTTTCCTACTACTTCTGATTTTGATCAAGAACTTAGTAAATGGTTTTCAGCTCTCCACCTCCGTTTTTTCTAAACGACGTCGTTGACTTTTATAACAACATTTGACCATCCGTCTTATTCAAAAATATTTTTGAAATATCATTTATTTTGTTATAATTTGTTTTATTATCGAAGTTACTTCAATCGTCACTTTTTTTTTGCATATTTGCACAAATTTTTTAAACAAGACGAATGGTCAAATGTTATGATAAATGTCAATGGCGTTGTTTATAAACAACGGAGGTAGTACTTTTTATTACAATACTCTTCTGATTGACATGAGATTTTTTTTATATATTCAGGAGCTCAATCTGCTAGCAGGAGTCAGTGGAACTTGTGATTTTGTTAAGGTATAGATTGACTCTAATATATATATAAGCTAAAGGACAATACTAATGTTATACATATTGGTCTGCATGACAATGCAGGCAGATTTCATGAAGATGCCCTTCTCTGATAACACTTTTGATGCTGTTTATGCCATCGAGGCAACATGCCATGCACCTGATCCGGTATACCTCAACTAGTTTAATTCTTTATATTAAAATAAAATTCACCATCGGCTTCAATACAAAAGTGAAATGGTATTTTCATGTGAAAGGTTGGCTGCTACAAGGAGATCTATCGCGTCTTGAAGCCTGGTCAGTGTTTTGCTGTATACGAGTGGTGCATTACTGATCACTATGACCCGAGCAATGCAACCCACAAGAAGATTAAGGATGAAATTGAGCTTGGCAATAGCCTGCCAAATATCCGAAGCACTCAACAATGTATTCAAGCCGTAAAAGATGCTGGGTTTGAGGTAATATAAGATTGGAGCTCGAGATCTTGAAAATCCAAATTGGAGCTGTGTGGATCCATATGTGATCTAGAGTAGGTCAAAAAAGTTTAGTTGAGAAATTGGCTTCAACTTTGAGGGGATGCGTGTGGGATAGTTCATGACATTTGTGAGTAATTTTTTATATTTTACTTGAGTGGAGCAGCTGAAGCTGCCTAAACTCCACTGCGCTAGTGCATTTTCTTTAAACGCTTTGATTCGATTCCAAAGTCTAACAAACACGTTTAGCTTTACTCTAGTTCTAGTTTCACAGGGCAAAAAAGTTGTAGCTAGAGCGCTTCCAAACCCACCATACGCCTTCACTCCTTTTTGTTTGATAATGTGCTGCTTGGGTTCATCTGAGGAGAATCCATTTCTGAAAAAAGTAGCACACATCTACTAAAGGGTCAGAACCCTGGTCAGTTTACAGCACAGTCTTCTGTCAAACTGGTGGATATCAGAAGTTCCCTAGCTGGTTACATCTTACACGCCCTTATAAGTTCACTCCTGAGTCCTGCCATAACTTCAACGTACAGTTTCTTGAACCCTGCTGTTATTTGTTTCTACTTGACATTATGTAGCTAAGTTCCATTGTCTTTCCAAATTCCCATTTCCTTTTTATGAAGGTGATTTGGGATAAGGACCTCGCCGAAGCCCAGTATTCCCCGGTGCCTTGGTACTTGCCATTGGATCCAACCCGTCTTTCCTTGAGCAGCTTCCGTTTGACTGCCGTGGGACGTGCGATTACTCGCACAATGGTACGTGAGGAGGCCAAACTAAAGTTTAAAGTTTATAATGCACTGATTTTATCTGTACAAATATCAAACTTGTAGTAATTTTGATACAATTTTGATCGGCTTATGTGTTTCTAGGTCAAGGTATTGGAATATGTTGGCCTCGCCCCACAAGGCAGTGAGAGGGTTTCCAATTTCTTAGAGAAGGCCGCTCAAGGTCTTGTCGAAGGTGGCAAGTAAGTCTATCTCTGAACCACAAACTGTAAAGAGAATCATCCACGGGAAGGAAATCTTATGGGCGTGTTCAACCTCACGGTCTGTTGAGAGGTTTTTAGGGGGTTAACTGGAAAAAATAGAAGAAACGGGTTCTTTGCGAAGAGCCCGTCTCTACACGATTCTCTATACGCATTGTCTCTTAGCTCCATTTATGATTAAAGGACTTAGGGTTGTACCATGCAATTTCTTTATTATCCATTGTACTTTAAAAATCGTTCCGCCGTCTCAGGGTTGTACATACTCTAATACGAGTAATGACTACACAGGAAGGAGATCTTCACTCCAATGTACTTCTTTTTGGTTCGCAAGCCTCTCTCCTAAGCACATTTCTCAGGTATGTAATGTAGCATATGGTTTTGGCTTAGGCAATTAGAACGTCACTCTCTTCTGTGATGTATGTATATCTAATCTCCTACTATGTGTAGATTTGCAGATCGAGAGGTAACGCGACGAGTTTCGAAGCATCATATCAGGACGGGGAACTCGACGAAGTTCTTGCATACATGTATGGCAAGAATTACAAATGTTCGAACTTGGAATGTATCAGGTGTTGTGCTCGCTTATTATGTTCGTCTGGTTGTTTTAATTTGCCGTGTGCTAGTCTTTACTTTGAACCGAGTTTTGTATCTTATTGTACGAAGCTGTTTCAGTGACACAAAAATAAGTGGGTTCCCAGTTCTTTCGTGAGCCAGCGTGTACTGTAACTGTTGACAAACTTGGCTCTGCTACAGTTTACACTTCTTTATTGCTCAAATTCAACTTTATACAATGAGATGAGAGATGACACCTTTATTTATAGACAAAAACACTTAAGAGATAGATGTGTCCATAATCAAATTCGGTTACTGTAATCTTCGGAATTTTGGTTTCCTAACATTTTTCCTTGGGCATTCCTTGTGGCATGGATATGCCTTATCAAAACTCCCCAAAAACTCAGCGGAAAAATTTGGAAGAAATAGTACATAGCGTGCATCTCGGTTGCACGGATTATCTCATTAAAACCTTGATATGAGAAACTTCAGCAAAACTCATTCAAGAAAAAAAGAGTGCATAGTGTGCATCTCGGTTGCACGGATTATCTCATTAAAACCTTGATATGAGAAACTTCAACAAAACTCATTCAAGAAAAAAGAGTACAATTCACCCAAATATTTCATAAGATATTTAAGTTTAATTCAGGTAGTTAGTCTACTTGATTAAGATTTAATTCTTGTTATGTGAAGTTTCTCTCCCTGAAATACACGAGTCTTTAAGTCTAACAATCTCGATTCTATGAATACATCTTTCAAAACTAGATGTTGGAAGAGACTTAGTGAATAATCTATAAGATTTTCATATGACTTGGTATGCATCACCTTTAGTTTATTCATCTTATGCAATTCGTGAACATAAAAGAACTTGGGTTTATGAACTTCATCAAATTGCTCTTCACACGTCCTGATTACATTTGTACAATGCAAGTTACATTATCTTCATAGATAATAGTGGAGGGTGTTGACATACAAGTAGGTTTATAGCAAATGTAATAATGTATAACCTAGTGTAGTAGGCCAAGTACATTAGTGTACCTATAACTTATAAGTATGGAAATTCTGATCCTAAGATTTCTCCCCCTCTTCTCTAGATCTATATGGATTAATGTATGCTTGCAATGATATTTTATCCACAAGAATTTTGGATGGAAGTGAATTTTTAAAGCCAAACCTCTTCAATACATTGTGAGTGTAAGTGGACTAATGTACTAGAATTCAACAGTCACATGCTCTAGCTGCAAGCCTAAGCAACTTGGTTCTATCCAAGTGTTTTATTTCAAACCCAAATCCAAACAATGACTTTGTTTCCTCAATTTCACATGGTATTCAGACTATATTTATAATTCATTCAGGGATCTTCATTATTCATGTAGTACTTCTTTCAAAGAAATATATACTATATACTACTAAGATTTTCTAATATTTCTATCTTGGTTCAAGATATGATACTTCATGTACCTTCGCACAATTGTCCGATCCAATCTCCCATACAAATAATAACATCAATTAATTCGTTAATTAACATATTATGACTTCAAATCAATTTTTAACTTCATATTGATTTTTTCAACTCCCGGTTGATTTAAATATCCAACTACTAGTTGACTTTCATTGAGATTATATTTCTAAAGGTACTTTAGCTCATAATCGGAGAATAGATTTCACAATCAACTCCTGCTAGTTTAGTGAAAACTTTATATAATAAGTCATGTCTTATCTCTTACTATTTGTATTCCTTGTTAGACAATTCGGTTTTCATTGTCTTCTTATAATATTCTCAATCTGATCTCTTCATTCACACAACAAGCGATACAGGGTCAATGTCAAGATTTATGATTACAACAACAATAAATAGTAAATATAGATAATTGATAGTTGTTATATCACAGGATTTATCCTAACTTGTATAACTTCTAGTTATTCCATCATGGGTTGCATATTCTAGTGTTTCATCATCTTACTCATTATTATTTCTCATACGGAAGCAAAATCATTTAGTGTACTAGCCGTTATTTTGGTGTGCACCTTATTGTCGGTCTTTTCCTTCATGGAAAAATTCATATTAGTATGTCTATTCTGAGGTTCTGTACCATTTGCTAGGTCTCAACTGGCTCTCTTCTTTTCATGGAGCATTTTTTGTCATTAAGTATGATAAGCTCTCGTATCTGTTTTCACAAGACATCTTTGGTTACTTAGGGACATGAAGAACCAGATTTCTCGTCCTATTATTTTTGTCCTAGGCATCTAGACGAGATGAGAGACATTTCTTTCTTCGGTATTTCACCCTCTCCGACACATTATATTCAGGTAACACAACTTAGTCATGCTTTTTCATATCATAAAAATAATTAGGTAGTGTAACTTATAATTATTTGGCACTTCGGGTCCTTCCGTACTTCTAGTACTTCTTACACTACATTCACTAATATGAGGTAATGTACAAGATTCATTCCATTTCTACCATAATTTTTCGATATTTTTCATGCAAGGGTTCATTCCTTCCCCCTAAGTAATGAAAAATTATAAAAGTAGAAAGCTACGTGCAAATATCCGTTCACAAGTTCTACGGAATTTTCGGAGATAACCTTTTCAATTTACTATGGTAGTAGGATATGCACATACTTCGGATAGAAAATTCAATACTAGTTGCATTGTTTATTAAGTAGATATTGTATGCCAATGGTTTGAATTATGATTGAGATCTATTGTATTTAGAACTGCATGTTCTATTTATGACGAATAAATTATAACTCCGCAACAATAATATAATAATTATTCTAATTATTCATTGCTTATATTTAGTCTATTCATATGGACAAATGATACTTAGTGTACTACTTTGTCTCTCATGTCAATGCATTGAGTCATCAAGCGCTATTCTTTAGCGTTATCCATTCAAGTTGACTGCAATTTGATTATCTAATACATGAGGTCACTTACTAAATCTACAGAATCAAAGCTGTCCAAACATGCATGTTAATTATAAATTACTTTATTTCTATGATCCGTAGCTACTAAATTTTTCGGTCTACAAAAATTAGAACCGTACGTTTGGGATGCATGCTGGAAATCATACAATTAGCAGCTAAGCTTTCCAGGGCCGGCTCTGGGCCGGTGCAAGAGGTGCATGGGCCTAGGGCCCATGGCCGAGGGGCCCAAGGCACATGTATTTCGATTTTAGTAGAGGGATCTGCTCAGTCTACTGCCGACTATCGGGAGTCCAGAGTTCAGACTCCTTCGTCTCCTCGTATTTAGTTCTCATCCTCGAGTTTAGATTGGCAATTTGGCATGCGAACAGGCGTCGGGCGGACAGCTGGCGAGCCAACTGCATGTCCTCTTATTTAGTGTTAATTAATCTAAAACTTTATTTTTTTCAGATGCAAGTAAAAAGGCGTATATAGATATACATATATTATATATACACATAAATTAATAGGTATACTATATATACACATATAGCGCCTTAAGAGTGGAAGGATCCATGACGTCGAATTGGCACTAGAGCCCTCCAAAACAATGAGCCGGCGCTGAAGCTTTCCCGGGTGCAGTGGGGCATGCATGCTAACAGCCTAACAAAGATTGTGATCAACTCTGAAATGAAGCAGAGATCCATCGCCCATGGACGGACGTACGTGCGTGCTTCTTATTGCTTGCTGCATGCTACTCCTACGCATATATATATATATATATATATATATGCATGCATGTGAGCTGCAGCTGCCCTCTAAAATATAATCTAAATTGGCCCTAGCTAATCACGTACCACTTGTTTAAGCGTTCGCATGTGATCGAGCAAACACACATGGCCATCATGCATGCATGATGGGCCATGGGTGACCTACCTTTCTGCTGCTCGTTTCAACCCCCGTGTCAACTAGCACAAGCTGGACAGCACAGTCTGGTCTCTTGTCATGTACCGTGGGCCCCGGTCTTGACGCCAGAACGCCTTGTGTTTATAATATCAATCCCTACATCACTATGTGGAGGTACCTGGATTTTCTTTTTTTTTTGCCAGATAGGAAGTATCTGTATAGTGTAAGTCCTATAATATAGTAGTACTTATTACAGGCTTAGTAGGACCTCAAATTGACCGATTAGAGTATTTTACAATACCAAACCACCAAAAAAAATATTACATATATATAAGAGTTTCTTAAACTAAAGACTAAAGGTGGGTAGTGATGGTGAGCAGGCGAGCGGCAACAAGCAAAGGGGAGCAGGAGGGTGGTAGCGAGCGGAGGAGAGTGGGAGAGCAATGGTGGGCGGAGGGGAGCGGGTGGGCGTCGAGGGAGGTGAGCGGTCATGCGGCGCGGTGATCAGGTCGGCCACACCTCGCAGCGCCTTGTCTTCCACACGCTCACACTCGCCGCCAACTCCCTCCTTGCCGCAACACGCCGCTTCACCCCCGCCCGCATCTCGCCACGGTGCGTGCCGCCGCACAGCCACGCGCGTCCCCGCGTGCTCCGACACCTTGCTGCACGCCCCGATGCCCCGTGCGCCCTACGCCGCCGCGCTACTGCGCCTCCCATGCCTATGCCGTCGTGCACCCGCACCACCGTGGAAGGAGAGAAAAGCAAGCCAAGAAGAAAAAGAAAAGAATTGAAGAAGAAAGAGATAAAAAATGAAAGAAAAAAAATAAAGAGAGAAGAGAAAAATTCCTGTACCGCTGACAAGTGGGTCCACTGTTTAGATTATAATGTATGGCCACGTGAACCGACACGTCAGCAAAATCGTTAGCGTGTACCGCCACGTCAACAAAACCATCAACATAGACTGCCACATTAGCAAAACCGTTGTACCGTCTCGGAGTGTTATTTCTCCGGTTTATAATAGTTCGGGGTTAAGAGCCTGGTTTAAAGTTAAAGATAACTTTACCTCGGAGGATAAACTAACTTATTCCATTTTATTATAAAGTAAATTTTCATAAACATTTTTCAAAAACCTTCGCCTAGTCATCTGGACCAAATTATCATATTTTACTTGCTTAACCATTTACTTGCTTAAATCGATGTTCTGCAAGAAGTTTGGGGATTTATTTGGATTTCTGTTTTTTCTTGTCGTTGCCGTAACTTAACGACGACGACTCACATTTTAATTATTCTGTTTGTTTGTATATAGTCTCGATTTATACCACCGTGTGCACTCACACTCAGAGACAACATCGTGGTGCAGTGTAAAAGTTACATAAATTTCAAAAGTTTGCTGATTTTTACCATTTTGATTTTTTAGATTTCAAACGACATTGGAAATTTTCGGGATGTTACACACACACAGGTGCAGATTATTCTAAAATATTTCTTTGTCACTCACTATTTCTAGAAATACAGTTCTAATCTATTTGTTAGTTTTATATTATATAATAATATTCAATTAATCAACCGGCTAATAAGACAATCCAGTGCACGTACGGGTAATATAATTATACGACAAAATCTACGTCGTATGATCACCAATTTCTGTATATAATATAATTAATGTATGATCTTTTTAAAATTAATATAATTGATTTTTACTATTACTTTAATGTATAGATGGCAAAATCGTTAAAAAATTGATGGAGAGGGATAAAATGGTAATTTTGCCATTTTTAAATGGAGAGGGATTACTTTAATGTATAGCTGGCTACTTTTGTACAGTTTTTGACTATTGTATTTTAGGTGCATAAATTAAATAAAAGATAATTATGATTAATGTAGACGAGGGAGTATGCAGAGAAGTAGATATATTTTAGGTGATGTTTGGTTTGCTCGAGGTAACGTAAATGATAATGAAATTAATTACAGTGTCAAGTGATAACAATATATTAGATTACTAGATTTGTTTGGTTAACAAATGTAATGAATTCTATTTATATTATAGTGTTTGGTTGATAAGTATAATTTATTCTGGCAACGTAATCTGATACCAGACTGGTTAGAGTGTAATGAGTTGATTACTAGGTTAATCTGATTACATAGTATCTAATATCAACACATCCAAACCAAACAAAATCTAACGTAATTAGTTTACACTTTAAACAGATAACACTTAAAATAAACCTAACCATACGCCTTCTTAGATGCTAACAAAATAAAAAGCAAACCAAATTTTAGTAAAATTCCTACTCATACATATTTTATCAAGACTAATTTTCTTCTTTTTTTAGACCGAAACAATCATTTAGACAAGAAACTATTCCATTAACGATTCAAGACGTTTGGTACGACGCCCATTTCAAGCAAATGAAATCAATATATATTAAACAAAACTCACACTCGCCTAATTTGAATTAAGCACGCCCTAATTTTGTCACTAGCTACACCATTTAGCCCTCCTTAAGTTCCCTAAATCCAAAAATTAAATGCGTTAAGATAAGAAGAACTAATGAACTAGAATTTGTATAAAAAAATCTTATTAATTTTTAGTCGACTAGAGGTCGTTCTCCCTCTTAATGTAGTGATTAGTCAAAGATAGATAGAGTTTCCCTCTACGTCTCCATCTCTACTAATTAAACGATTGTTCATTAATTGTTTGAAATTGCGCTATCACTGCCCACACTACAAGAAAACCATTTAGCTAACTTCCGTCTACCCGCTTCCGTCGACCAAATGCCGACGGAAGTTAACCTTTTGCCGACGGAAGTTAGCTTCTTCTATCAAGAAAGGACTAACTTCCGTCGGCCTTTGACCGACGGAAGTTTCCTGAATTATTGTAGTGCCATACATCCTGAAACACTATCAATTAAGGGTTAGTTGGATCCATCTGCACCATGATTGAATGCCAATCTATCAACACTCGCGCGTGTATACTACTTGTATGCATGGCAGCAGCATCAGCATCAAAGCTAGAGTTATGTTCACCAACTGCATGCTAGTTAGAAGAGTCTGTGATCTTCAGCTGGATGCCTACAGGTGCGTTGTTTGACAGAGCTCTAGCTGCCGTGAAATTGGAGTCAAGCAAAATATTTTTTCTGATGAGTGGATCCCGTTGAGAATGCTCCAAAAAGATGAAGTGGAGTGGTGGAGCAGGATCTAGCCAGCTTCAAGTGCTTCACTCCAACTCTAGTGTGGATTTCAAACATGCCCTTATTGTAGGTTGTTATTGGATCACAAGATAGATGTCGCTGTTAACTATGATGTGATGCAAATTGTTGAAGTATTGAATGATATATGTCAAAGGGACTCGAGAGTAGTTACTCTGCGCTTGAGAATACCGTAAATCACACACGCAATGGCGGTCCAAAAAAATTAGGGGGCTGACCGAATTATATATATGTCATCTATAAATAATATGTATATAAATTATTTACTATTTTAAATGAATATAAAATATGAAATTATGATCATAACAAAAATGTTAAACATTATAAAGATTTGGAAAGAAACGTAAGTGGATTTAGAAAGAATCTGAAGCTGAAACATGACCCAATGGTGAAAATCGGTAGCTGCGGAATCTGAAAATGAACTAAAATCCAGAACACCAGCTTCTCATCAGTTAGATACTCAAAATCATTCAACTACTCAGACTAACTAAATAGTAAGAATCTCCGTAAACCGGCGCTAACATACAGTGCTTAGTAGGGGGGCACACGTCCCCTTGCACAGAGTAGATATTGCTGTAGAGAATTTGGGCTATCAGTGCCCATCCTGAAACACTATCAATTAAAACCCCGTTTGAAATAGTCCGGGTACGATAAAAACATTCATGTATTTGGACTTTACCATAGTTATTTAAAGGTTTAAACAAATAAAATTAATTCTAAAAAATGATAATTAAATTTAAAATATTTATTGAAAATTTTTATATAGAAACATATTTAAAAATTATAGCGGTTTAAAAGATTGGAAAGCGTGTCTAGGCTAAGAGCATCTCCAAAAAAACTCGAAAGAATTCTCTTCTCTAAGTTTTAGGATTACAACTAAAAAATCAACTTCAAAATGAATCCTTTCGCTCCCTACTTTTAGAGAGCGTACACAGATACTCTAACTTAGGGACTCTATTAGAGTGAAATTCATTTAAAGTAATTTGCATCCAAAAACAATCCCAAAATATTATATACGGAATCAATTTAGAGGTATTTTTTGGAGATGCTCTAGGGGCCAGCCATCCACATACATACTCTATTGGTAGGACTAAATTGTACATAGTTCTCTATATTTTAGTTATGTTGAATGTTGTAAGATTATTGAATGTATCTTAAAACCATTTTAAACTATGTAAAAAACATTTCTAATAAAATTATTCTCTAAATCTCATTCCTCTCTAACACACTCCTCGGACTCTATTCTCTATATTTTAACAAACTTGTATCTTTTATATAAACTACACATACTTCATTTAGATTTTATTATTCGTTACTCCAACTAATCACTCTTGAGCCACAACACTTTATAATTTATCTCTTACATCAAAAAAATTGTGTCTTTAATACACGTACCAAGGTTATTAACATATATATATATATATAAATGCTATCCTACACCTCGGGTGTAGAATAGCTATTCTACCGAGAAATCTACTGCTGAGAAAAAAGTAGTACTCAATTGCTATTTTACTAAAAAATCTACTACTGAAAGTAGTCGGTGTAGAATAGTGCTCCTGTATATATATATACTCGTTCATCCATCCTAAAATATAATTTGTTATGGAGATTAAGGAAAAAGGTGAAATTAAACGAGAGATAGTTGCGATCTTAGATGCATGAGGAAGTAGGTGCATAAATTAAATAAAATATAATTATGATTAATGTAGACGAGGAGTATGCAGAGAAGTAGATATATTTTAGATGCTAACAAAATAAAAAACCAAACCAAATTTTAGTAAAATTCCTACTCATACATGTTTTATCAAGAGTAATTTTCTTCTTTTTTTGAGACCGAAACAACCATTTATGCAAGAAACTATTCCGGCCATTAACGATTTAAGACGTTTGGTATGACGACCATTTCAAGCAAATGAAATCAAAATATATTAAACAAAACTCAAACTCGCCTAATTTGAATTAAGCACGCCCTTTGTCACTAGCTATACCATTTAGCCCCTCCTTAAGTTAACTAAATCCACAAATTAAATGCGTTTAGATAAGAAGAATTAATGAGCTATAATTTGTATTAAAAAAATCTTATTAATTTTTAGTCGGCTAGAGGTCGTTCTCCCTCTTAATGTAGTCATTAGTCAAAGATATAGTTTCCCTCTAAGTCTCCATCTCTACTAATTAAATGATGGGATTGCCTATATGTCACCGTCAGTGACGGTGACGGTCCCATCTGTCGGTGACACACCGATGACATTTTGGCAAATCGTAAAAATTGTAATGGCACGGAAACTGATTGTTCATTAATTGTTTGAAATTGCGCTATCACTGCCCATACATCCTGAAATGCTATCAATTAAGGGTTTGATCCATCTGTACCATGCTTGAATATTAATGCCAATCTATCAACGCTCGCGCGTGTATACTACTTGTATGCATGGCCGCAGCTAGCATCAGCATCAAGCTAGAGAGTTATGTTCACCAGCTGCATGCATTATTGCTAGTTAGCCCAAGAGTATGTGACATCAGCTCGATGCCACCTTATCAAACAACGCTATACACACGACTAAACAAACTGATTTCTGGATGATCCAATACAGCAAACGACACTACTTCGCATATCTTAGCCCAATGTTCTGTTTGGCTAGTCGTGTGTATAGTAGGACCGGCCACCTTATTGTAGGTTGTTATTGGATCACAAGATGTTGCTGCTAACCATGATGTGAAGCAAATTGTTGAAGTATTGGATGATATAGGTCAAAGGGACTCGAGATTAGTTACTTTGCGCTTGAGAAATACCGTAAATCACACGGGCAATGGCGATTCAGAAAAAAGGGGCTAAATAATATGTATATAAATTATTTACTATTTTAAATGAATATAAAATATGAAATTATGATCATAACAAAAATATTAAAAAATTATAGAGCTTTGGAAAGAAATGTACAAGGATTTAGAAAGAATCTGAAGCTGAAACATGTTGAAGCTAAAACATGCATGGTTCAAATTGTGAAATCGGCAGCCGCAAAATCTAAAAAAATAAACTAAAATCCAAAATATCAGTTTCTCCAGAATTCTCATCAGTTAGATACTCAAACTATCCGGTTACTTAGACTAGCTAGCTACTCGGCATGGGGCACGCGTCCCCTTACACAGAGTAGATATCGCGGTAGAGAATTTGGGCTATCAGTGCCCATCCTGAAACACTATCAACTAAAACCTTGTTTGAAACGGTCCGGGTATGATAAAAACATGCATGTACTTGGACTTTGCCATAATTATTTAAAGGTTTAAACAATAAAATTAATTCTAAAAATTGATAATTAACTTAAAAATATTTCTTGATAATTTTTATAGAGAAACATCTTTAAAAATTATAGGGGTTAAAAACTTGGAAAGCGTGCCTAGACTAAGGGCATCTCCAAGAAAAAGCTTTAAAGAACTCCCTTCTCTAAATTTTCCGGATTACAATTAAAAAATACTCTCCAACAAATACTCTAAATGACTCTAAAAAATAAATGATCCCTGAAATTAATAATTTCTCTCTCTACTTTTAGGGAACATACGTAGAAACTCCAACTTAGGAACTGTATTGACGTAAAATTCATTTAAAGTGATTTACATCCCACAAACAATCCAAAAATATTATATATGGAGTCAAATTTTAGAGGTAATCGTAAGTCATGCTAAGCCATCCACATACATACTCTATTGGTAGGACTAAATTGTACATAGTTCTCTATATTTTAGTTATGTTGAATGTTGTAAGATTATTGAATGTATCTTTAAATCATTGTATATATATAGAAACAAGCCGCTTCCTAGAATTAAGGAGGACGAAGAAAACTTTTAGGATTATATTTTAAAATTTGAGAATTAGATATAAAAGTTATTAGAGATATAGTTTAGATACAAAATCCTTTGAAATATATAGCTATAGAAAGTTATATCGAGAGAGAGATAATATACTTTCATTATTATTTAAAACTACATGTAGATCGTTAGGCGTTGTCATAATTAATCATCAGTGCCGTGCTGCATGCCTTAAAACACATGCATGGTTTAATTATCCATCATTATATTTATTGCTTATCTCTTAATTTATAGCACGCGATAGCAGCAGCATGGGTTTTGATAGGCCAGTAGATATTTGTACCACAATTTCTTTCTGAATGCATGCAAGATATATACAAATTAAATTGCATTGATTTGTGTGCACGACTAAAACGAAAACGTCAGATCGATCCATGCATCTCCAAAGATGTAGACGTGAAACATATCACGAGTAACTATCATTGTTGATAAACAGAAACGTGCAACTAAGGGGGCGTTTGGACGAGGCTAACACATCTAATGTTTAAATACTATTTTGGAGTATTAAATGTAGACTATTTATAAAACCCATTCATAATCGGAAGATTATTCACAAGACGAATCTAATGAGTCTAATTACACCATGATTTGATAATGTGATGCTACAATAAACATTTGCTAATTATAGATTAATTAGGCTTAAAAAATTCGTCTCGCGATTAGTCTCCGATTCTACAATTATTTTTATAAGTAGTTCACGTTTAGTCCTTTAAATTAATGTCGAAATATTTGATGTGACACGAGCTAAAATTTAGGCCCTAGATCCAAACACCCCCTAAGCTAGTCAGTACGTACTGACACGTCTTCTTCAGTGATGGGCATGCAGACATGTTGATAGTTGTGATTGTTGTTGCCGTAAAGATTACGCTAACTGGTTTAGAGAACTTGAAAAGACTGACAAACGAAGTGTTTGTTTATGAGGATTATTCCAAGCCTCTGAATTGGATAATAGCTTAAGATAGTTCAAAGTGTGTATGAATATCTGAGTATTCGATACCGTTTACAGAGTGAAGAGGGGGTATTTATAGACGGAATACGTTAAGAAAAGACCTCTTTACCCTCTAATTACAACCGACTTAGAAGATATTGTTTAATATTCTTCGTATGGTATTAAAAGGGTAAAAGACTAATCTAATTAGTGAGAAAATAATCCTTCTGTCATTGCTGACAGTACCCTTTGGGTAAAGAGGTTTCGGGATTCTTCGTTACGCCGAAGCCTTGATGGAGGCTTTCATTGTAGAAGGCTCCGAATACAGCGAAGCCTCGTGCTTTTAGAACCTTTGAAGACCAAATTTTTTGACTTCGTTTCTTCTGATTGTGTGATATTGAGACTTCCTTAATCTCCGGAGGACGAAGTATTTTTTCCCAGCAACTGTGAAAGTGGTGCGGTGGCCATCTCCTCTATATGTTCAAGATGCAGCGTGCAGCTGTCTGCCAAAACTTCTACTTATGCGTAATTCATTCAGTACAAGAAATTAATTAGTACGTAGGAGTCAGTACTCCGATCGTCTTTTACTTACTGATCATGAACCATTATATCATCGTTCATATATAATTTTTTCCGTTAAGTTTGACGTATGTCGTAACTCGTAATGTATGTAGCTAGCTTAATTTCAATGAAACAAGCCGGCCGTGTGTTGAAGACATGACAATAGAATGCATCAAACTTTTTGAAGCGATCCATGCGAGAAAGAGTGGAGATACATATTAATATTAATATAGAAAAGGAAAATACAAAATTACTGCTACTACTCTGAGGGCAAGGCACTAATCAGGAAAAAAAATAAAAACACTCGACCCTGCCGCCTCTAACTAGGCCAACGCGCTCCACTCCTACATAATAGTAGAGCTGGGACATGGGCCGGCCGGGCCGGCCCGGTCCGGGTCCTTGGGGCCAGGACCTGAAATGGGCCGGGCCTTTTCGGCCCGAAAAAATTAAGGGCCGTGCCGGGCTGGCCCGAACCTGTGTTTGCCAAGCCCAGGCACGGCCCAAAGTCCGACGGGCCTGGATGGGCCGGGCCGGCCCAAAAACGGCCCTAACTTTGTAACATTGTTAGATGGTCTCTTACCAGGGTTATGAAAATATTTATTTAATTTATCTTTGAATAATGAAAATTCTAGTTCACATAAAATAATAGAACAACCCAAAAAATAGGGGAAAATGAATTTTATTAATAATTTACACATGATACTAGTTCATTAATACTACTTTCTTTGCTCTTGAGCATATATATTTACATTTTGATTTGTCCTATATATGTATGACTCAAATTTTGATTTGTCTTACACATGATATAGAGCAAGATATATTCAAATAGTAATTTGCAGATTTTTTTAATTTTAATAACATGTCTCCTCCTTGTACATATGAATTATTTACCCATGGGCTTTTTTTGGGCCGGGCCGGCCCAGGCACGGCCCACTTTAAGGGCCGTACCCGGGCCGCCCACCGGGCCTAACCTCTAGGCCCAAGTCCGGCCCTTGTACGGGCCGTGCCGGCCCGGCCCATCCATGGGCCGTACCGGGCCGTGCTTTGCATGGGCCGGGCCTACGTGCTTTGGGCCGGCCCATGCAAAGCACGGCCCAAGTCCCAGCTCTACATAATAGCAAACAACAACAGACAAAGACTGCAAGCCCCGAAGATCGACTACCTCACTCTAGACTTAAGGAGCACCATACAACCGAGAAAGAGGACGATGACAAAAGAAGAGAAGGAGCTCAAGGAAAGGAAGGAGAGAAAAATAGAAAAAAAACAATAAATGACCATCGAGATATTATCGAAATACCTGTATCAAAACGACCAACTAAACGACCAACTAAGTAGTGTTTGGTTTGGTGTACGATGATGAATGGAATGGAATGGTTCGGACCATCTCATTCGCCAAAAAATCAGTACCACGTGGTTTATCATCCAAAGGGAATATTATTCTGTTTATGGGATCGTTTGGTTCCACTTGATTCTACCCCATCCCTCGAACCAAACACCATATCATCCCATATCAAAAACTAAATCGTTCCGTTTCTTCTCATATAAGAACCAAACACTACTTAAAAAGAACCGATGATCGCCGTCGACTCCAACCAACCACAGATCATATAGGAACTAAATCTGAGCCGACATGAATTTGATTTCTGATATTTATATCGTTCCCGTGTCGTGACAACAGATGCGGCCAGTTTATATATGGTATATCCCACCAACATCAATATAATCGCATGCCTGTCCATCCATCGATCGATCGGGCTGGGGAGGGGAATTAAAGATGAATTTTGTAGTTCGGCAACACGTGAAGTCGTACGTAGCTAGCTACAGCCATCTTCCTCGTTTTGAACGGCGATCTCTTTGATTTGATTCACTGTAGCTACCTACCTATTAGCTCTCTGCACTGCACAGCTTAAAACAATCGACTTAATGATTTAATACTAATTATTACTGCAGATGATTTTATCTAAATGATTTATTGTTTGGATAATCGCTACAACAAATCAGACAACTTCTATCGGCCATAGCCGACGGAAGTTTAGCCAATTCCGATGGAAGAAACCAATTTCCGTCGGCAAAAACCTAATTCTATCGACATTTAATCACTACAACAAATCGGACAACTTTCATTGGCCAAAGTAGACGGAAATTTGGTCTATCCTGACGGAAAAAAGCCAACTTCTATCGGCAAAAGCCTAACTTTTGTCGGCATTTAATTACTACAACAAATCGGACAACTTCCATCGGCCAAAACCGACGGAAGTTTGGCCAATCCTGACGAAAGAAGCCAACTTTCGTCGGCAAAAACCTAATTTCTGTCGGCATTTAGCCGACGAAAGCGGTTCAATGGTAGTTAGCTAACTTCCGTCGTCCGTATGTGGCTGACGGAAGTTATCGGGACATTTTTGTATTCGTATATGCTACTAATATTAGTTTTAATGTTAGTTAACATTAGTTTTTAAAATAAAAAATTCTAAGCTTCCAACACAATCGATCAAGGATAGGTTGGGAGCGACAAGGCGTGGGCGAGAGTTCGACAACGGCGGTGTGATTCCTAGCGCATCTCTTGGCCATCTTTGAATCCCTTCGCGATGAGCTAAGGATAATTTTGTTGTCTAGAAAAAGTAACGGTAAATCTTATGACAGTGACGTATACTGCAGTTGTACGTATAGAAATAATAAATTTTCAATTACATTACATGTAAAAAAACTAAAAAACTTTCATTGATATACATATATATGAAATTTTCTCCCTAATAAGACACCACCGTTGTGAACTTAACATGATGAAATTTGTTGTATTCACTACAACAAAACAGAACATTTTCATCGGCCAATTTAACTTTCGTCGGCTTTTGGGAAAGCCGACGGAAGTTATTTTAACTTAACTTCCGTCGACTTCTCACAGTGGCCGACGGAAGTTAGCGGGGGATTTTTCCGCGGCCGATCGGATCCCCTAACTTCCGTCGGCCAGCATTCCGTCGGCTTTAATGCTGGCCGACAGAAGTTAAGGGGTTTTGGATGTTATATGTGAAGTTTTGAATGTGATTTTGGATGTGAAATGTGAATTTGGATGTGTATTGTGAATGTGATTGAAATTGTGGTTGGATGTGAGTGTGAGTAGGGGAACCAGGAAAAACAAAAAAAATATCAGCTAACTTCCGTCGGCTTTTACCATAGCCGACGAAAGTTAGTTGCTTTCGGCCACGTGGGCAGAAAGGCTAACTTCCGTCGGCTAGGGTCAAGCCCCTCTGCTGACGTGGCAGAATTTGGCGCTAACTTCCGTCGGCCACGTGAAGCCGACGGAAGTTAGCTAACTTCCGTCTACTCGCTTCCGTCGGCTAAAGGCCGACGGAAGTTAGCCTTTCCCGACGGAAGTTAGCGGCTAACTTCCGTCGGCTTTGACCGACGGAAGTTCTCTGTTTTGTTATAGTGATTTGCTGCTGCAAAATACAACTAAACAAACCAGAAACTCAGTTGAAATCACCAAAAAAATTTCAAGCAGTCCTAGATTGGGAGAGTTGATTCTCACACGACTAAATACACTGGCGGTGAGCCCAAACCTACTCAATTGCATTAAATCATCCAAAAGTCGGCCCAAGCCTACTCAATTGCCGACCAAAAATGGATTATCCCGTTCTTTGTGTATAGTATTTTCGTTTCTTGCTTTAAACGTTGTTCTCACACGTCACCCTCACAAAAAATTTGGCATCAAAGCCAGCTATTTATGTGTGGTGGCATCCATGCTCAAACCTCCCCCCGCCTCGTCCATTCCGCCGCTTCCACTCGCCGGCCGGAGACTGACCCCCCGCCGCCCTCTCTCTCGTAAGAGCCTCTCCTCCTTCTCCTCTTCCTCCCTCCCCTCCCTTCGTCGCTCGCTCCCTTCCTCTCCTCCGCGGGGGAATACCGTGAGGCCGCGATCCAGACTCACCGGAGCGAGAGGGAGGCCATAGCGCCACGGGATCTCGTCGGCTGCGCGCCGTGTGTGCCTGTCCCCTTGGCCTGATCCGCAAATGCGGGTGATTTGGCACTGCCGTGCTTTGCTGCTGCCCGAGTGCCTGGCTCCTGCTTTTTTTTTGTTTGTGTGGCGAGAGTTTTAATTTGGGATGAAAAGAGAAAGGGACATATGGAAAGTGTCTGGGAAAAAAGGGTGGTGTCCATCGTTTTCATCCTCCCATTTTGATACTGTATTATGTCCGCGTGGTTAGGGTCGAGATTTGTACATAAAACTTGAGGAAAAGGTGTGGTGGAGCTGAGCTCTGATCTCCGTGAGGAATTTTGCTGCTGCTTGTGCTGTTGTTGATTGCAGGTGAACTCTTCGCCGCCAACGGGATGTCGAGGACGGGGGCCTTGGATCTTGCATCTGGCGTCGGGGGGAAGATCACCAAGGATGAGGTCAAGTCGGCCGTCGATGAGTATGCATTTCCTCTTCGTTTCTTTGCTTTGGCTGGCTTCCTTTTTTTTCTGTGGTATGCAGATTTTAGACTTGCACTTTTGCTGATGTTCTGTGTGTATATACATGCATATGCACGCCTCCTGTTTGTGAGACTGAGATAGAACAAGGAGAATATTTCAATTCGCAATTCTTTTTTTAATTACATTCTATTAGTGATTTGTTAATATATTCAATATTTTCCTTGGCATGCCGCTTTGTAGGGATTTCATATAAGGATGTTTATGTTCAAAACTTGTCCTTATTTTCTTTGTTTTATTCTTAATTTAATTTCACAAGTTATGAGAAATATCATGGATACTATGGAGGAAAGGAGGAAGCAAGAAAGTCCAACTACACTGACATGGTAATAGTCATCTTGGAAGGCATAGCTATTTTATTCTGTGCATCTTTTTTGTAATTGTTGCTTTCCTACCCAAGTCATTGTCTAGATATTCAGTTAAGTTATACATATAAAAGGACTATACCATCATAATGTGCTTCAATGCTTACATGCTGAAATGCTGTTAGCCTTCAATTATGCTTGACTAGATTATAGATTTAAGTCAGCATGATTATTTCAAAAAGATATATAGGAATTCTCAAATCCTCGCACTTCTCATATTGTCAGGATGATGGCTGAAGCTAGAAAATACACTTTTTAGGTTCTACAGTTTATGGTATATGTGCCTACATGTCAAGTGTATTTTAAATTGTAGACACATATTTGTAACTGGTTCCTATTTACTATTTATTCTGTTTGAAAGAAGGAAATCTTCAATTTTACAAAGTCAATTCTGAAAAAATGTTTCATTACTGCATCACCCATTCTCACCATGTTAACGGGGGACAATTTTGGCTTCAAGGTTTGAATATCAGCAGCTAATGAGCTAATACATTAATAAATTGCCAGGTTAATAAATACTATGATCTTGCCACTAGCTTCTATGAGTATGGTTGGGGTGAATCCTTCCACTTTGCTCACAGGTGAGTATTTAGAAAAGATCATCTGTGCTCATTAAAATGAAATATGAGAAAGTAGATGAGGTTTTGTGTATCACCTGACTTGTAGTGACTGAGGCTTGTCATATTCTTGAATGTTTTAGATGGAATGGAGAATCCTTACGTGAGAGCATCAAACGACATGAGCACTTTCTTGCCCTTCAGCTTGGATTGAAACCAGGAATGAAGGTCAATTTTCCTATTGAAATCTATCTCAAAGAATTTTCCTGCTGGTTCTACACCATATCATTAGAGTGAAATATTTTCTACTTAATAGTGTTATCTCATCTCTGCACTTCCTTACTGTAGGTTTTGGACGTTGGTTGTGGAATAGGTGGACCACTAAGAGAAATTGCCAAATTTAGGTTTGATTCATGGGCCTCATTTTTGTCACACTTGCTTCTGATGCCTGATCAATATATAAATTTTGATCAATCTTTAATACTTCAAAGTTGAACTTGCGTATTCATTTTGAAATTTGAAGAGATGGTGCCAGGAATACTTTCGACCCTTTACTTCCTTTATTATGTGTTTTTTCGGGAAAGATGGCCCTGAGCTCATTGTTTACTTAGGACACTTCTATTTTCCCCAATATCACTATTGATGATCCAATTTCTGCTAAAGACTGTCCTCAATAGTGTGGGCATTAAACCTTTTTCTGACAGAATATACTTAAGTACTTAACTTAATAGCTGCATGCCTTATGAGCTAAAACTAGCTGATCTGGTCATGTTCTGCTGTTTCCTGCAGCTTGACTTCAGTTACTGGATTGAACAATAATGAGTACCAGATATCTAGGGGAAAGGTTATTCGATACTCCCACATTTGATTTTCTTACCGCTTCTGATTTTGACCAAGAACTCAGTAAATGGTTTCAGCTCTTACTTTTTATTACAGTACTCTTCTGTTGACATGAGATTTTTATATTCAGGAGCTCAATCGGGTAGCAGGAGTTAGTGGAACTTGTGATTTTGTTAAGGTATAGTTGTCTT
The DNA here is from genome assembly GCA_019279435.1 of Zizania palustris. Lineage (NCBI taxonomy): Eukaryota > Viridiplantae > Streptophyta > Magnoliopsida > Poales > Poaceae > Zizania > Zizania palustris. The sequence goes on from JAAALK010000282.1 coordinate 23,907,559, forward strand.
GCCTGGTAGATCAATTTGGTTTTGCTCTTTGTCTCTTCCAGTCTTCTCCCACCTTTTGGTAGGCAATCAACTATTTGCAGTTGCTTATCTTTGTGCTATGTTATTAGTCCCTTTTTAGCAAGAAATGCATATTGAAATGAGCAAATTTCCTTGCAGACTCTCTGCAATTGCTTAGCTGTACAAAGAAGCTATAAGATTGACTGTAATTGCATATAAGCTAAAGGACAATACTAATGTTATACATATTGGTCTGTATACAGGCAGATTTCATGAAGATGCCCTTTTCTGATAACACTTTCGATGCTGTTTATGCCATCGAGGCAACATGCCATGCACCTGATCCGGTATACCTCAACTAGTTTCTTTATATTAAATTCATCATCGGCTTTGATTCCCCCTTGCAATACAAAAGTGAAATGGTCTTTTCATGTGAAAGGTTGGCTGCTATAAGGAGATCTATCGCGTCTTGAAGCCTGGTCAGTGTTTTGCTGTATATGAATGGTGCATTACTGATCACTATGACCCGAACAATGCAACTCACAAGAAGATTAAGGATGAAATTGAGCTTGGCAATGGCCTACCGGATATCCGAAGCACTCAGCAATGTCTTCAAGCTGTAAAAGATGCTGGTTTTGAGGTAATATAAAATATTATGCCTTCCCTCCTTTTTGTTTGATAATGTGCTGCTTGGGTTCATCTGAGGACAATCCATTTCTGAAAAAGTAGCACACATCTACTAATGGTACAGAACCCTGGTCAGTTTACAGCAGTCTTCTGTCAAAATGGTGGATATCAGAAATTGCCTAGCTGGTTACATCATACATGCCTTTATAAGTCCAGTTCAGTTTGATTTGGATCTGACTTTTTTCAAAACCTTATAAATGAAAATTGATAATTGGTTACTAATACACATGTTTCAATCGAATTTATGACAGGAGTGATTACAGCCATGTAGGGGTGAATTAGTAACCAATTTTCAATTTTCATTTATAAGGTTTTGAAAAAAAGTCAGATCCAAATCAAACTGAACTGGTTTGGGGGGCTGGAAATTAGAATGGCCAGGTTACGGTTTGCCCCCCCAGAACAGTTTCTTGAACCCTGTTGTTATTTGTTTCTATTGGATATTATGTAGTTTCATTGTCTTTCCCATGGTTATACTTTGTTTCCTTTTATGAAGGTGATTTGGGATAAGGACCTCGCCGATGATTCCCCGGTGCCTTGGTACTTGCCCTTGGATCCAAGCCGGTTTTCCTTGAGTAGCTTCCGTTTGACTACTGTGGGACGTACGCTTACTCGCACAATGGTAAGGCCAATAAATAGTACAGCTGTAATCATTCTTTATCGTTGCAACAACTTTCGTTCTGAGTGATTATTCAAGATGTACAGTAAAGTCAAGTTTGATTTGTCTCCTAAAAAGAGTAAAATGCACTATGACATAATGTTCCTTTAGGGTTTCTACAAATTTCTCCTTGTGACTGTGTTAGAGTCGGAATTGTGTATCACCGTAGAGGGGCCAAGGACGCAAGGCAGAAGGCAGGCTTGAGCCCAGGCCCTGCGTGAGCCTTGTAAAGAATTCTGTTAGAATTCTGGTATTCCAGATAACAGAATTGTGTTGTACAAGAGTCTATAAATACTTTGAGTACTATGGGAATAAAGGCAAGCAGAATTCAGTTCAATCACTTCCTCCTATTCTTCGGCTCCTCCCCCTCTTGCTCCTATTCTCTCATCCCTTTCTCCCTACCGCCAGAAACCAAGAAAGCATCCTGGAACCCCTTGGTTCCAGGCGTCCCGGGAGCAGGCCAGGTCCCAGCCACTCCTACCCCTTACGCTCTCAACCGGCAACCCACCACAACTTGGTATCAGAGCAAAGAACAGAACCAAGAACCATGTCTTTGGGGAGTATGGATGCCTCTACAACCACAGGTGAAGGGGCCATGGAAAAACTCCAGCAAGATTTGGCCGCCATGTTAAAGATTGTCTCAACATTGGCATCGAAGGCGGATTTGGCAGAATTGAACCGCGCCGTGGCAGTGGCCACCGCAAGGGTTAATTCGCTGGAGCAGCAGGTTGGTGGCAATACAACCGGAGCATCGCCAGTAATGCCAAGATGGGGAGGTGACGGTATCTTACCACCACCGAACCGATCTCCAAGGAATAACCTGCAGCAAAATCAAGCCAACAATGGGTCACCAGAGGCGCCAACTTCAGGAGGGATTCCACGTTTTTACAAACTGGAGTTTCCAAGATTTGATGGCAAAAGTGATCCCCTAAATTGGCTGAACCACTGCGAACAATTTTTTCGGGGACAGCGTACCGACGAGGGTGATCGTGTCTGGTTGGCAACGTATCACCTCACGGATACAGCCCAGGAATGGTATTACCACTATGAACATAATCATGGTCCGCCCAATTGGGAGACATTCAAGACTCTGCCATGTCCGTTTTGGGCCAGCAGTCCGCAGCAATCCCCTGGGAGAGCTTAAACGGTTGTCCCAAACCGACTCAGTGGAGAAATATATGGAAAGATTCTTGGCATTGGCTAGCCATCTCAATGATCCCCTCTCAGAACGCCAACAGGTGCAACTGTTTATAGCTGGCTTGCAGGAGGACATTGGGGTGGATGTTGAATTGCAGAGACCCACCAATATGCAGGAAGCAATGAGTATCGCCCAGGCATATGAAAAGAAATCAGCCCCACAAATCAGCACACGGGGAACACCAAGGACAGTTTTCAAAAACAATGTGGCCGCACCAACAGGGGAGGCACCCCAACGACAACTCCGCAGATTTTCCCCAGAAGAGCTAGCGGAACGAAGAAAGTTGGGACTGTGTTATAATTGCGATGAGAAATTTGTCCGGGGACATAAATGTGCTCGATTGTTTTATATCGAGTGTGTGAGCGATGAGGCTACAGAATGGGAATTGCTCGAGGAGCAGGAGAGCGAGCCTCATATATCGCTAAACGCACTCTCGGGTATTGGGGGCGGAAATACGATGAGGTTGCTGGTCCGTCTCTCAGGAGGAGTTTCGTTGACAGCCTTGGTCGACTCTGGATCCACACACAATTTTATCCACGCTCAATCAGCACAGCAACTGGGGCTCACCTTAGAGCCCGTACGGCAAGGATTGCGTGTGGTGGTGGCAAACGGAGATCGTTTGGACAGCCCGGGACGTTGTCGAAATCTTCAATTAGACATTGGTGGCGAGTTTTCAAAGTGGACTGTTTTGCTCTGGAATTATATACAGTGGACATCATTCTTGGCACGCAATGGCTCTGTACTCTTGGTCCGATACTATGGGATTTTGTTAACATGAGGATGGCCATCTGGAGGAACACTACGGGGATAACTAGAGAAGTAACCCTATCTGGAATTACGGAAGACAGACCAGCCTGTTGTGCTGTTCTTAGTAACAATGAGTTGCTGCAGCCCCTGCTTACCGAGTTCCGCACACCGTTCGCAGAACCACAGGGGCTACCACCGGCAAGAATTTTTGATCATCGAATTCATTTGAAACCAGGAACGGAGCCAATTGCAGTACGACCATACCGATATCCACAATTGCAGAAAGATGAGCTGGAAAAACAATGCACAACAATGCTGAAACAAGGGATTATACGACCCAGCACATCTGCTTTCTCCTCTCCAGTGCTATTAGTTCGGAAACAAGACGGATCCTGGCGGTTTTGTGTGGATTACCGCGCACTAAACGCAGCAACCTCCAAGGATAAATTTCCTATTCCTATGGTGGAGGAGCTGCTAGACGAGCTCCATGGCGCTAAATTTTTTTCAAAGCTCGATCTTCGCTCCGGCTACCATCAGGTCCGCATGAACACAGTAGACGTTCATATGACTGCTTTTCGGACCCACCAAGGGCATTTTGAATTCCTGGTTCTTCCTTTCGGACTGACCAATGCCCCGGCCACATTCCAGGCACTAATGAATACAGTGTTAGAACCTTTCCTACGCAGATTCGTATTGGTTTTCTTTGATGACATACTAATCTACAGTCGGACGTGGTCAGAACACTTGCAGCATCTCCGGGCAGTATTGACTGCATTACGGACTAACCAATTGGTTTTGAAGGAATCAAAGTGCAGTTTTGGTAAACAACAAGTGGGGTATTTGGGTCATGTTGTGTCCGCTAGTGGAGTGGCTATGGATCAACAGAAAGTTGAGGCTATCAGAGAGTGGCCTACACCTCGTTCCCCACGGACTGTCCGTGCTTTTTTGGGACTTGCAGGATACTATAGAAAGTTTATCCAGAATTATGGGCTCATTGCAGCACCATTATCAGCACTACTCAAGAAGGAGGCGTTTCGGTGGTCACCAGAAGCAGAGGCAGCCTTCCAAGCCCTTAAAGATGCCTTATCATCCTCACCAGTTCTACAACTGCCAGAATTCACAAAATCGTTTATTGTTGAATGTGATGCATCAGGTTCAGGAATTGGGGCTGTTCTTCATCAAGGCAAAGGGGCGCTGGCTTTCTTCAGCAAACCCTTAACACCTCGACACAATGGTCTTGCTGCCTATGAACGGGAGTTGATAGGTTTGGTACAGGCAGTGCGCCATTGGAGGGCGTATCTCTGGGGGAGGCAATTCATAGTACGCACTGATCATTACAGCTTGAAATTCTTGCTAGATCAGCGCCTCGCCACGATTCCACAACATCGTTGGGTGAGCAAGTTGATGGGATTCGATTTTACGGTTGAGTTCAAGTCAGGACGCCATAATGTGGTAGCTGATGCATTGTCTCGCCGCGAGGAGGGCATTGAATCAGCTGCTATGGCAATTTCAGGGCCATCATTTGACATTTTTGATTGCGTAAGGCAGGAAGTTGAGAGTGAAGATAGTCTCCGTTCTCTTCGAGATGAGATTTTGGCAGGAGGGCGGAGCACATCATGGAGTTTCGCGGATGGGCTGATTCTGAAAGATGGCAGGATATATGTCCCAGTTTCGTCCCCCAATCTACAGGCTATACTAGGTGCAGCTCACATGGGTCATGAAGGGGTGGAACGCACATTGCATCGTTTGCGAACAGATTTCTCTGTCCCAGATGCTAAGAAGATGGTGCAGGATTTTGTGCGTGCATGTGCAATATGTCAAAAGAACAAAACTGAGCATCTCCACCCAGCAGGGTTGCTACAACCGCTGCATGTTCCAGCTCGGGTTTGGGAGGATATTGCAATGGATTTCATCGAGGGGTTGCCCAGGATTCATGGGAAATCAGTCATACTCACAGTAGTTGACAGATTATCCAAATATGCACATTTTTTGGCCCTAGGACATCCCTACACTGCAACTTCGGTGGCACAGGTGTTCTTCAATGAGATAGTACGCCTTCATGGTATTCCCAGCTCCATTGTCAGTGATAGGGACACGGTCTTCACAAGTACGTTCTGGAAGGAACTTTTTCGACTATCAGGAGTAAAGCTAAATCTCAGTTCTGCGTTCCACCCACAAAGTGATGGTCAGTCCGAAGCAGCAAACCGGGTAATTGGAATGTATCTCCGTTGTCTCACAGGGGATCGACCCCGACACTGGTTAAGGTGGCTTCCTTGGGCAGAATATTGTTTTAACACTGCATTCCAGACAGCGCTCCGTGACACACCGTTCAAAGTGTTGTACGGGCGTCCACCGCCATCTCTTCGGTCATACGATAAGGGGTCTTCAAGAGTACAGGCAGTGGATCGGTCCCTCCAGGAACGAGATGAGTTCCTGATTGAAATCAGGGAAAGATTGCTCCAGGCGCAAGACTATGGCAAACTCTATTATGATGGCAAGCATCGTGACGTGTCTTTCAAGGAAGGGGATTGGGTTTGGGTCCGCTTACTACACCGACAAGCGGCATCACTTCCTAGTTTTCACCGTGGGAAGCTAGCTCCGCGTTTTTATGGACCATATCAGATTGTGGAGAAGATTGGGGATGTTGCGTATAAGCTAGCTTTGCCCCAAGGCGCTCGGATTCATGATGTATTTCACATTGGTGTCCTCAAGGCTTTTCATGGTACACCACCAGAATTACCACCAGCACTGCCGGCTCTATCTAATGGCAGGGTCTTGCCAAAGCCAGCCAAGGCTCTAAGGGGTCGGATTGCTCGGGGTATACATGAGGTGTTGATTCAGTGGGAAGGACTTCCGCCGGCTGATGCTACATGGGAGAACATGGAAGAGTTCCGACTTCGCTATCCGGACTTCCAGCTCGAGGACGAGCTGTTTCCGAAGGACGGAAGAGATGTTAGAGTCGGAATTGTGTATCACCGTAGAGGGGCCAAGGACGCAAGGCAGAAGGCAGGCTTGAGCCCAGGCCCTGCGTGAGCCTTGTAAAGAATTCTGTTAGAATTCTGGTATTCCAGATAACAGAATTGTGTTGTACAAGAGTCTATAAATACTTTGAGTACTATGGGAATAAAGGCAAGCAGAATTCAGTTCAATCACTTCCTCCTATTCTTCGGCTCCTCCCCCTCTTGCTCCTATTCTCTCATCCCTTTCTCCCTACCGCAAGAAACCAAGAAAGCATCCTGGAACCCCCTGGTTCCAGGCGTCCCGGGAGCAGGCCAGGTCCCAGCCACTCCTACCCCTTACGCTCTCAACCGGCAACCCACCACAGACTGTGTTGCAAACAGTCATGCCATGAATAAAGTTTATACTGTTTTTTTAGGTAAAAAGTTTATACTGGTTGATCTTGTACAAAGTTTATACTGCACTAATTTTATTTGTAGAAATATCAAACTTCTAGTAATTTTGATACAATTTATTCAGCAAATATGCTTAGTTGCTTGAATAGTAATCTCAATCAAAATTTTGTTCCTAATTACTTTATAGATCATGTCATTATAGCCTAAGTGGATTCAATCATGCTGTTATTTGACTGTATTCTCTCCTGGTTCACATGGAAATGCAATTGAGATCGTCTTATGTGTTTTTAGGTCAAGGCATTGGAATATGTTGGCCTCGCCCCACAAGGCAGTGAAAGGGTATCCAATTTCTTAGAGAAGGCCGCTGAAGGTCTTGTAGAAGGTGGCAAGTAAGTCTATCTATGAACCGTATTTCTGAACCAGAAGTCAGAACCACAAACTGTAAAAAATATCATGAACTCCAATACTGCCTTGAATGTTTTTTTTTTCATTTCCTCTCCTGTTTATATTTTATGCCAAGTTCTAATATGAGTAATAACTACACAGGAAGGAACTCTTCACGCCAATGTACTTCTTTTTGGTTCGCAAGCCTCTTTCAGAATGAGCTCTTCTAAGCACATTTCTCAGGTATGTAGCATATGGTTTTGGCTAGGCAATTAAAACGTCATTCTTCTGTGATGTATATATATATATATATATATATATATATATATACAAATGCTATTCTACACCACGGGTGTAGAATAGCTATTCTACACCGATGTGGAATGGAGGGGTTGGGATTGGGTGGGGGTGGGCACGATTGGGATGATCGGTGTAGAATAACATTTACATCCATAGTGTAGAATAGCGTTCCCGTATATATATATATATAATCTCTTATTATGTGTAGATTTGCAGAGAGGTAATGCGACGAGTTTCAAAGCATCAGGACGGGGAACTCGACGAAGTTCTTACATACATGTATGGCAAGAATTAGAAATGTTCGAACTTCGCATGTATCAGATGTTGCGCTCGCTTATGTTCGTCTGGTTGTTTTAATTTGCCGTGTAAACGTTTGATCCAGGCATTTGTCTTGTCTGCTGGCCGGGTGCCTGTGCTAGTCTTTACCTTGAACCGAGTTTTGTATCTTCTTGTTCGAAGCTGTTTTAGTGACACAAAAATAAGTTGGTTTCCAGTTCTTTCGTCTGCCAGCGTGTATTGTAACTTTGTATAAGGCGGCATCAGATTGCTTATCATCTTGTTATTTGACAGATATAAAAGTGATGGTTCCATGGTACCTAAAACCTTTTCTGGATTCAAGAATCAAGATGAAGGGTTGACTCCCTAGTTAAGTTTTGATCTTTTCTCTGTTTTAACTTAAGGTTTGTTGGGTAGAGCTCCGGATCCTGAAATCTATACCTGAAATTCATATTGAAGTTGGAGTAGAGCATTTGAAGTTGGCTAGATCTTGTTCCATCACTTTGGTTAGATATTGTTCTATTATTTCAGTTTTCTTTTTTTAAAGTGTTCTCAGTAGGATTCATTTGTTTGATTTAGCTCTAGTTTTAGAAAATAAAGAAGCTGAAGTCCTGCACTGCCAAACGGACCTTTACTTTTAAGGAGATTTTTGGGGTGGCTGAGCTGACCTTCTACCGTCGAGTCTGGGCGCCTCACATCGGATTTATGCAGAGGACAGCCGAGCAGTTGTTTCCGTTTTAACCTGCTTATGGGAAACATAATTTTGTACAAGACAATTCCTTTGCACAATACAATGTCGCTGTAGAGCTGGGACATGGGCCGGGCCGGCCCGGTCCGGGTCCTTGGGGCCAGGACCTGAAATGGGTCGGGCCTAACCTCTAGGCTCAAGTCCGACCTTTGTACGGGCCGTGCCGGCCCGACCCATCCATGGGCCGTACCGGGCCGTGCTTTGCATGGGCCGGGCCTACGTGCTTTGGGCCGGCCCATGCAAAGCACGGCCCAAGTCCCAGCTCCATGTCGCTGCCCTGCACAGCTCTCAAACTCGGCCACAACCGGCGCTGCCTTCTTCCCCTCCGGCGGCGGCGGGTTCTACAGCGACGGGGCCGCTGCTGTCGCTGTCGCCGTCGAGCAGACACGCCGGACGATACATGAGACGAGGGTAAATGGATGCTTGCCACGTGGAGCAATCCACGCGAATCGTGAAGCCACGTGTCGCGCGAGAATCGGTCCAGATCGATCCACTTCCCGGTCCGAACGCAACTAATCCAAACTCCGAAAGCGAAAGTCCATGCCAAAAAAAGAAAAAAAAAGGAAATCGTGTGCTGCTTAATCTGTTCCACCTCCCGTAACCCCCACGGTTAATCTGTTCGTTGACTCGGTTTAGTTTAGTTTAATTCATTTGATTAATTCGATTTATCCATCGATCTGGTGACTATATATACCGCTGGTCGTGTTGGTTCTTTGTATTGTACTTGTAATTACGGCGAGTGTGTTAATTAGCTAGTTTGATCGACAATGGCGGGGGGTTTCGCCGTGGATGCCAAGGTGGCCGGCGGGCGGCGGGAGTTCAAGGGGAAGATCACGTGGTACGTGTGGCTGTGCGGGCTCGTCGCGGCGACCAGCGGGCTCATGTTCGGGTACGACATCGGCATCTCCGGCGGGGTGACCTCCATGGACGACTTCTTGCTGAGCTTCTTCCCGGCGGTGTACGCGCGGAAGCACCGGGCGAGGGAGAACAACTACTGTAAGTTCGACGACCAGCGGCTGCAGCTCTTCACGTCGTCGTTGTACCTCGCCGCGCTCGCCGCCAGCTTCGTCGCGTCGATTCTGTGCACGCGGTTCGGACGGAAGAGGACCATGCAGGCGGCGTCGGCCTTCTTCCTGGTCGGGACGGGGCTCTGCGCCGGCGCCACCAACCTGGCGATGCTCATCGTCGGCCGCATCTGCCTCGGCGTCGGCGTCGGGTTCGGCAACCAGGCCGCGCCGCTCTTCCTGTCGGAGATCGCGCCGGCGCACATCCGCGGCGCGCTCAACATCCTCTTCCAGCTCGACGTCACCATCGGCATTCTCATCGCCAACATCGTCAACTACTTCACCTCCAACATCCACCCCGCCGGATGGAGGTACTCGCTCGGCGGCGCCGGCGTGCCGGCGGCGGTGCTGTTCCTCGGCTCGCTCGTCATCACAGAGACGCCGACGAGCCTCGTCGAACGCGGCCGCCGCGACGCCGGCCGCGCCACGCTGGAGAAGATCCGCGGCACGGCTGACGTCGACGACGAGTTCGACGAGATCAAGTCCGCCTGCGAGAGCGCCGCCGCGCTTGTCGAGGAGGAGAAGCCGTTCAAGCGTCTCCGGCGCCGGGAGAGCCGCCCGCCGCTGGTGATCGCCATCGCCATGCAGGTGTTCCAGCAGTTCACCGGCATCAACGCCATCATGTTCTACGCGCCGGTGCTGTTCCAGACCATGGGCTTCAAGAGCGACGGCTCCCTCCTATCCGCCGTCGTCACCGGCGGCGTCAACGTACTCTCCACCCTCGTCTCCATCGTCCTCGTCGACAAGATCGGCCGCCGCAAGCTCCTCCTCGAGGCCTGCGTCCAAATGCTCATCGCCCAGGTCACTCGTCACTCTCCTCTCCCTCCGTCTCTCAATCTAATAATATTAATTGGAGATGTTTTTTACCCCCTTTTAAATATCATTTAAGTTATAAAAAATCATATTTTTGTTAATAAAAATAGTTTTTCCACAAATTTCAATTCTGAATTGGTCAAGAAACAAAAACAACAAATTTATCTTTAGACAAAACATACACTACTCAAGTTAGCTTGTTACTGTTTTCAGATTACAATATTAATTATTTCACATCAAAAATTTCCATATTTTTTTAAAAATTAGTTTTAAAAGCAACACACAAGGGAATGAATAACCTCATATGTGTATATCGATGGAGTATTAACTTGAAGAGATATATAATTAACGCTGGTAAAATTAAAATAATCCCAATAAAAAATGAAGGATGAAAAAAAGGATGTTTCAACGTGAACAATGTTAATCGAAGGTGAAACATTTTATTCTCACATTCGGTTTCAATTACTAAAACGTAACAAAAAGATGAGATGTTTTTTAGGGGGTGTTTGGTTGGAGGGATTAAATTTTAGTTTCTATCGAATGTTTATATACTATTTTAAAGTATTAAATGTAGATTATTTATAAAACTCATTGTGGATTATTTGTGAGGCGAATTTAATTAGTATAATTACGTCATGATTTGACAATGTGATGCTACAGTAAATATTTGCTAATCATGAATTAATTAGGCTTAATAAATTCATCTCACGAATTATCCTCCGATTCTACAATCGTTTTTATAATTAGTTTATTTTTAATCTTTCAATTTGATGTCCAAACATATGATGTGACATAGACTAATTTTTAGTGTATGGAACCAAACACTCCGTTAGATCATGTTGCAAACGCATAATGTTTTTTATGTTTGAAATATTTTTTGACAATGTGATGAAATATTTTTCGCCGAGTGTTTCAAACAAATATTGTAAAATTTGTTTTCCAAATCCTACAACATCGTAATGAATTGAAATGAAACGAAGTATTATTGAAAAATAATGGATGATGAGTTGTTTGCAGTGTGCGGTTGGAGGGATCATGTGGGTGCACGTAAGAGCGAACAACAACCCTAGCGAGGGGTGGGCGGTGGCGATCGTGGTGCTCATCTGCGTCTACGTGTCGAGCTTCGCGTGGTCATGGGGTCCCCTGGGGTGGCTGATCCCGTCGGAGACGTTCCCGCTGGAGACGAGGACGGCGGGCTTCTCCTTCGCGGTGAGCTCCAACATGCTCTTCACCTTCCTCATCGCGCAGGCCTTCCTCTCCATGATGTGCTACATGCGGGCCTTCATCTTCTTCTTCTTCGCCATCTGGATCGTCCTCATGGCCGCCTTCGTCGTCGCGCTGCTGCCGGAGACCAAGGGGGTGCCCATCGACGAGATGGTCGACAGGGTGTGGCGCCGCCACTGGTTCTGGAGGAGGTGCTTCGCCGACGCCGACGCCGCCAAGATCGACAGCTACTGCTGATCCATGATTATATTTTTGCCAGTTTTATTACTTCAAGACGACATCAAATCAAAATTCTACCTTTGTTATATATATATCTGTGTGTGTTGAGATTTCAGTGATTATTTAATTTGCCTAGTGAACATATATGACATGATTATGCTCTTAGATCTACTTGCTCGACCGGATCCCGAGGCACCAAGCTGTCTAGCTCCACGTCACTTATAGCCATTATGCACCATAGTTTGCCGAGTGTAACGTCCGCTACATAGCAAATAAGCTTACCGAGTGCTCGGCATCAATAAACAATCGACAAATTCTTGTTCGTCGACAAAGGATGTACCAAGTGTACTAAGAGCCTTTCACTGAGTGTATTTGGGCTATTGTCGCGTGTCGAGGGTATATGACAAAACAGTGAATTCGTAGTGTAGAAAAAGCTAGAAAAAACATTCTATATTCTAGTCACCGGCTTAAGATATTTATCAACGGTTATCATAATTAAGTTTCTTAAACAGTTGAGAATCTGACTTGTAAATTTATTAGTTTGGCTAAAGCAGCTAACTCTGAAGAATGTGTATGTATTCTTATTGAGAATATACACTTAATGTATAGCCTTAGATTCAAAAAACAGGGTGTGATAACCAAATGATTCCAAAAATATGAAAGGGACATGCATTTTAGAACTGCACGACGCCCTCCAATAAAAGAAAGCAGTTTAGAAAAAGATAATGAACTTGTTTGGATCGACAGATAAGACAAGAAAAAACAAGAAAGGACGAACTGATCGAACGAAGTTGGAATAGCAGATATTATTAATCCTCTTTCTATATAGTATGTTTTCTCATATCTTAGAAACGAATTTCTTTGCCTTGTTTCTTCTTAATTTACGTTAATTTCTTTGCCTTGTTTAAAACATAATATTATTATGTTAATTTCCTAGAAACAACAAAATGTAGAGGGAGCATGCATACCAAACTCAATCAGTTGTAGAGAATGCTTCAGGAAACAATGAGGAGTTCGTTAGTTCATCCAGAGCTACACTTGTTTGTGCAATTTTGATTATCTTGACTACTAATTAACTACCTTTTGCCTAGCTAATTGATCTCTATTATTGTCAATATATATACATCTATTCTCCTCATTGCAGAGAGTGAGATCAGCCTGTCTAGAATTAATTGTCCTAGTATATATGAGATGCAAGTGTAGCATTTCAGCAACCTCCATTCATGCAGCAATGAAGTGCCCTTGAATAGATGGATAGGGGAGGAGAGATTCTTCGGATTTAGGGAAGAGGAGAGAGGAGTAGGAGATGAGATAGGGTAGGGGATGAAATAGGGAATCTGCTGGAAGACAAATTTTACAATATATTCCTTAAATTTAACTATAGAGGATAAAGAAGGGGAGCCGGAGATGCTCTAAGACAAGAGGTGCTGGTTATCTCTTGAATATAGGTAGGTGCCAGTGCATCCATAGGAAGTGTTAGAATTTGCTGGAAGTACTGAAAATTTTGGTACTAAAAATGAACATGGTATCTCCTTTAAAAATTCATATAAAATTAGTTATAGCTCTGATTAGATCCATTCAAATCAGCTTTGTCTAGCTAATTGATCTCTATTATTGTCAATATATATACATCTGTTCTCCTCATTGCAGAGAGTGAGATCAGCCTGTCTAGAATTAATTTTCCTAGTATATATGAGATGCAAGTGTAGCATTTCAGCAACCTCCATTCATGCATGCATGTAGCAAAATGAAGTGCTCTTGAATAGATGGTGTCTTTAATTTTCTTCTCTTCCTCAATGCATCCCATCCCCACATGACACAAGCAGTAATTAACCATATATTTGAGCTCAGTTGCAGATGCAGCAGTGATCACTCATCTCTTGAATCCTCCTACATTCTTGTGTAACGTTAGTTACAACTGGTCCACGTACTCCTGCAGTTGTAGCAATGAAGAAGACAATTAATTAAGGGAGTGAAGAATTTGCGTACATATTTCAGTGAATGGATGACACAAAAATATGTCATGAAACTCTGCATGAAATCTTGTTGACTGCATGGTTGTTTCTTCTTCATATATGTGAAATGACTTTATTTTTACGTTCTTAGAGCATCTCCATTCTACTTGTTGTTTTTGACTTGCTATTCATAGTAATAGCAAGTCTGCATATTTAAATAGATTTACTATTTTGCTATTCACTCTAATTTATTTGCTAAATATGACTTCCTATTTGAATGCAGCTATATTTTGTCAATTTATATACATATAGAGAAAATGAAAATAATTAAACAAACTCAACACTCAATGGAATATCAAAAGTTTGGTAGGCCTCTTAAAATAACAAGTCAAGTAGAAAGTACAATAAAGATGTTTATTGATCATACTTGTTATTTCAAGGTACAGCAAGTGTGATAGCAATGCAATTACAATAGAGATAGATGCTCTTATAATATCTTATTTACCCTTGATTTGAAAAAAAATATTATGTTAATATCCTTATATATACTCTCACAGTGTTACTTTTTATTAATAAGAGTACTTTGGTATATTACTTTCATCACTAATTTATAACTTTATCTTAAAAGTAAAAAGTTTTATGTGACGGCGGAAGTAAAAGTTAATGCAACGGAGAACACTGTTTTTAATGCGTCCCATCACAACGGGAAACGTCTTGTTTGCCGAGTGCCAAAGGCACTCGGTGAAGCCTTGTTTGCGCTCGGCAAACGCTTCGCCGAGTGTTGCACTCGGCAAACAACTCTCGGCGAACACATCATCGGCAAATAAGGGTTCGCCGAGTTCTTTTTTGGGGGGCACTCGGCGAACACTTCACCGAGTGCCACGCAATACACACGGCAAATGTGGCGAACACTTGACGGAAAAACGGCCGTGACGGGGGTTTGCCGGGTGTCAAAATGTGGCACTCGGCAAACATAAAAACATAAAATAAAAAAACTGAACGCACCCGCCCGCGCCATTCTGTCGAACAGGTGGTGGGCGTGGCGCGAGGGGGTGAAGCGCGGCGCGCCGTGCGGCGCCGGGGGCGAGGCGACGGCGGGGCGAGGCGACGACCGGGGCATTGCGCGGCTGGGGCGGCTAGGGTGGCGCGACCGGCGCGGACGGGGCGGGCCGGCGTGCGGCCAGGGTGGGGCGTCGCGCGGCCGAGGGCGAGGCGGGCGGGGCGGCGCGGGCGGGGCGGGGCGTCACGCGGCCGAGGGCGAGGCGGGTGGGGCGGCGCGGGCGGGGTGTCGCGCGGCCGAGGGCGAGGCGGGTGGGGCGGCGCAGGCGGGGCGTTGCGCGGCCGAGGGCGAGGCGGGCGGGGCGGCGCAGGCGGGGCGTCGCCCGGCCGAGGACGAGGCGTCGCGGGCGGGGCGGCGAGGCCGGGGCGGCGCTGGCGGGGTGGCGAGGACGGGGCGGCGCGGGCGGGATGGCGAGGACGGGGCGCGCGGGCGAGGCGGCGAGGCCGGGGCGGCGCGGACGGGGCGGCGTGCCCGGTGCTCCAGAGTCCGGTCGGGGAAGAGGGCACCGGTAGGAGGGAAGAAGAGAGAGGAGAGAATGGAGGGAGAAGGAAATGAGGGTTGGTTTTAAAAGAAATTTTTTGAAAATTTTGAAAAAAAGTGCGCCAATTTTGAAATTTGCCTGAAAAATTTGTGCGGGAATGATTTTTTTGGGTTTGCCGAGTGTTGCACTCGGCAAACCCAAAATATTTGCCGAGTGCCTCAAATTTGGCACTCGGCAAAAGACGTTTTTTTATTTTTTTTATTTTTGTTTAATTTGTTTTACAAAATTTTCCTTGATAGAAATTATAAATTATATTGCATAAGGACTAAAAATAAACTCAACAACATAAATATGTTTTTAATAATATTTTTTTATTATTTAATACATTTGTAGTTCAAATTTCACATATTTCAATTTAAATTCTAGAAATATACTTAATAATTTAAAAATAACAAACTGAACCAAAAAATTGTGTAATTTTTACATGAGATAATATATGTTGTGTTTTTATTGTAGAAAAAATTTCACGTACAAAAAATAATTTACTTATTAAACTTCTTTCAAACCTATCTCATTTCTTCTCTAAACCATAATCACTTCTCTTATAATCTCCGATTTCTAAACTCTCTACGTCATAATTTTCTCTAAATATTTTTAAATTTTTATCACAGTATCTATGTATCATATAATAACACCATGACAAGTCTCATGTTTTTTAGAGTTAATTTGATTTTTTTATAATTAAAAAATTATTAAGTTTCATGTTGTCGAATGAGTGTCGCAACCTAAATTGTTCAAAATTTCTTTCAATGCAGTTGATAAGAACTCTAAATAGACTTAAAAACATGAATATAATTTTTTTATAAATTTTTGTTTATTATTTGAGGCACTTGTAGTTCAAATTTCACCTATTTCAATTTAAATCCTAGAAACATACTTAATAATTTAAAAATAACAAACTGAATCAAAAAAATGTGTAATTTTTACATGAAATAATATGTGTTGTTTTTTTATTGTAGAAAAAATTTCAAGTACAAAAAATAATTTATCTATCAAACTTCATTCAAACCTATCTCATTTCTTCTCTAAACCCTAATCACTTCTCTCATAATTGACGATTTCTGAACACTCTACGTGATGATTTTATCAAAATATTTTTAAATTTTTATCACAGCATCTATGTATCATATAATAACACCATGACAAGTCTCATGTTTTTTAGACTTTTTTTGATTTTTTTAAAATTAAAAAACTATTAAGCTTCACGTTGTTGAACGAGCGTCACACCCTAAATTGTTCAAAATTTATTTTAATTACGTTTATAAGTACCATAAATAGACTTTAAAACATGAATATGATTTTTCCATATTTTTTGGTTCATTATTTTAGGCACTTGTAGTTCAAATTTCACCCATTTCAATTTAAATGCTAGAAATATACTTAATGAATAAAATAGCTAACTTATTTAAAAAAATTTGAAATTTTTAAAAGAGATAATATATGTTGTATTGTGAGTGTAGAAAAAATTTCAAGTTAAAATGAAATTACAAATAACTTATAGACTTGAAACATTGTTTCACACAAAAAAATTTAAAAAATTGTTTGCCGAGTGTTTTTTTGAAAAACACTCGGCAAACTAAGTGTCTTTGCCGAGTGTTTTTCAAAAAACACTCGGCAAACCCTCCAAAAAAAAAATTTTTGGCCGCACGGGCAAGTTGCCGTAACGTCCGTTAGTATCAAGCCTTTGCCGAGTGTATTTTTAAAAAACACTCGGCAAACATTTAATTTACCGAGTGTTTTTTGTTTGCCGAGTGCCCGAGATATTGCACTCGGCAAACTCTAGGGCACTCGGCAAACTCGTTGTTTTCGGTAGTGCATTAGTATACAACAACTCACTCACATTTGTTAGAACCCCCTCCACTTCTGCTGTAAGCTGGTGTAACCATGTACAACCACTCCTAGCTTCTGGTATGCTTACTCGGTCGAAAGAACTTCAGATTCTAAGAAATATAATAGCTGATTAGTATATATCTAACGAGTAAAAATCTGAAAAAAAACGGTATCCTTAGCTTTTGGTTACCAGATTATGTAGTTATTAATTTTCAGGATCTAAAACAACAATCAAAACCATGGGCTACAATCCTCTCTAGACAAGGATGCTGTTAGGGAAGAATCAGACGGTGAATATAAGACATCTTCGGCAGTTCCCCTTCTTCATTTCCTATAGTTAAATTTAGGGATTTTGTTGAAAAATTCGTCCTTCAACAAATTCCTTATTTAATCCCGTACCCTATATCATTCCCTACTTCTCTCTCCTCATCCCCAAATCTGGGGA
This sequence comes from Zizania palustris, assembly GCA_019279435.1. Lineage (NCBI taxonomy): Eukaryota > Viridiplantae > Streptophyta > Magnoliopsida > Poales > Poaceae > Zizania > Zizania palustris. The sequence goes on from JAAALK010000282.1 coordinate 23,925,055, forward strand.
ATTTCTCCCCTCCTATCCATGCCACGTCAGCATCGGGAGAAGAGAGGAGTAGGGGATGGATAGGGGGAGGAGAGAGATTCCCCAGATTTGGAGATGAGGAGAGAGGAATAGGGGATGAGATAGGGTACGAGATTAAATAGGAAATTTGCTGGAGGACGAATTTTACAACAAATTCTCTAAATTTAACTATAGAGGATGAAGAAGAGAAACTGAAGATGCTCTAAGACAGGAGGTGTTGGTTATCTCTTGATAGGTAGGTGCCAGTGCATCCATATATAGGAAGTGTTAGAATTTGCTGGAAGTACTGAAAATTTTGGTACTAAAAATGAACATGGTATCTCCATTTTCTTACTAAAATATGCAAGGTTCATGTTTTTTTATAACTAAGGGCAGGGGCTCTGCCATTCATCTGAGAAAGAAGAGAATTACAACAACAATAAAGCATTGAGCATAATATTCATCTTCAATTTTGGTTGGGATCTAGTTGGAGATAGCCACCGGTGGCTTTGTTTCTATATATTGTGGTCACTTCGGATCTGCTTCACTCTTGTCCTCAGTAGAGTCATTTCATTTCAATGCACAATATCTTATGGATAACATGTATCTCTTGTGCTCAGATCATAAGGTTGCTCGAGGTCTGTCGGTGTTCATATGTTAGCTAGAGAAACCATATATGATGCCGTCAGTATCTATTGATGGCCGGTTTTGTAACCCTCGATCAAATCGCACATGATGAGATATTTTCTACTGGAAATCGTGCAATCGCCCTCTAGGTCAAAGTTTGTATCATGTAGGATATATACATGTCATGTCTATTAAATGTCGAAGGGAATGTTTGGTTTTCTAGACTAAAATTTATCTATTGATGACCGGTTTTGTAACCCTCGATCAAACCGCACATGATGAGATCTTTTCTACCGGAAATCGTGCAATCGCCCTCTAGGTCAAAGTTCGTATCATGTAGGATATATACATGTCATGTCTATTAAATGTTGAAGAAGGCGTTTGGTTTTCTGGACTAAAGTTTAGTCCGTATCACATCATATGTTTATATATTAATTTAAATGATTAAACATGAATTAATTATAAAAAAATTACATAATCGGAGGATTATTCGCGATACGAAATCATTAAGCATAATTAATCCATGATCAGCAAATATTTACTGTAGCACCACATTATCAAATCATGGCGTAATTAGGCTCATTAGATTCGTCTCGCGAATAATACACCGATTATAAATAAATTTTATAAATAAACTATATTTAATATTTCAAAATAACATTCAAACATCCGATATGATGAGACTACACGTTTAGACTAAAGAACCAAACGACACCTTAGAAAAGTATTGTCATTTGGCTGCCCCTCTTCTTCCTCCAATGCATCACATTCCAATATGGGGTATAAGTAACATCGATAGTTGTATTTGCATATGAAAATACTTTCATTTTATATTAATTATATACTTATTGATGATATATTATAAAACAAAAAATGATGAAAGTTCTATATAAAAAACTTATATGTTTTTTCGGAGAGAGGGAATATCTCCGCGAACCATTCTTAACTTGCATGTACGGTACTCTTTCCGTTATAAGTCAATTGCCCTTTTCTCGTTCTTTGACTAATTTTATCAAAAAATATACTAATAATTGTGCACACATGAGAAAGAATTAATATCTTTAAGGACATGTTCGGTTACGAGAGGTTTGAAGGGGATTGGAAAGGACTGAAGGGAATTGTAGTATAATCCGAATGAGAAATTTTACGGTTTTTTAGGAAGTACCAAAATTAACACTAAAAAAATATGGTACCTCCTGGTACTGGTACTTCCTCAAAGACCGTAAAATAACCCTAACCAAATAGACATTTACACTTTTTCTTAAGTAAAGCATAAATATGGTCACACCTAGGGCTGGATAACGAGCCAGCTCGGCTCGTTAAGCTCGACTCGTTATAGCTCGTTATGTTAACGAGCTAGCTCGGTTCGGCTCGTTAACATAACGAGCAGAAAACCCAGCTCGACTCGGCTCGGTTCAGCTCGCGAGCCAATTATTTAAAAGATGATTAAATAATAAATATTTAAATAATCACATATCAAACATCAAAATATAAAATAAATAGAATACATAAGGTTTCAAAAAATAATCATCCATAGTTCCATCATTATTTCTATGATTCCATCAAATTAATCACACATGTTATTTGTTTCATACTTTTATATGAGAAATTCTATATACTTTTATATGAGAAATTCTATAGGCCATAATAATAAATTTATAATAACAAGTTAGCAAGTAATAACTTGATATTAACAAATAAATTATAAAATAATGAGCCTCATATTGTAAGATATTGTTTTATTATTATTTTAATGGGTTGACTTGACTACTTGTGCTGAGCTCGTTAAGTTCGCGAGCAGCTCGCGAGCCAGCTCGAACTCGCTCGTTATACTAACGAGCTAAAACACCAGCTCAGCTCGTTAGGAAAATAGAACGAGCCGAGCCGAGCGAGTTAACGAGCTACGAGTTTTTTGTCCAGCCCTAGTCACACCATTTCCACTTGTATTTTATCATTTGTTGTCTTTACTTCAATCTCATCCCAAATTACTCTCACATTTTGAACCGAAATGTACCGACAATAATAATTAAAAAACAAATTTATTTTTTTAAATAATCTATTTTTATTCAAAATTTCTTCGAAAAAATATAAAACTAGATTCATGCCATCGTTTGGTTTGGCAACATGGGTACTATCGACTGGTTAAAAATAAATTTATTGTTGACTGTTTAAATAGGGATAAGATCATTTTTTGCCAAACAAAAATGTAATAAAAATGTAATTTCGAATAATTTTTTTTAAATCACTTCTCTACTATCTGCTCCATTATCTCCTCCGCTCGCCGTCGCACCCCATCCCCTCGCCACGCGCCGCCCATGGCGATCGAAGCCGCCCGCCTCTCCCCGTCCCTCGCTGCCGCCGCCTTCCTCAGCCGTCTCCCTCCTCCCGCTTCCCTCCGCCGCGCCCTCCCCCTCCTCGTCCCACGCCGCCGCCACTTCCTCGCCTGCGCGTCCGCCTCCTCGTCCACGGGCGGGGACGGCCGCGCCGTCGCGCTCCCCTCCTCGGAGCTCCGCAAGCGCCGGGGCGCGTCCTCCTCCGCGTCAGGAGAGGACGAGAAGCTCCGCTCGCTCCGCAGCCTCTTCGCGCGTCCTGACATCGCCATCGACGCATATATCGTCCCCTCCCAGGACGCCCACCAGGTCTGTACAGTTTCCGCTGCTCGCTTTCCCCCGGTTTCTAGAGAAATGTTATCTCGTCCGCCTTTGTTTCGACCGATCGATATTTAGAATTGCTAAACTAATGGACACAAAAAAGTAGTGCGAAAACGGTGAGCAATCATGAGACTATGATGCAGTAACAGATCGTGTGAAGGTATTGCTATAAACAATGAAAATATGGATATTTGTGTTTCATATATCCTGCAAGTACCAAGTAGTGAAGTAGTCATGTTCTATGGCCTTTCAGTAAATCAGCATTAGCTTGCTATTAGTGCTGCAAGCAGTCACTTATATGTACAAGACAAATGAACATGTGAATATAATTTGGCCTGCCCAGGACAATAACACAGAAAAAAAATCATTTCTACTTCATCTGAAACAAGGGAGGTCGATATCTATTGACCTAGTGTTGTGGAAAATTCATGATCAGCATGATGTGCATGAGAGCACATGATGCATGTTGTCTCCACTATTTGGTTGTCAATTTGTGAAGCTATTGCTGCATGCACAATATGACAATATTAAGAAAAACTTCAATGTGTTGTCAAACTCACGAACTACATGCCCCCTGCCACTAACCTGCTTTCATTAATATCTTGTTTTCAGAGTGAGTTCATCGCAGAATGCTTCATGAGGCGTGCTTACCTGACTGGGTTCACTGGCAGTGCTGGTACAGCTGTGGTCACAAAAAATAAAGCTGCTCTCTGGACTGATGGCCGGTATTTTCTCCAGGTACCTAATTCCTACATTGCAAATTAATTTCTAGCACATATGGTTGTATGTGGCATTGTGGTTAACCATTCATCTTCTGTTCTTATGTGCAGGCTGAGAAAGAATTGAGCCATGATTGGACACTCATGCGGAGTGGAAGTCATGGTGTTCCAACCACTAGCGAGTGGTTGAATGATGTCTTGCCATCAGGTTGCCGAGTTGGCATTGACCCGGTGAGATGTTGTTTCTTTGTTCTTCCAGCGTGAAGGTTATAGAAAATTTTGTTTTTGATTAAAATTACATGTGGATGCTTTTGCTAATATGCTTACTGTCATGCCATTGGCACATGAATACATGATAAATATTTATTTATTTTTTTATTTTATAAGGAGATTCTTTCTTTTGGATTTCAAATTCTTACTTAGCCATGAAATCACAAACTAATGCACAGATGATAGAAACGAAGCATAGATTGATGCATAAATTGAATTACAAAATCACATCCTAAATCTTCTTGGTAGCACACCTGCATCTCTTTTTGATCGAGCAACAGAGAGTCAAGATCCACCAAAACTTTCGTGTAGTACATAATGTGTGTGTGGGGTGGGGTGGAGGGGGTGTGGGAGGGGGAGAGAGATTACTGATCATTCAGGCTACAGGGATGACCAGATTAGTGAATTACACCAGAGAATGATTGGCTACACAATAAGCTCGTGAGGTGACTGGGGACACCCTCTGCTCTGTATGATCACAGAAAGAGAACAGTTTGGAGCAAGTATCCAATTATCCATGCTGATTCCATCGAAGATATTACAGTTGTGTGCCACTTCTAGAGCAACCAAAGGATAAGCAGAGCAATGATGGAGTAGATGAGGCTAGGTTTACAGCCTGGTCTGGCAGAAATATTTGACAGTTCGTGTGGCTACTGGAGCAACTAGGAAGGATGCATGGAATAATCAGTGCTGGTACAGTAATCAGCATTAGGGCCCATGCCATGATGCACTGATCTGAGCCATTGTTTGATAGAGCAAGGGAGTCTGCCATATAGTTGATTTTTTCAATGACTACAGAGGGCTGGGCACATGCATCTTGAAACTTGTGCTCTGATATATTTTTATGTAAATTTTATTTGTCCATGACAAGAAGTTAGCTGTTTTATGAATATGTACAATTACATTCATTTAAAACCATGTTGTGTTTTCTCTGTAAAATGTCACATTCTTACCTAAAACTTTATTTTGTATGGTCTTCATACTCCGTTACACATTCTGAATAATTGTTTATGATTCTCCTTTTTGTGTTATCGTGTTCCTATCCTAATATTTTGTTCTTTTGTACTTTGTTTGAAGGATGCAGTTTCTTTTCTCATTTGACGCAGCTGAAGAATTAAAAGATGATATTTCCGACAAGAATCATGAGTTAGTTTTGATTAGGGATTTGAATCTAGTTGATGAGATATGGGGAGAATCAAGGCCAGAGCCCCCCAAAGAACAGACTAGGGTGCATGGCATCAAATATGCTGGTGTTGATGTGCCATCAAAATTGTCGTTTGTCAGATCGCATCTTACTGAGAATGGGTGTGATGCTGTTGTCATTTCATTACTTGATGAAGTTGCGTGGTTGTTGAACATGGTAATATTTTCACACATTACTTTGATATGATATGATACTTAATTATTGATATCTCTATTTTTTTAATTATTGGTAACTCATAATTAATATTGATCAAAGTTTGTTGTCAACAAACAGTTTCACTTACCTCTTAGTACTTCCTTTGCATATTTTTATTTTTTTATTTTTTATTCCTTGATGGTTGTAATGTGCTTTATCATCTATGTTGTTATCCATAGTTATGAAGGCGTTGCTATGGCGACGACTTTGGCGACAAGGCAGTAGCGGGGGCTAAGGCATCCCACCGCCTTAGCCACATCAATGGTGCCGTCCACTGCGCTGGCTCGGGTGGCACAGGCGTGGCGGCAATGACAGCAAGAGGGGAGAGAGGGAGGGGTAGTGGTGGCTGAGCGGAGTAGTTTGTTAGGGTTAGGGTTTTAAGAGAGGAAAAAGAACCTGTTGGACTTTAAATGGGCTGTTAGACTGGACTTATATAGATGGGTTGTTGGACTGGACTTATATAGATGGGTTGTTGGATTGGACTTAAATGTGCTGTTAGACTAGATTTTAAATGTGCTAGTGTAATTTTAATTATATATATATATATATATTCATTTTGTAAGGTGTCGCCTTGCCTTATGCTTTACCACTTAAAAGATAAGGTGGTCCTCAGGCATCTCGCCTTGCCTTACCGCCTTAATAACTACACTGCTATCATATTATACAAAGTACAGAGGTCATTAAATCCTTAAATGGAAAGTGTCAAGATGTATTATCACTTCTGCACTTTACACACTTAATGGTAAAACTTATTCAAAGTTTGCATCTCTTTGGTTTGATATACTTGCTAATTGGTTTATCACATTTTGGAATGCAGAGAGGGAGTGATGTTCCAAATTCACCTGTGTTTTACAGCTACCTTATTGTGGAGAATAACACTGCAACATTATTTGTGGATAACAACAAAGTTTCTAAAGATGTGTTAGCACACCTCGAAAAGGCTGGAGTAAACCTAAAACCATATGAAGCAATTTTGTCCAATGTAGAAAGGTATATTTCTGTATGGATTTGAATATGCAGTGTTTATAATTGATCAGGTATGCATGTTTAGTTTTTATAATTTTTTTGTGGGGTGTTTCATATATTGATCAGGTATATTAATTAGTTCTGACTGACCTCAGTAAAACAACATAAATATGATTTTCTTAATCAACTTGTGCTGCATCTATATGAAGTGAATCAAAATTGTACCACACCTTTCTATGATCAATGAACATGTGTTTGAGATTCCAACATTGGAAAAAGCACTTAGCCAATTAGCCATAGCATTTTGCTATGGTTAGTGCCAAATTCTGTCCTTTTTTCTGTTTCAGTATTTTGTATTATTTTAATTAGTTGTGCCTGAATTGATTTCTTTTAATTTGGACAGATATACTGTAAGAACTTTTAACTTAAAATATGACGATAAGAATTATAAGTGAATGATTTAAATTGTCAATGATCTACTCTTACATTCCTCTATGATTACATATTTTCTATTTCCATCATGTCTAATTCTGGAAATGGTTTCCCCTTTCTAGATTGGCAGAGAATGGTGCAAAGCTTTGGTTGGATTCTTCAAGTATCAATGCTGCCATAGCTCATGTGTTTAGATCAAGCTGTGATAGATATGTGAAAAAGAGAGGGAAAACAGATAGACAAATTGGAAAAGAATCATCTTCAGATAAGCCAACTACTAGAAGCTCTGGTATTCAGAATGGAACGTTAAATGCCCTATACAAAGCTTCACCAGTCACCCTAGCCAAAGCAGTTAAGAATGATGCAGAAATTGAGGGTATGAAGAGCTCGCACCTAAGGTATTTAATTTTTTATGACTTTTTGGTATTGAAACAAATTGTATGGATTATTGCAGCCACTGTAGGAAAAGAAAAATAAAGGTTTGGCTAGTTAAGATGCCTTTTTCCTCATGTATTACTCACGTCAATTTTCTTTGCTTACACTTGCAATGAAACTCTCTAATGTTTGTACATAGAAAAGGCCTAATTTCTTGACTAACATTCATGTATATGTTTAATTTTCAGCTTAATTTGATCCCCTTTCGGTCCGATAAACCCAGACCCAGTATACTTTTGTGAAATAAATGATACTATAAGTCTTAATAACATCATTTTCCAAACATATTCCAGTTGGTCACATTAAACTTGCAGTGGAAACTGAAATTTCACTGAGTCAGCAGACCAAAAAATTGAGTAATTTGTTGTGCACAAGTAATCATCAATTAGCTAACTCCGTGCCTACTAGCTTTACATGCACAAAATCACAAATGGATATCCTAAATATGAAGATCACATGCAAACTTCACATGTGATGAGCAAGTCATGGAGAATCAGGTTCAAGCCACATTCATAGACATATACTTAGACGATGTCACATATTACCATTATTGTATTTTATTTAATGACTTACAGAAGACATTAGTTATTTTTTTCAATATTTCTGTTAATTTCAGTCCAGCTAACCACTGCATTGTCTATTTGGTGCATAATACATTTGCAGAGATGCTGCTGCTTTAGCAGAATTCTGGTGTTGGCTAGAGGGGGAAATTGATAAAAGTGTGTCACTTACAGAGGTGCAAGTTGCTGAAAAGCTTCTTGAATTTCGTCAAAAGCAAGATGGCTTTACAGATACAAGTTTTGACACTATAAGTGGTACCTTTCCAAAAAATTTCCCATTGATGTTAAAATCTTAGAACTTTACCCAGCTAATTTCTTTAGTTTCATATATTAATATTTTTTGTAATTGTTGTCTGTATTATATGGATTCATTGTTTGTTTTGTAATGGGTCTTTAAGTGTTTACCTCGCTTATCTGACATCTGTTTATAACAGGCTAATTGGTTAGGGAGGGATGTAGCCTTTCTCACCCAACTTGAGTCTATTGCAGATATTTTTTCATTGTTTATACTAAGGAGTAATACACTTTAGTAATGTGATCAAGCAGTTTATCAGGGTGTTGCACCATCACCATGTACTCTTACTGTGCTATGCATGTTTTATGATTTAGATGAACTCAATTTTCATGCTTTGGGTGGTGGAGGCATTTGATTTTTCATAGCATGCTGGAACTACCGCTGGTCTGCAAAGGTGTGCTATGTCTGGAGTTCTTGACTTCTAATTTATAATCAACATTTTCACTCAGGTTATGGTGCAAATGGTGCTATAATACACTACAGACCAACTCCACAGAGCTGCAGCTTTGTTAAAAGCGACAATCTCTTTCTTTTAGATAGTGGTGCTCAATATATTGATGGAACTACTGACATAACAAGGACAGTTCACTTTGGTGAGCCTTCCCCAAGACAGAAGGAATGCTTCACAAGGGTTTTGCAGGTAACTTTTTACTTTTTTTATACTTTGTAATTGTTGTCTTGTCTGTACTATGATATTTGTCATTCATACCTTATTCAAGTCATGAAGTTTTATTGGTACAGGGACATATAGCTCTCGATCAAGCAGTATTTCCAGAGAGAACTCCTGGCTTTGTACTAGATGTTCTGGCACGCTCATCTCTGTGGAAGATTGGGTTGGATTACAGACATGGTACCTTTTTAAGCACACGAAACTCTTTCTGAAGGCTGAACTGTCTCTGAAGACTATGAGTTTGCCCTTGTTTCAGGCACAGGTCATGGAGTTGGAGCTGCACTAAATGTCCATGAGGGCCCTCAGAGCATAAGCTATCGGTATGGAAATTTGACAGCTTTGCAGAAGGGTATGATCGTAAGCAATGAACCTGGTTATTATGAAGACAATTCATTTGGCATCCGTATAGAGGTAGATTTTCCCATTCATTGCTCATGTCAGCTGTTTCAGATGTGCTTCAAATAGGCATTTCCTCATTTTTTTCCCTGTTTGAATCTTGCAGAATCTACTTCTGGTAAAGGAGGTTAATTTGCCAAATTCGTTTGGTGGTGTCTCATACCTTGGTTTTGAGAAATTAACTTTTGTTCCAATTCAGGTACCGCCAACTTGATTTGATGCTATTCTTTTCATTAATGAAATATTGCAAAAATGATGTCTGTCCAGATAATACTTCCAAATTTTTTCAATAAGCAATAGAATTTTGAATAATATGTTTTAAACTTACGATTTTCTCAAATAACTTCCCAAGGAACTATTTCAAAGACTGTTGGCCTTAGTCTTTATGTGGTGTTTGATATGTACTCTTCGTGCCATGGTTGTCACGGCGCCCCGGCGAAACCAGTCGCCAGGGGGCCGACTGGACGCCTAGGCGCCTAGGCGGGCGCCTAGGCGTCGCCTAGGCGACCAATTAAATTCAGCATGCAAAGGTCAGCACACAACCATAGTTCATACTTCACACAACCACAGTTCATACTTCATAGTTCATAGCACACAACTACACACGCAAAATAAAGTTTCACTCACACAACCACAGTTCATACTTCACTCTGTTGCTGCCTGCTACACTGCTGCGGTGCTGCCTTCTCTGCTTGCTGCGGCGAGGGAGCACAGGGGAGGCCAGGAGGGGGAAGCAGGGGAGGGAGCACAGTGGAGCCGGGGAGCACAGGGGACTAGGGGAGGGAGCACAGGGGAGCCGGGGAGCACAGGGGAGGCGGGGAGCACAGGGGAGGGAGCACAGGGGAGCCGGGGAGCACAGGGGAGGGAGCACAGGGGAGGCGGCCGGTGGCCGGTGGCCGGGCGGCGCAACTGCGCAAGGGGAAGCAGCACAGCTGCGAAGATCTGGCGGCCGGCGGCGCAAACGAACCGGAGATTCGGCGGCCGGCGGAGCAGATCCGGCAGCCAAAAGGGACTGAGGCGTGAGGCGGCGGCGCAAGGGAAGCGGCGGCGGCGGCGCAAGGGAAGAAGAACCTAAAGCCGAAAGGGCCTGGGCGCGGGCTTAGAAAATGACTCACGGACCCTAGGCGCCCGCCCAGAGTCTCCTGGCGACCGCCTAGGCGCCATGGGCGACGCCTAGACTGTCCAGGCGGGCGCCTAACTCACCTAGGCGAGGCGTTTCAGCTAGGCGTCCGGCGGCCACCGCCTGGACGCCTAGTCGGCGCCTAGGCGTCGCCTAGGCGACGCCATGACAACAATGCTTCGTGCCATGTTGCCGTTGATCATGTGATTGAGTTGTACCTACTGATGTCTTCTGATTAGTATCATTCACCTTAAACATATAATTCATTTCCTTATTGTTTTTGTAACTGTAGAGCAAGCTTATGAGCTTATCCTTGTTATCACCTTCGGAGATCAATTGGATTAATGAATACCATGAAGAGGTGTGGGAAAAGGTGAGCTATATTTCATTGAGGCAAAGATCTTTTTTCAAAGAATCAAGGCACAAAGCTGTTTCTATACCCACTTGTGCTGTGGTTATTTCAAATTTGGAAGAGCAGCCTCCTTTTGCTCTTTTCTGTTTTAAAATATCAATTGTCATGCATTGTATGCATCATTTCAAGATCATATGATTAGCTTCCTTCAGTAAACTATGTCATCTTGGAATCAACGCTCTGCTTAACCATAATATAATTGCTTGCAGGTTTCTCCTTTATTGAACGGCCATTCTCGGGACTGGCTCTGGAAGAACACAAGACCTCTTTAGTCTGCTAGTTCGACACCCAGGAATGTATCAGTGCAGTATGCAGCACGGTGACAGCAATCACCGAAAGTGGAAAGCCACTAGAAATCGCCGACGGCAACATCTGTTGAAGATTTGATGGCCATTGATGAAATCGACATATACTTGAGTGCATGCATATTCAGCAAACAGTGGTAAAGATGGCGCTAGGCCCTGTGGCAATAAGAAATTGCTGACTGCGGCATCCGTTGAATCCGATGTGTTTAGCATGCTCTCAGCTTGGCACAATGTCCAGAGGGGTTAATACTGTCCTGGTACCGTACATCCCTACCATTGATCAATGAGAAAAAAAATCTGCATGTGTACGTGTCGTTGCAATAGGGCGCTTGCCCACGTTTTTCTATACTCGCACGGCGAATTTACAAGGCGCTCTTGCATGGTGTGACATCATTTGTTATCCCTTGTAAAACACAAGTCCACCGGTTACATTGTCGATGACATATGTTAGTATTAGCAGCCCACCCGCCTTGCGTAGGAAACTGTCCACTGCTGCTTATCTGCAGACTGCCACGATTTGTACCATTTGACATGGATCGAATGGTACAGAGATCTCTGGAGGGTGTGTGCGGAGGTGGATTTCACCGTATGCGGAGCTCATGAAGTCTTTTTTGACATCCATTGAATCGAAATCTGATGGTATGAAAGGATGATTGTCCTCCTCTACAGTTGGTGAGCCGATTGTAGAGGATCTCTTGTAGAGGATCTCATCTAGCCTCAGTGTTGGGTACACGTCGTCCGCCATTGTCCACTGTGAAGTGCAAAGCTGAAGCAGTGGGGCAATGTTCATTTTTTCGGTGGTCCGATCAATTCCTCTAGTAGTCATACTATATGGACTGTGTTAGAGCAATTCCAACATTAGTCCTCAAATCAAGGTCCCTATTTTTGATTTGAGGACTCTTTTTATTTTTAAGAGGCCTGTTTCCTGCGTTCTACTCTAGCAGTGGCTCTCAAAACAAAGCCCCTATTTTTAATTTCCATCATTTCTTCACATACTATACACATTTATTTGATAAAATCATAGTATATAATAAATTATTTATTATTTAATAATGAATTATTATATTTAAATATTCAAATTTTTAAATGCAAATACAAATATTCAAATTTAAATATAGGAATATAACCATATATCATATTTAAATATTCAAAATTTTAAATTCAAATACATATATTCAAATTTAAATATAGAAACATAATCATCTATAGTATTAAACAATAGGAACATAATCATCTATCATATTTGAATATTCAAATTCAAATATTCAAATTTTTATATTCAAATTCAAATATTCAAATTTAAATATAGCCACATAATCATCTATCATATTAAAAAATAAGAACATAATAATCTATCATATTTTAATATTCAAAATTTTAAATTTAAATACAAATATTAAAATTTAAATGTAAATACAAATATTCAAATTTAAATATAGGAACATAATCATCTATCGTATTAAACAATATGAACATAATCATCTATCATATTTGAATATTAAAATTTTAAAATGTAAATACAAATATTCAAATTTAAATATAAGAATATAATTATCTATCGTATTAAACAATAGGAACACAATCATATATCATATTTAAATATTCAAATACAAATATTCAAATGTAAATATAGCAACATAATCATCTATCATATTTGAATATTCAAATTTTTAATCCAAATATTTAAATATTTGAATATTTAAATGCAAATACAAATATTTAAATTTAAACAAGCGGGAAACGTGCACACCCACGTGGCGCATATAAGAGCCGAAATAGGGGGTCCCTGGGGATGAGGACTTGGTGGCCTATTTTGAGAGCCCTCATATTTTTGAGAGCCGAATAAGGATCATATTGGACCTCGATTTTTCTCACGGGCTCTCAAAACTGAGTTTAAGGGCTTAAATAGGGGCTTTGTTGGAGTTGCTCTTAAGGCTAAGGCTATGATTACGATTGAAACTGGATTTTGATTGCTAGATTTTGATTATTTTACATTAATCAAACTTCTCATGTTTAAGTAATATAAAAAAAGAACACTACTCACTTACAAACGAGATATTTTGAAGTGTCGAAAACAAACAAACCATAATATGAATTGATACTGATAATATCACTATTAATGCTGGTTCATAATAAAATCAACACTCACGACATTAGTTGATTGGTCAGTCAGAGATGGGGATGAACTCCAAATATATTCATTCATCCATTTCCATCTTTAACTTTGTATATTCATTCAAACACTTGATCAAAAGATGATAAAAGATGGTGCTTGTTTCATTTATCTTATAACTTCATATATACAGATACAAAGATATCATGCAATAAATTTATGTTACCACCACGTACACATGCACCCAACCACAAGACTAGAGTATACATCAATGCATACACATACATAGACATGCATGCAACAAATACATGATGAGATGAGAAATGAAAAAAGTCATAAAAGATTTTCTAAAGAGAATATGTTTAAGAGACTTTTGTACATAGGATTTGATTGCTTCTTGAGGTCAGCGAGCCCACGACTGTTCATGAACAATTTCATATTATCTATGGTGAACCTCTTTTCTTCTCCTTTTTCAATCTTCTTTGTGCTCATCATGGTCACCGACTTCTTCCCCGATACTTCCCTTCTCTACAACGAGTAGCAAGTGTTAGATATTGAAAACAAGACAACTGGTTGAAATGGTTAAGAAGAAGAGAGGACCAAAAAAAACGAAGAGAAAGCAAGAAGAAGAATAGAGGGCAGTGAGCAGTGGCCTCGTGGGATGAGTGGTTTATATATACATGTGAGAGTAGCTATCAACGTCGATTTGTAATAGAATCGACACTAATAGTATCGATGCGACACTATCAATGTCGGTTCATAATAGAATTGCCATTGATAGTATCAGTGATGGTTCGACACGGATAGTGTGTATGAACTGACAATAATAGCAAAATTCAAAAATTTAACGTTCTCGTATTTACGAACCGACAATGATACATCTTCAATGTCGGCTCAGACACAACCAACACTAAAGGACTGCTACTTATAACATGTTTTGTGGTAGTGAGTCCTCGTAGCAATTTTACGGACGAATGACTTTAGTATGAAGTTTTCTAATGTTAAATGCATATATTGGTTCAGTACACATCAAATGCAAACCAAGTGGCTGCACCTATTATAACTTCTGTAGTGGATGAAACTGAAGACACTAGTTGCTCTTTTCAAGAGAGAAATGAGATGCTCAGGGATTTCAGCAAAAGAAAAGATATCAGCATTCTTGAGTGAAGTTGGAGATGGGACTTGGTAAAACATGTTACCTTAATAGTTAGTTCTACTTAGCTTCCATGTTCATATTGTGATCCCTTGGAAAAAAGGTTTATTTTTGCAATACAAAAGAAAGGTGGTGGCTACTTGTAATAGGATTATAGGACTAGGATTGGGACACATCAAGAAATTTCTATTTCTTACTTGGCCATAAAATCACAAACTAAAAAATAGGCGACAGAAATTTTAATGAGAAAATTCCCTAGACAGTAGGTGATATGGTGCATCTGTTGAAGTGACCGCATTTTGATACATTGCAAACGGGATCAAAATGTTGAAGTTCTTGTACCAGTTTTACAGACGATTTCAATATGAAGTTTTCTGATGTTAAATGAAGATATTGGTAGAGTCACTACAACAAAACATAAACTTTTCGTCGGCCAAACTAACTTCCGTCGGCTTTTCGAAAAGCCGACGGAAGTTATTTTACTTCCGTCGGTCTTAAGTAGCCGACGGAAGTTAAAATAACTTCCGTCGGCTTTTACCCGTGGCCGACGGAAGTTAACGTGTCTGTGGTCCGGGCCGATACATATCCCTTAACTTCCGTCGGCCACCATTAAAGCCGACGGAAGTTAAGTAACTTCCGTCGGCTTTAATGGTGGCCGACGGAAGTTAAGGGATATAATCCCCAACCCCCGCGCGCGCGTACAGGGAGACCTAATCCCTGTACGCGCCCACTGCACGCCGCCGCCGCCCGCCCACTGCACGCCGCCGCCGCCCGCCTCCTGCCGCCGCTGCCCACCCGCCTCCCGCCGCCCGCCTCGACCCCGCGCCACCGCCCGGCCGCCTCCAATCCGGCGCCTCGCGCCATCGCGCCGGCCGCCGCCCGCCCGCTGCCCCGGCCAACCGCCGCCGACCGCCTCCCCAGCCCACGCGGCCGCCCGCCCCGCGCCACCGCGCCGGCTGCCGCCCACCCGCTAGACGTCGCCGCCGGTCCCCGAGCACCCGCCGCCGCCGCCCACCGCGTGCGCAGGCCGCCCTCGCCGGTGCCCCGCCGCCGTTCTCCCGGCCACCGGCCACCGTTCTTCACAATAGGTACGCACCAACTACCTACCAACTCCCTGCCTTATTACAACTTCGTGGATTCGTATTCTACCGTGTAATCTCACGCTTTGTAATGATCGATTGGGCAATCGAGCTAGCGTGGTACGTAGTACTGGTAGATCTTAACGGTACTGGTAGAGTGTATGTGTGAAGCGCCAAAATCTTCGGAACTTTTGCGCAACCAAAGTAAAGAAGGTACGCACGCTTGCCGGCATCACGATGTGCCAAAATCAAAGGACGGGACGACAACGATGCTTAGCGCGTCCTCTAGTGGCACCACTACATGTGCCTGCTGGCCCGAAGCAGTTTTTACGAGGATAGTTGGTACGGTGGGCGCGCGCACGAGCCGGCTTCTGGTGGTGAAACGGACATAGCACGCTACGATCGAGTCCAAGCCAAAAGAATAGGTGGGGTCAGCCGCCTCACTCGTGCGCCCATCGCGTTGAAACGTCAGACTTCGGTCTTTGGGACGGCGGCGGCCGTGTCTCCACGGGCTGAGAATGAGAATTCTCCGCACAAGAATCCGGTAGGTGGAAGCTTCTCCATGATATGTTTTATTGTTCCGTTCGTCGACTGCATCCAATGATATATGTCATCGTTGTGATGAGGACTTTATCACTTCATCGTTAAGCCATGCAGTGACCGGAATTTTAGGATCTCGCCATAGCGAAAGCATCGAGGTAGCGAATTGTTCAGGGATGAACTATTGCCTACTTAACGATGGCGAGTGTAGGAACAGAAGGTTGTCTGTTTGTTGCCTGTTGCCGATGACAAATTGACAATAATCCAGCCTTGATGATAAGGATGGCATGGCCTGTGGATGACGCCTTACGAAAGCTAGTGGCAACTCAAGGGACGGGGGACGGGGTAGGGGAGATTGCGTAATGGGAGGGGGAGGGATGGAGCGGGTGATGTAGGGGGCAGGGCCAGTGGCGGCTCAGTAGGGAGCTAGCGGCCGCCGGCATGGGACGGGGGACAGATGACATGGGGGTTGCAGGAGAGATGGAGGCACAGGTGGCGGAGCGGTGGGAGTAGGAGACGGCCAGTAGGCGAGTCAACGGTGGGCGGCGGGTGAGTTGACGACGACCAGCGAAGTGGGGACCAAGGCACACGGTGGTTTCCTTCTAGAGGCATAGTGGTCGGATAAGGAATAGTGTTGTCATTTAGAATAATTTTTAGGAATTCTGAATTTGCATGATCAGATGTGTGAATTTTCAGGATCCACCGCCGCCCCCAATTCGGCCATCGCCATCCGTCGCGTGGTGCCACTGTGATCACCGCCGGCCTCCGGACACCATCACCCACCACTCGTCGCCGCCCGACGATTAAGTAATTTTTTTCGGCTTTAATTTTTTTCGCTTTTAATTTGTGCATGATATGATATTGTTAGTATAGTTGAAAGTTAACTTATTTCTGAATTTTGTCGTTGTACTGGATTGCAATATATTGAAATGTGGAATGATAGTAGTATGCATCTTGCTTTATAAAGGTTTCTTAGATGTTTTTTAGTATGACTTGCTTCTTGGTATTTTTTGCTACATATATGAATTTTGTCATGTATTAATATTGAGATTTTATGTATGTTTCACGCTTTTAAATATGTTTCATATGTGATGTTTTGTTTTAATATGCAATATATGTTGTGATATTATGTATATATGATTCTAATTATATTATTCTACTAATTTATAGTTTTTTTTTCGTATGCAATTTTTTATTTGACAACAACGTAGATAGTGTAACGAAACCTATGCGTCACCCGTTTCGGACCAACATGTCTCACACGTGTCATGCGTGTGAGATGTGTAGGTCCGGAATTGTCCCTTTTTGGACAGCCTCGGAGTGGGCGACAGAGCGTGGTTTTATGATGAGTCATGAGTCCGAATGGGATTTCAGTAACATAACCTTGTTGTTCTCCATTGCACCACTATCAGGCGTGCAATTGGAGAACAGCGGGGTTATGCTGCTGAAATTTCGTTCGAACTCATGGCTCGTCATAAATACCACGTTTTGTCGGTCACTCTTGGGTGGGTTTAGGACCTATCTTTTCCTATAGACCATGGTTGCCATGGCGTCGCCTGCGCCGACTAG
Source organism: Zizania palustris (assembly GCA_019279435.1). NCBI lineage: Eukaryota > Viridiplantae > Streptophyta > Magnoliopsida > Poales > Poaceae > Zizania > Zizania palustris. The sequence goes on from JAAALK010000282.1 coordinate 23,942,763, forward strand.
ACGTCCAGGCGGTCACCGCCGGATGTCATGGTGAATCGCGATCGCCATCAGGCGTGTCTGGGCGGGCGCCTAGGGTCCGTGGTAGTGTCTAAGGTGTGGCACAGGCCTTTCGGTTAACCCTGTTCCCTTGCGCCGCGGGCTCTGCTTCCCCTTGCGTCGCCAGCCGCCCGGCCGCCTCTGCTTCCCCTCCGTTGTGTATGTTGCGAGCCCTTTTATAGCGGCCAGTGCGTGAATCTTCTTGATTGAATGAATGTTTTGCATATAGAATGGCTGAGGACGACCGACGGTGGATGTATAGTGGTTGGATGAAAAGTGGAGCTCACACGAGGGAGTGGGTAATCAACGCTGAGAAATTTGTTGATCGTGCATTCGCTTTGACAACAAACACTGGCGCGAGGTGCCCATGCATGAAGTGCAGAAATTCTCGTTGGCAAGACAAGAGGACGTTGTCATTGCATATTTGCAAATATGGTTTCGTGCCAGGTTATGAAGTTTGGTCTTTTCACGGCGAGACAGGCCTTGAAAAAACGGTATTAGCAGTGGAAGAAGAAGATGATAGCGTTGCTGACGATAGGATGGATGAGATGGTTGATGCTATACGACCGGAGTTTGAATCAAACCCCGAGGATCCTCTAACACCGGAGGTTCAAAGTTTTTCGACATCCTTCGAGCTTCAGAAGAGCCATTGCATGAGCACACCACCGTAAGCGTTCTCGCTTTCGTGACTCGTATTATGGCTATTAAGTCAAAGTTTGCATTTTCAAACAATTGTTATAAGGAGCTCTTGAATCTGATCAGCGATATCCTTCCTAAGAACCATAAGGTGCCGAAAGACATGTATCAGTCAAAGAAAATGCTTTCTGCTCTCGGTATGGAGTATGAGAAGATTGATGTGTGCCGAGATAATTGTATGCTGTTCTGGAAAGAACATAGTAATGAGGTGAAATGCTTAAAATGTGGTAAACCGAGATTCGTAGAGGTCGTAAATGAAGACGGAGAGAAGGTGACGACAGAGGTTGCTCATAAGCAACTTCGTTACATGCCTCTTACACCTCGGGTGAAACGATTGTTTCTATCAAAGAAAACCGCTAGACATATGCGATGGCATAAAGAAGGTGTACGTGAGAATAATGAAGTAATGGTGCACCCATCTGATGGTGCGGCATGGAAGGCTCTAGATGATTTTGATGCAGACTTTGCTAGTGATGCAAGGAATGTTCGCATCGGGTTGGCAACTGATGGATTCACGCCTTTCAATGTAACGGCATCGTCGTACTCTTGTTGGCCCGTGTTTGCTATTCCATACAACCTTCCACCTTCATTTTGTATGAAATATGAATTTATGTTCCTGTGTCTCATTATACCCGGTCCAGATCATCCTGGAACACGACTAAACGTGATGTTGAAGCCCTTAATTGAAGAGTTGAAACAATTGTGGAAAGGAGTTGAAGCATATGACTATGACCAGAAACAAAAATTCAATCTTCGAGTTGCGTATCTGTGGTCGGTCCACGATTTTCCGGCATACGGTATTTTTTCTGGTTGGAGTTGTCATGGAAGGTTGACATGCCCGATATGTGCAAAGGACACAGATTGTTTCCGTCTGAACTTCGGGGGAAAGATTTGTTACTTTGATTGCCATAGATGCTTTTTGCCCATGAATCACCCATTTAGGTTACAGAGGAACAATTTCAAGAAGGACAGCATTGTTGTAAAGGGACCACCAAGGCGTTTAAATGGTACAGAAATCGCTGATATGCTGAATGAGTTGGTCCTTAATGAAAATGAGGATGGATTTGTAGGATTCGGAACCGAACATAATTGGACTCACATATGTGGTTTATGGGAACTGCCGTACGTCAAATCACTAATTCTGATGCACAACATTGACGTTATGCATCAGGAACGTAATGTTGGTGAAAGCATTATAAGTACATGTATGGATTTTACTGACAGGACAAAAGATAATGTAAAGGCGAGAAGAGATTTAGCTGAGATTTGTAATCGACCAACCCTTGAGTTGACGAATAGTGGTGGCAAGCCACGTGCCCCATTTTGTTTAAAACCTAAAGAAAAAAAACAAGTAATGAGGTGGTTGAAAAATTTGAAATTCCCAGATGGTTACGCCGCAGGATTTAGAAGAGCTGTGAACTTGAAGACAGGGAAATTAAATGGATTGAAAAGTCACGATTACCACATAATAATGGAAAGACTCCTTCCTGTAATGTTTCGTGGGTACCTGAATGATGATGTGTGGAAGGCGTTAGCTGAGCTGAGCCATTTTTATAGACAACTTTGTGCGAAAGAAATTAAGAAAGATATGATGGAGATGCTAGAGAAAGAGATCCCGGTACTTTTATGTAAACTGGAAAAAATATTCCCTCCAGGGTTCTTCAATCCAATGCAACATTTACTGGTTCATCTGCCATATGAAGCTAAGGTAGGTGGCCCTGTGCAATATAGGTGGATGTATCATATTGAAAGGTCCCTAAAGAAGCTTAGAGCGATGGTTGGTAATAAGGCCAGAGTTGAAGGTTGCATCGCAGAAGAATTTAAATTGAAAGAGATAGCATACTTCACTAGTGTATACTTCGCTGAGCATCACAATGTCAACACACCTGCTACACGGTACCATATGGATGAAGACCATCCTTGTAGTGATCTCCAAATATTTGGGTGGAAGGGCATAACTGTTGGTGTTTCCACGACATATTATGTAACTCAGGAAGAACGAACAAATGCCTTGCTCTACATGTACTCAAATATGGAAGAGATGGAACAATATTTCGCGTAAGTGATTCGTTTTAGTTTTATATTTTACCTCCAAATTTTATACCCGTTTGTTTACCTATTCGTTACATTGACAGTATGTTTGATTCGAAATACTTGCCATCTGGTCGTCAACCAACGGAGAAGCAATTAGATAAATTGCGTCGAGAAGGAGTAAATGGCGGGCCTAGTTTTCTCACTTGGTTCAGAGAACATGTAAATCCTTACCTTTTCTGACACGTATTATTTTACTCTACTGGGTTAATTATCTTATAATCTCTTATGATTTGCAGTGCGTGCTCGCTGAAAATGTACATATAGACTTGCGACAGCTCTCTTATGGGAGTATTAGTGCCAAAAGTTACGGTCGCTATGATGTTAATGGTTTCCGCTTCCGTTCAACTATATTTGAAGCATATCGACCTCTAGCGGCAACAACTAATACTGGTGTTGTTACAAGGGTCGTTGATGGACAAGGACACGAAACTATGTATTATGGAATCATCAAAAATATAATCGAGTACAAATTTGCCGGGAATAAGGAGATTAAAGTAGTCTTCTTCGATTGTGATTGGTTCGACCCTAAACATGGTACTCGTGAAAACCAATTTGGGATGGTTGAAGTCAAACACGCGGAACGATTATCTAGTTGCGACAATTTTGTCCTTGCTCATCAAGTCGAGCAGGTGTATTATATGCCCTACCCATGTGAAAAATTAAGTGCTTGGTGGGTAGTCTACAAAGTGAATCCTCGGGAACGTCTACAAACCCCTAGTGATGACGCTTATCAATTGGAGGTTGAAGAGGTCGATGAGGTTTATCAAGATGATGAATTGCCGACTTCGTTTAATGTAGAGTCAGAATCGTCGACAGATTCTTTTCTCGGCGATTCTAATGATGTGGCAGTTCCCGAGAAAAGGAAACACCAACATAAGAAGAAAAAAGTAACATGGCGTGCTTTGGGGAGAAAAGGACAAATTGATCCTGATTTTGATGATAATTGACAAGTAATTGTTTTGATACATGGATATGCAATATACTTCATATTACATGTTTTTTCATATGTACAAACCTTCTTTACTAATAAATGCTTGTTTGTGCTTATTTTGAACAGGATGTCGAAAAATAAGAAGACTGTCACGAGGAAGCTCTTCCGCTTGGGGAGTTCATCGGCGAGTACTCCGGCGAGTACACCGAAGAGTCAGGAGGACACCCTATTCCAGGGTAGTTCCTCTTCTTCAAACAGGCGTCGTCAAGAGCAGCTCCTGAGATGCATAGATCCGACATTAATTGGTCGGCCTATTGCATTTCAACTAGATGAGGAGGTAACTTTCAGATTGTTTTTTATGCCAGTTATAAACTATTACTAATTGTTTCAATACTGTTTTGTAGGAGGAACAACACTTGGAGAGTGCGGGTCATGAGGATGATCGGCCGGTGGGTGGCGGGCAAGAGGGGGATGTCCCAGAGTGTGCGGCACAGAGGGATGACCCAGAGGGTGTGGGGCAGGGGGATGACCCAGAGGCCGGTGCGGGGCAGGGGGATCTCCCGGAGGGTGCGGGTCAGGAGGAAGGTGCTGAGGCTGCCGGCGGGTCCTCGGTAACTTTCAGGACGAGTCACTTGGTCGCTCCACCAGTAGTCTCTTCCGGTGGAGCCAAGATCGAGATTACGCCTGTTGGTGACGGGTAAGTGTAATACTCTTCTGTTGTTTTGCTTTTGTTTTCAAAAAATTTCTTTCACTAAACTAATTAACTTTATTTATTATGTATTTCTAGATCTTGGATTGACTCTCGGTTCGACGGCACTTCGAGGGTCAGACAGGTTAACCAGATATTGGGTAACCTGTGCCGTCTGCACTACCCAGGGATGCTGACAATGCCGACCGGTGAGCGGGTTCTATGCCAAACATGGGACCAGTACCGGTTCGCTCCTGACGGGCGACACGGAACTGCTCAGGGGGCGGTGTCTCATGACTTCTGGGTATGCAATTGTTTTTTCAATTTTCTTTTAGAATTTTCGAGTTACAACACTATACTAATCATTATTTTTGCAGTTACGCTTTTGCTTGCCAGAAGTCGGCAATCACCATAACCATGCGCTTGTAGTCTTCAACAACAATGCGCATAAGGTGGTGAAGGACGCCATTTCGTATGCCCGCATTCAAGCGAACAATGCTTACTACAAGGAGAAGCTAGGGCAACGAATGAGCAAGGCGACGGGCTCATCGTCAGTCTATTTGACTGAAGAAGAATACCGTTCGGTAAACAATTCTAACTTTTTACCTCTTCGATTGTTGAGATTTGTTGTCATATAATACAAATAGCATCTCTGTTCAGGTGAGGATTCCGTGGTTGGCAAACCGCGAGGACGCCTATTTTGAATTCTGCAAGATTTGGTCTTCAGATGCATTTAAGAAGACTTCCGAGCAGAAAAGACAATGCCGCGGGACGGATCCGAAGCACAGATATGGTGCCGACGGACATATTCGCCACGCTAAACGCTTGGTAAGACCGATCTGTCACTCTCTAGCTATAGATACATTGTAATGCGACTAACTCATTTCTAATGCACAGGAAGCTAAATCTGGCAACGTGCCAAGTGACATAGAGGTGTATACCTCTGGTCACAAAGGAAGCGATCCGGCACAGCCAGATGTCTTGTGTAGCCAGACAGCCACGGACCATTTGGTGAGATGTTATTAAGAGTTGACGTAATTTCATTTTTCTGCGTCTAGCTAATCGGACATGTTTTTTGCAGGCGCAGTATGGTGAACACATGGTTCGACTCCATGGAGAGAACTATGATTGGCGGAGAGAACCTGTGGACCAAATGGCCGTGTACTCCAGCGGAGGTGGCAAAAGCCATGGACGGTGAGACAATGTTTTTATTAATGTTTTGTGTATGGTATTGTGATGGTAACTAACCCCTGTTAATGTTGCAGGTACTCCATGTTCAATGGAGTTATTGACTCGAGAGCGGTGAGAGCTCAGAAGTCAGCTCAGTCGTCGCAGAGCTCCGTCGGAGTTGGCTCCAGCCGTCGTCGCTCAGAAGAAACCCCGGAGATGGTTCGGATGAGGGAGGACATGAGGCGGCGCGACGAGCACTACAAGAAACAACAAGAGTACTATACCGCCTGCTTAGCACAACAGCAGGCGATGATCCAAGTAAGCTTACTTTAGAGTGTTGCAGTTCAAAAGTATTCAGAAATAGGTTTAGAACTAACTGATTACATTACAACATGTGTAGCAACTAGCCCAGCAAAACAGTGGATTTGACATGTCCATTTTCCAACCACTACCTCCCCCGCCACCACCACTATCTCCTACATCACCTGAGGTACCTCCTAAACACTTAAGTTAGCGTTTAGAAGGGTAGTTGAGTTCGTTTCTAATTTTGTCTATTTCTTCAGTGTTTCCGTACGCCTGGTCAAGATGGAGCCTCCGGGGCAAATGTGGACGAAGCGGGAGGCAGCGGCGGCGCCCATGACCCAAATGTGGGCGATCAGTGAGTATATGGACAAAATGACTTTGTATGTGGCCCTCGCTGTGTTTTGTGAATTGTATGTGAGTTTGGATGTTATATGTGAATTCAGATGTTTACTGTGACTTTGGATATGAATTCAGTTATATTATGTGATTTTGGATGTGATGTGTGAAGTGTGGATGTGATTTGGATGTGAGATGTGGTTTTGGATGTTATATGTGAAGTTTGAATGTGATTTTGGATGTGAAATGTGATTTTGGATGTGTATGATGAATGTATGTGAAATTGTGGTTGGATGTGAGTGTGAGTAGGGGAACCAGGAAAAAATAAAAAAAAAATACCAGGTAACTTCCGTCGGCTTTGACCATAGCCGACGGAAGTTAGCTGGTTTCGGCCACGTGGGCAGAAAGGCTAACTTCCGTCGGCTATGGTCAAAGCCGACGGAAGTTACCTGGCCCTAACTTCCGTCGGCCAGGCTGGCCGACGGAAGTTAAAGCCCCCTGGTGACGTGGCAGTGTTCGGCGCTAACTTCCGTCGGCCACGTCAAGCCGACGGAAGTTAGCTAACTTCCGTCGGCCGCCGACGGAAGTTAGCTAACTTCCGTCGCCGCGCTTCCGTCGGCCAAAGGCCGACGGAAGATAGCGTTTTGCCGACGGAAGTTGGCTTCTTCCGTCGGGAAAGGGCTAACTTCCGTCGGCTTTGGCCGACGGAAGTTGCCTGTTTTGTTGTAGTGAGTACACATCAAATGCAAACCATGTGGATGCACCTATTATAACAGCTACTAGATGAACCAGAAGACACTAGTTGCTCCTTTCAAGAGAGAAAGGAGATGCTCAGAGATTTCAACAAAAGGAAAGATATAAGCTTTCTTGGGTGAAGTTGGAGATGGGACAAAACGATGCATATTAAAACATGTTACATTAATAGTTAGTGCCACTTAATAACCTCCATGTTCATATTGTAATCCCTTGAAAAAAGCGGTTTGTTTATCACAATGCAAAAGAAATTTGGTGGCTACTTGTAGTGGGGCTATAGGACTAGGATTGGGACACATCAAGAAATTTCAATTTCTTACTTGGCCATAAAATCACAAACTAAAACATGGGTGACGGAAATTTTAATGAAAAATTCCCTACACAGCAGGTGAGATGTTGCATCTGTACTCGTGGTTGCAATAGGGCTCTTACCCACATTTTTCTGCACTACAAGATGAAATTACATGATGCTTTACATGATGTTGTCGCCTCAATGGATCTCGACTGTTGTCGGCACTGACTGCCTGCTATTGCCCACTGCCAAAGTGGGCAGTAGCTGAAACAGAAAGTAGTGGTATTGTGTTGTTCATCTCTTGCTTGATTTTTTCTTCTTGATTTTCTTAGGTTGTCTGATCAATTACTATAGTAATGGTACTGTGGACTGTGTTAGGCATATGATTGTGATCAAAATTGAGGATTGCTTACTAGATTTTGATTGTTTTCCATTAATCAGGCTTCTCAGGTTTAAGCAATTTAAAGAAAAGGAATTTTACCGTCCTCGAGGATGAAGAAATTTCAAAATTTTATTTGGCCATGAAATCACAAACTAAAGCATGGATGCCAGAAATGAAGAATAGATTTGTCATGGGTAATGGGCAAGGCCAAGCCAAGCTCATGGGAATAGTATGTACTTTCATGTGAACTATGGCAGGAACATTACTCGTGGAGTAGGGTAGAGGAAATTAGAGGTTTGCTAGTTTAAAAGGTAAGATTGAATTAGATCAGATTGAGTTCTTAAAAGGTACGATTGGATTAGATCAGATTAAGTGCTTAAAAGGTAAGATTAGATATGAATGTATTAGTTTTAGTTAAGAATTAGATATAGAGATTAGATTGGTTTCCATAACAGCAAGGATTATTTCATTATATGTTAAGTTAGTCTTTCCTATATAAAGTGATCTCATGTACTCAATTGACAAGTAAGAATGAATTAGTCTAATCTCTTCCTAATGTTTATCTCATCAACTTAAGTTTATCTCTCGTCCCTAACATCTGCCACTATCTAGTTATACTTCCGGCAGTGTTTATCCTATCATGTTTCAGCCCATACAAGATTGATTCCTAAATTAAATTGCAAAATCACATCCTGAATCTGCTTCATGGCACAGTTTTTGATCAAGCATCAGAGGGTCAAGGTGGTCCACCTAAACCTTATGTTTTGGCTGCACAATAAGCTCATGAGGTGGCTTTGGACACCCATATGTAGCTACATATGATCACATAAGGAGAGCAGTGTGGAGCCAGTGTCCATGCTGATTCCATCAAAGACTTTGCAGATGTGTCACTTCCAGAACACCCAAAGGATTGGGATGCATCAAGAAATGTCACTGGGCAGAGTTGTTCCATGTTGGCTAGGGAGGTTTCCTCTTCCTCAATCTGTCTCCCATCATTTTAGATAATGAAAGCAACTAGTCACAACCTCTACACTGTTGTAAGCAGTGTGTTCCAGGTAATTTGTTGTTTTAGTTCTGTACTTGTACAGATGTTGCCATACCTTTGTGTGAATGAAGTTGTTCATGGACTCATTTGAATGTGTTTGCATTTTGGTTGCAGAGCACAGGCTGGTAGCCTGGTAGGTAGTTCCACAACATTGCTACACCAAGAGCCGTTGACATCAATACAGGCCAATAATTCTTGTTGACATCAATACAGGCCAATAATTCTTGTCATTCTTCACCGTTTTCACTGATCATGTTCGTGCACTCATCAAAACATGTTACTATAAGATAATCACCTCGAAAATTCTCTTGTTTCTATGTGATGTTCTTAAGGTGGTAATACGAGGCATGACGACCTACCTCTTTTCAATTGTCTAGGCGATTTAGGCACGCGGCGAGGTGACGTCATACACACATCTTAATATATAGTTACTCTAGATTTTGAGTAGCGGTGTGACATATATACTTACATTGGTGCTGCCACTTCTCTTCTGTCCCATGCAGCAATCTACACAAAAAAATTGAGCTTAGCAGTTAGTCATAATGTTTGGTGCAAGAGATGCAACTAGCTAGCCAACTATTGTTAACCAAACCAACTACTAATCTAGCTCCTTGGCAATGAACAGCAATAGCAGACTATCTAGCAGTGTCCAGTGTAATTGGCAGCGCTAGTGTTAAAAATAATTCCATTCTTCTCTGCAAGGTAAGTAAGATACTCACAATAATCAACTAGTGCCATTTCTTGCAGTGTTCAATTACTCACTGGGTTTGTGGATTTGATCATGATCCTACCTACTTACCACTGTAATTAATAAGGAAGTATTCATTTATCTTATGTACTAGCTACTTTACTGATGTCAAGATAAATTGCACTGATGTTGTCACAATAAACGTACATGTGGCCTTAAAAGGACTGTGAAGCTCACCAAAAAGCTGGTGAAGCCAGGAAGACTACCACCAAAATAATGTTAACCATCCATCTGAATTCAGGTTGTTGAGTCACTTTAATACTTCATTTTACTAGGACGGTAATTTTGTCCGAGATGCATTTGACCCGATAGGTATATGTTTAGGTTTAAATTTATGCACATAGGTTGAAAGGTTTGGATAATCATGTATAGGGTCACATCAGGCACGGGTTTAGATTTATCTGATTAATAAAATTTCTTTATTTTTTTCTTTTACTACTGCTCTCCCGCTAGTGCTGCTTGTTAAACCCGTGGGTTTTGTGGGCGTGAGTTTAAAGGTATTTTGCGGGTTTACTTCACGGATGAGTTTTTTAATGAACCCGTAGGTTGTGTCTATTGCTACCCCTCTTAGCTACACCCTTGAGATGTATAAATCAGTTGCTTCCCAGTTTGGCCACTGATCATGCATGCAACCAGCTGAAGCACAGCTCCCCTTCTGAATCAATTTTCAGCTTTCTAAGCATTCAACCAACCAAAAACGTAACTAGGTATGTCTCCAACTTTTGTGTGGAGCCAGATATGTTAATTTCAGTTGGGTATGGGATGCACTGGGAACTCTGGCTACACTATGAAGACAAGGAAATAAGCATTCAGTGCATTGATGCCTTGGAAGGTGCCACCGAAAGCTTGTTACTTCGTCGTCTCTTTGTTTTTCGTCTTCCACTTCTAGCTTCTTCATGCCGCTAATGCTTTGATAGCTATGGTTGTGGATAATTTCTCAGTGACGGTTTGACGAAGACAATCAGCCAGTGTGAACTAAGTCGAGTTTGTAGACGACCCTAGCTAGCTCACGAGTGTTAAGCTCGTTTACTAGTATGACTAGTATGCAGATTCAACTCATACTTGATTCTACAGATGACTCTGGTTGGCTCGCTTGTGTCAAGATTGTTCGTAACTACTTTGCAAATGTGTGCATAAACCAAGTGGACAGGAACAGGAGGAGGAATTGCATGTTATCTTACATCTTTTGTATGCATTTTTCTTCTCTATCAGCTTACTACCCTATTGTCCTTCCATTAGCCACCATAAAACGACCATTTTTCCACCGGTGGTGAGGTAGATGTCTCCTTTTCTACGAATTCCATGGAAACTGAACTTTTTTCATGCGAAACCTGTTTCGTCTAACACTAGCGGTGAACAACCTACTACATACAACACATTAATAAGTTGTTTTGACTTGCAAAACCTATCATGTACATCAACAAGCCGTTTTGACTCGCAAAACCTATAAATGGCCATATGTGCCACCCGATGCGGCCTGGTTCAGCCCAGGCCCAAGATTAGCATAGCCCAATAGGGTTAGGATCAACATGGCATAGCTATGCCTTTAGGTCATGTGGTGCCAACCTATGGGCTTAGGTCTCAGTCTAGGCACGGCACATTGCACAGTTGTGGCCAACATCATGTCATGCCAGCCTAAAAGCACGATAGCTAAATGGGGCTCATGTCCGCCCATGCAAGGTCACAAAGCTTGCCACTGACTCACCATCACTAGTTCTATCCTAGACCTCAACGTTGATAGGTGTTGCAACAATGACATCCTCTAGGCTTGTGGAGTCCATCTCCACCGTGGGGTCACCATGAACTTCATTCGTATCGACGGACTGCAGGTGTCAATATAACATTAGTTATTGTCATGTGTCAATAAACAAAAGTGATAAACTGCCATGAATCATTAAGTAAGTACATGTCGTCATGTGTCAAATAGTCATCAGAGATTTAGGGTGGAGGTCCCTCGACGAAGGGGCTCGTCGGTGAGAGGGTCTAGGCATCCAAACCAATCGAGGCCTCAAGGTTGAGGAGACCGAGACCCGAAGAGAGTCATCGGTGAGACATCAAGTCATTGAGGGCGATATGACACAACAATATGTGGATCGAGGGATGGGGCACAATGGATTGAGGGGGACTGGTGGTGCGTTGTGCCGCAGTTAAATCTATGCTATGGTTAGGTTTAGGGGAGAGAGGAGGGGATTCGAGGCAAGGGGCCTTGGGGACTCATCGACTCAGGGAGTCACACATGTTTGGGTCCTATCTAGGTAGTGTGGGGTCAAGGCGTCTAGCCTTTTAGATCTTGGGACAAAATTGTGCCGACCGCTATTATCAGGC
>JAAALK010000282.1:23955561-24096405 GCA_019279435.1 Zizania palustris
CAGTACCTGCCACCCGGCCTCGATGCTGTTGAGATCCTCACCAAATGATCCCCCCAAGATCCACAGCTGGGACAGACTGAACTCGTTAGGCTGCTGGATCTTGGGCTCCCACACATTAATGGTGGCCTTGGCACCATAGTACTTATCCCCCTCCACATAAGCTATGGCATGCTGAATTCCACAAAAACAGTTTCAGTGAGTAACAGTGTACAACATGTCGATGCCATTACCATGTTCTTTGATTCCAACATGAATTCAAACGAGTACATACTTGGTGGCCACCCTCATTGAGCATGTTAGGATCAATGGACATCGGGTTCGCGGTGGTATGCCGTTTTCTGCCGTACCGGTGCAAGGAGCTCGCTCTGAGCAGATCATCCATCTTTGTTCTCCTGATTGGGACAGTGCCCTCCGGGCACCTCCCCTTTTGATGCCACAGCTGGAGCATCGGCTTCTCGCTAGAACTGTCCGATGCCACACTTCTCTTGGCATCATCATACAAGCCTTCAGGGTGGTAGGCCGGCCTCATCTGCAAAGAGAAAGATTTTGGCAGAGATGTAAAAAACATGTTGAATGCTGCAGATTAAACCATGCACAATGGCAAATGCAGATTAAAAGGTGGAGGATTTTACCTGGAGAGTGTGGTTCTTGAGTAGAGGATGATCAAAGGCTGGTTGGTGGGACATGTGTACGCAGTCGATGATGTCTCCATCTGGGCTCTGCAAGGTTTTGCAAACAGTAATGTTAAATCTCAGTTTGCAATGGAGATGGCACTACTGTTCATGACACACACAAAAAAAATTAAAACTGCTTCAAGTTTTGAACTTTTCAGAAAACGCAAAATGATTGTTCAAAAATGTTCGGAAAGATGAAATGAATTCAACCCCTTTTCCATTGGAGCATACTACTTTGCCAGAGCCAGCCTGAAAGCAAGACCTATCTTTCATGCCTTCTTTACTTGAGTTGCAAAATGTGCATCCAAAAGATAAGAACTTTTCGAAAAAAAATCTCTGAAAACAGCAACGCAAAACATTAGAAAGAACAACACAAAAGAGGCGGAAAAAAGAGGGGCGAACTTTTCTGAACAGGACAGAGTGCACAACATCTTACTCAGTCCTGCTCAAAACCCTAGCAAATGCAGATACACCACTAAACTAAATTTCATGGAAACAAAGCTACTAATCAAAAGAACAATCGTTTTTGAACTCCCATTTCATCCCATGCATCAACACAAGTTCAGAGATAACCCCAAATGAACCATAAAAAAGCCACTTTTCTGCAAAAAAAAAATTGAACAACTGCGGCCACCTCGATGCTCTTGACGGCTGGCTTGTTGAGGCGCTTCAGGTGCCGGTGCACCCTAGACGCCGGCGACATGGCCTCCACGGCGGCCGCCCACAGCGCGCAGACCGCCGCCGCAGTCAGCACCCACGCCAGCCCGCCGCGCGCCGGTGCCATGGACGCTGAAGCTTCCCACTTCACAGTCTTCACCTCGGCTAAGCTCAGCTTCTTCCCTTTCTCCCCCTCCGCGGCTCCGGCCAGATTGCAAGAAGGCCCTTCGCCTCCCACACACACACAAAAGCCACCTCGCCACCTCGCCGGCAACGACGGCGAGGGCTAGTCTGAGAATACCGGGGCAATGCAGGGGAGCTCGGTGGTGGTTGCTTGGTTGGTCGGCTTCGCCTCCCTTGGAACAGGACGCTGCTAGTGCACTAGTGCTGCTGCTGGCCTGCTGCTGCTGAGGAAGAGTGCGAGCTCACTGGGAAGAAGAGACCGGTCGCCATAGCTTTCGCCGTTTCCGAGCTTTAATTTCGGAGTTCTGACCAAACTGCCCCCTCGCCTACATCGATAATTACTGAATTATTATTTATTAGAATTTTTACTCTAAAAAACAACTCTTTATATAATTTTTTATTTTTTCTACGTAAATCACTTTAAATATGCTCTCCGATTAAGTACTGAGTACCTAAATTGGATTCTCTAAATATGTTCCCTAAAATTAAAGAACTAAATGATTAATTTTAACTATCCTTTGTTTTTGAGATATTTAGAGTATTTATCAAAGTTGTTTTTTTAATTTTATTCTAAAAAAATAAAGAACAGAGTTTTTAGAGTTTTCTTGGAGATGCTAGGCGCACACGAAAGGAAGGTAACGTAGAGACCAACTGTTCTACACTGACTGGTGGGACCCGTGTGAATATTTTTGATAGTTGGAAAATATTGGTTATCAAAATAGATTTGTTGCAATTTCCAAAAAATAGCTATGATCATTGTGAGATATTAGCAGGTATTAGGTTCTATATGGTTAGATTTTTGAACTAGCTTTTTGGCTCTGAAGTTGTAATTTGAACTAAATAGTTTTTTGGTCACTAACTTTTCTAGAATCTGTAGATTCTCATAGTATAAATTTGAAAGCTGTTATAACCCATATTTCACTCAGTTCTACTTTGAATGAATATTACCTACCATGCTATTAAAACATATCAGTTCACATAAAATTTGAAAAAGTAAAATTTTAGTAAATATATAATTTTAGTGTAATTTAAAATATATAATTTTAGTGTAATTTAAAATATATAATTTTAATGTAAACATTAAAGAATTTCATGATTAGAATGATTTACATGTAAAATTACACATTAATAATATAACTAAACATCACGAGCTACCAAAATATAAATCCACAATTATTCCAATCAAACAGCTTCTCAGCTTTTCTACACCTTATAGCTCATAGTAACTTTTTCATAGCTCACAACAGTTTTTTCAGAATCAACAGCTCAACCAAACACACCCTTAATATGAGTAGCTAGAATCAAAACCCACGAAATTTGAAAATAGTTTGAATAAAAAATCAAAATACTCCAAAATCTATCGAACTATCGATGCTTTTTCACTTTGAAAATACCAAAAATCACTAAAGTTGACAAAAAAACAAATATTAATTTGTGAACACTGAAGATAGTACAAATATCTCCATTTCATAATGTAGAATATATGCTCGTGTAATTGTTACTAGTAAGATAAACTTTTAAAATTCAAAAACTTGTATGTCATTAGACCGAGGCCCTTCTTTGTTTAAGTTTTTGTTTTCCAAAAGCTAGCTTTTAATTTATGATCCTAGAATACTGGCCTTCTGAAAATTAAGATCTGTTTAACAACCCAGCTTATGTGAATGTTGGAAGAGGCTGGTTGTCCGAACAACAGAGGAGAAGGGCACAAATCCGAACGAAAGAGGTGGCAGCTCAAGGTGGGGCTTGGCCGACGACAACCTGACACCGGAAGGAGACCGGCGTGGGAGGGAGGATGGCGTCGGCGGTCCGAGAGAGGAGGTGGCGGCTCGAGGCGAGGTCGCACGGACAAAGGACAACATCGGGAGGAGGCTGGCAGTCCGACATGGTGGTGCTCTCTGGTGGCGGCGGCCGAATGGGGAGGAAAGGGGGATAGGGTTTGATGGGAGAAGGAAAAATGTAATGGTTCAACACTTTACTAGTGGCAGGCGGGTAATTAACTTGGAAAGCTCACCAAAAACTCCTTTTGGTTAGTTTTCGACTTTCCATTGAACCATGGATTTTCAAAGTTTTGAACGACGAGAAGTTAGACTAAAAAACTGATTGTTTGGTTGGGTTTTCGGCTTTTGGGAGCGAGAAGCTGGTTGAAAACTCAAACAAACGGGATCTAAATAAATGTACATCTACGTTGTAAATTAATTAGTTATAATTAAATTCAAAATTACACTGTTAATTTCGTGTTCCCTGTATGGGTAATATACAAAATATTATACTTTTCTCGTTTCAAATATAACAAGTTTTAAAATTTAAAAATTATCTCAAATATAATAATTTATTGTTTTATATTTAAAGTATTTATATTACTCTAAACTTAATTACTTATTACTCGACCTTTGAAGCGATTTAAAATAATCATGGTTATAACGTAATTCTGATTATTTGATGCGCATAGAGATGGTTGATTCTATATTACTTATTATGATTAATACTTATGTTATCTATAATTTTTTTAGTTTGAGACATAATCTACTTCTAATTTAATGAAAAACTGTCAATAAATTATTCAAATGGAATATCAAACACTCTTGAGTCCACACCTATCTCGAACAGTATAATGTAATTTTATTATGTATATTATTAATACATAGGATTAAATCTAAAATTTATTATATTTGATCAGAATGAAGAGTATAAAAAAATTACTCCACAACATACTTATACCCTAACAAAATAAACAAATCAAAAATTAAAGTGACTAATATTAAAAGGGATAAATCAAAACATGGCATTATGATGAGAAGAAAGACAAAAACTTGGGATGAAAATTTAAAAAGATGTCAAGGAAAATAGCTGCAAAAAGTTAGGGAGTATAATTAAAAGGGTTAATAAGTAATTATTGAAAATTATAATGGCACGTGACTAATTTTTTCTAAAGAAAAAGGATGAAATGAAACTTTCTGTGGTACACCCCCCGCGTGAGGTTAGCAGTTGTGGAGATCTCGGTGGCGCGAGGGCCCACAACCTGTCCGCGGTGGCGCCAGCGCGGGCCCACCGACACGTCCCTGCCCGGCCTGCGACACGTGCGAGCTACCGCGCGCCCGTGCCCCACCCACACACGCGCGCAGGCGCCGCCTCAGGCCGGCCCCACGCCGGCCGGCTGACTGACGGGTCCCATCTCACCCTGGACCCACCTGTCATTCACGGCTGTGCAGAGGGCAGCGCGCCACCGTGTCAGTAAACATTGGATCCGTGTGGTTCTGCACGAACGCAGGCGATTGGGCAGCGACGTCATACGCCGAAGGATTCTATGTTATTGTTATTCTAATCCTACACCCTAAACTTTTAACCTTAAATTGTCAAATCTATAAACATCAAGTAGTATTTAGGGGGTGTTTGATTTTATGGACTAAAATTTAGTTTATGTCACATCGGATATTTGGACATCAAATTTAAGGACTAAAAATAAATTAATTATAAAAACAATTGTAGAATCAGAGGATAATTCACGAAACGAATTTATTAAGCCTAATTAATCCATGATTAGCAAATGTTTACTGTAGCATCACATTGTCGGATCATGACGCAATTAGGCTCATTAAATTCATCTCGCAAATAATCCATCGATTATGAATGAATTTTATAAATAGTCTACATTTAATACTCTAAAATAATATCTAAACATTTGACGTGACAAAGACTTAAATCTAGTCTCTCGGACTAAACACCCCTTAGTTTCTTTAGTCTAAATTCATGTCATATTGGATGTTTTTGGTGCTAGAAGTATTAAATGTATGTTAATTATAAATAAAATACATAAATAATGGTTAATTCATGAGATAAATCTATTAAACCTAATTAATTCATCATTAACATATTTTAATTATCACTCAAATATCCGATGTGACGGGACTAAGAGCTCCTTTAGAATATAGTTTTTTCATAGGAATTTTAGAGGATTTAATATAATTCTTACAAAAATCATGTAAAATACCTGCATTCGAACTATAAACTTCGGGCTAAACAACCAAACAGCAACTAAACCATGCGTTGTTATTGGAACAAACTCACACATAATGGTTGGAGAATATTGGCATGATCATCGTCTTATCAAGCGCGCAAAAGTTTTTGATGTTATATGAATGTTCATGTTTTATTGATTTAGATTTTTTTTTCTTTTTGATAACTTTTTGGTCTGTTGATTTATTTTGCCCCTCTAATGATGATATATAAAAGGGTTAATTTTTTCTGTGCCATTACGATTTTTACGGTTTGCCAAAATGCCATCATTGTGTCACTGCCAGATGGGAGCCACCACAGTCACTAACAGTGGCATGTAGGCAATTTCTGAAAATTATAATGGCATGTGAGTAATTTTCCCTATATAAAAAAGGAACATTATAGAGTGTATCAAAGGCTAGCATAGACAAGTATATAAAAACTCATCTTTGATTCTTTAAATTCATTTGTAGTACCTGACATTGAAACTAGGCACAATCTTAACTAATATAAAGCGGCTACTTCGTCCACGGATTCCGTCCACACAGGTCCTTCCACATCTCATAAAAAACTGGCCAAAACTTGTGCCCTGTGAAAACCGCCCGAACCGTCGGCTCGCCCGCCGGAGCACCCCGCGCGCAACCACCCGGCCATGCGCGCAGTGGCCCATGCCGCAGCGTCTGCCCGCGCGCACCGCCACGCGCGCAACGCCACCCCGCATGCACCGAATGGAACTACCGCTGAAAAGAAATCGTGAGAAAGAAAGAAAAAGAAAAAAATGTATTTACATTTTAAAATTTCTTTATTTTTACGCGGATGTACGAATTTTGTGTAAAAACACTTAGATTTCTAAAAAATCATACATAAATATGGATTTTACACAAATACTCTGTTGTAAAATAAGGTTTTGTTGCAAAACACAGACATCTGACTAGTAAGTAGCGATACAATAGGAAATGTATTTTTCAATAGGCTCATATAACAGATATGTAAGTAATAAATAAATATCTGATCCTGTTTATGTTCAAATCTAAATCCATGAAAAAATATAGGTTAAGATACATGAATCAAGTGTTTCTTTTCTACCCAAAAACTGCTATAGAGTGAGACTGGATGACCTAGAGTTGCTAAGCATCCTAATATCTAATTTGTCTAGTATTTACTCCAGGAATACTTTATTTTTAAAAATACTTGGACATATGAGTAGTATATGGAAATGATGTAGTTGCTTCGTCGTTAATCTCGTTATCTCTAATATTTAACCAAACTGATTGAGTAACGTCGATGTTAAGCAGATCATATTAATTACACACATATTAGGATCCGTTTATTTCGGCTTGAGATTATAATAATCCAGCATATTTTCATAAGCTGAAATAAATATACTAGTTTATTATAATTTGAAGTACAGATTATAACGATTCAATAAACTTCTTCAACTCAGCTTTTTTTATTAGCTGAATTGTTATAATTCTAAGCTAAAACAATCAGAACCCTAGCCGAGCCATTGTAAAAAAATTTCAAATGCTAAAAGTAAGAAGTAAATAATAGTAATTGATGTTTCCAGGGAGGGTACAATTTTTTAAAAAATAATAATATTTTTTTAAAAAAAAATCAAATCTGTATGCCAAATTCAAAAAATTACAAAAGTAACAGGCGGTCAGCACTTGAAGTGTCGACTGGAGCTGACGTGGCATTCAATCGGCACTTCAAGTGCCGACCACCTGTTAGTTTTGCAATTTTTTAAAATTGACATACAAATTTGAATTTTTTTTAAAAAAATATTTAAAAAATTTCAAGGGTACATGTGTACAACAGTAGTTTTGGTATTATCTCTGCCTCCTTTCCATTGGTTTATCTGTGGAGTCTCACTGGTCATACTCCACAAACATCTTGTCAATGTAACAGTTACTGCAGCTCCACCATGATTGGCTTTGGATGGGCCCACAGCCAGACAATAATCACCTTGTCCTTTTCACCCCTCAAGATAAAATTAAGTGCTCTGTAAATCTATGGATCCAAAGGTTTTTTATACTTGTCATGGTAAGATTGAAAGGGTTTACAATATGCAAATGCCTTTCCTGATTCATAATTCCTATATTTATGGAAATAGACAATGTTCTAGTAATATTCTAACCTCTCTCCAAGAATTTCTTTGTTTTAGAATCACACAATGATCTAACATTTTTATTTGTGGAATCGTTCTTTTTCATTCGTGACACTATCATATCTATTATTACAGTTGTTCGATTTCCAAATAACAATATTCCACTATATACAATTTTTTAGTTTATATTTATATGTTAGCATATGACAAGCTCGCATTTCGACGATGATGTCAATATTCTTGACATCTATGGAAACTCTTTGCTTGTGGAGCAGCAACTTAGCTCATGCTTCTTGTTGAAGAGAGATGTCCCTGGATACCTTCATAAAGCAAAGCTATATCAAGCAACACATGGAATCCATCCACACAAGAAAAAGGCATGGCAAACTTCTCACCTTCATGCACCAACAAAACTTGAAATATAAAGGCATCTTTTGTAGTCCTCCTTCTATATTTTCTCCTTCGAAGAAAAATACTTTTTCGGTTACAAATAAAGAAAATCAATCAAATTGTTAACATTATGTAGTGGCCACACCTCAACTAACAAAGCCATATTATAGCACACTGTTTTACCAACACCATGAATTATTGTACTAAGAGACAGGTTGAGGCTACTATGCATCTGCAATGCCACAATTATATATCAAGACCACCCCCCCCCCCCCCAACAAAGCTAGCTACCTCTCTAGGGTTCTATCATGCAGGGGCACTCATGAAATTCACCATATGTCTTAAGTTTGTGCCATTGCACAAAAGCAACTTCTCCCTTCTTGCATGCATTTTCAGCAGGAGCACTTTGCTGAAATTCTCCTTTTTCTCCCATGTACCACCACCACATGAGCCCATGCCACTTTGTCACACAAGAAAAGAAGGGGAAGGGGGGAAAAGAGAAAGAGGAGACATGATCCAATTGCACCACATCACCATCACATGAGCTGCTCCCACTATGCTTAGCTGGTAGATTTGTCCACTCATGTCAAGCCTGAAAGTGCTCCCTTCTGATCTTCCTGCCATCATCTTCTGTTGAGAGAAATAGAGAGAGTGCAGTGCTTCTAAAATAGTGGATGAAAATGGAATGGAAACTAACAAAAATAAGTTATACCATATTTTTAACATAAATAAAAATGGACTATATCCTGAAAATGGATACGAAAGCGAATAGTGCTAAAAACTAATATGGATCAACTAAAGAGCGGACACTAATAACACTAATACAAAACTAAATATCTATCAAAATAAAAAATACTTGATATGTGAAAAAAGTATGGCAAAATAATAAAAAGGTTTAATTTGTAAGATTTCTTCAAATAAATATTAACATATATAATAAAGTTAAATAGGCTTTATAGAAAGCTTCAGTACTAATTAACATATGTTTTTTAGTTTTCAACAAGCAATCATATATTAGTTCAATTCAAATGCAGCATATCTATTTTCATGGGAAATCACCATTATGTTTTGGCTTCCGTCTTCAGATAAAAAAAATTATGTTCTATTTCCATACAATACTCACCGCTTTCGCAAACTTTCGGCTCAGTTTTCATCTTTATAGCTCAGTTGGAATGAATGGAAAAAAGGGAAGAAATCTAGGGCAGTAGGGCACCATGCTCCAACTCTATGGGGATGCCAGGAAGGTGCAGTGAAAAGATTCTCATGTGATGATTCATACTTATACATTAGCTTTGGTTTGCACACAAATGCCTCTGCTGCTGCCTAGTGCTACTGTGAGAGAAGTTATAAATGTGCAAAAATGTATTGGCATGTGAGAATCTATCTAATTATACATAGCTTTGGTTTGCACACAGAAGCCTCTGCTGCTGCCTAGTGCTACTGTGATGTGGCAATCATTCTCCAGCATCCTTTTAAGAAATCAAGACTCACATCATCCTCCATGCATGCACAACATCCACACAACTTTAAAAACTAAAAAAAGAGCATCTTTCCTAGCTCCCTGACCACCAAGGAGAGAATATTGCATAAAACTAGTTAAGCACCATGATCTGAAATTCATTAGTGTAATCAAGTTGCCAAATCACTGGTGTCCACAAAATGATAGCCATGCCCTACCACAAGTGGGTGGGAAGGTAGGAGAATTGCAAGGACCAGTCTATCACACCAGATCATCTTAATCCTTTTGTGCCATTCTTAAAATGGAGAACTTGCAAAAAATGCACAGATAAGATGCAGGATGTGAGGGATTTGTTTGGTTCACCAATGCACCTGGTGTGTTCAGCTATATGTCCAGCCACAAATTAGTTGCAATATCCTGTGCATCTATCTGTATTCCCAATGTCATATTTAATTGCAAGATTTGCCATCCAGTGAAGTAAAAAAAATGTTGTTACCTGAAGCTTGATCTGAGAGCTGAGTGAGATTCATGGCATTTGTCCTAGAAGAAGAGTCCAAATGGCTGGCCTAGGAGACATGCACAATAATGGAGCAATGTTTGGACTCCAAAAAGGCTGCTGCTGCAGTACATGATACATGGTGAGCAGAGAAGAGGGGACCTCACACTGTCTGTCACACAGCTTATGAAGTTGCAAGCTGATCCTGTCATGTGCCAACTAGGTAGGCTGGTCACTGTTGGGACATTGGAGGTTAGAGAGGACCCTGCTCTCTAATCCATGCAGGGATGTGAAAGCTACATCTCATCCACACAACATCAATCACTTTTTAGATGGGTCTCAAAAAGGTTGAATTTGCCAATCATATTGATCAGCAACTAAACCCTCAAGGAAAAATATGTTGCAAGATAGGCTGTGGATTGCTGTTTAACTTTGGGCATCTGGCCAATGCACATAACCATTTAATTACTGTGGAGTGTGGCTGGATCTACAATGCTGGATCAGGTAGTGTTCTGTCTGTGACAGAGTGAAAGATTCAGCTCAAAGATTCACCTCCAGTCCAAAGACTGACCAATAATATCACGAGAGGTATCAAAATTAACACAAAAATTATGGTAAGCTCCTCTAAATCGGTAAAATCACTCTAGTTTCAATATGAATTAGGTAGCCAGTTAGTCACATGCATTGCCTCTCATGTTTATATAACGAAAAAAAGTCACATGCATACTAGCTAGGAGGAAACCAAAACCCAATGGCACTACGGTTGTTTGCTTGTGAGCTCTGCAAATGGATACAAATTAACCTTTTATGTGAGTTTGCAGTGTCCAGTTTTTCTGGCATGTAAGGCCAACACATGGATTTGGATGTGCACACATTTCAACAACGGGTTGAAAGTTGAGATGTGTAAAGGGGAAGTTGGCAAGATTTCAGGCTTACCAACATTGTCTAGGCTTTGGCTTTCACCTTCCTCACTAAGAGAGAGAGAGAGAGAGGTGGGTTATCATATGCTATTATGTCAGTGTGAAATATCAAGAAATTTTATCTCTTTAATACTTTTCACCTATCATTTTGTCATACTTTATTTTTTTATTAGAGCTCGTATTACTATTAGGTATATCCTTTACTTCTTCAAGAGGTAAGAGATAGAATTAATCTTAGTCATTGTTAAAAAAAAACAAAGTGACCTATCATTTCGTAGGAGGTAAGATGTCGATTTTTATAATCGCAACGGTTAATGATTTGATGTACCTTAAAATTAGTCTTTTATTAGTAAAATACACTTTGGTTTTTTACTCATAATTTATTAACTAATTTAATTACCAACTAAATATCTTCAAACTAATTTATTTTTAAAGCTATATTTAACTGACTTGTCAAAAAACTTAGTACTCGTTTGGTTCTTTAGTCCAAAAGTTTAGTTCCATTAAATCGGATATTTGGATATTATTTTAAAGTATTGAATATAAACTATTTACAAAACACATTCATAATCAGTGGATTATTAACGAGACGAATCTAACAAGCCTAATTAAACTATGATTTGACGATGTGATGTTACAGTAAACATTTGCTAATCAAGGATTAATTAGGCTTAATAAATTTGTCTCGCGAATAATCCTCCGATTTTGCAATTATTTTTATAATTAGTTTATGTTTAATCCTTCAAATTGATTTTTAAACATCCAATGTCAATGTGACATAGATTAAACTTTAGTCTATGAACCAAACACCCACTTACTCATCGGAAAGAGAGAGTACTACGGAGTGTGCTTGTACGCTGGACAGGAGCCGGGAGACAAAACATTTGCACATTGAAGCTAGGAAGTCACGCATGGTGATGGCGCCGTCTTCAATTGAATTCTACCGGAATTCGCCATCATTTGCACAGATTTGAATCTGATGCAAACTCCATGTACTGTAGCCGATCTGTACCACTATGCATGATGATCATCGATCTCATCCGTGCATCTGAATATCTATCTGATCAGTCCATTGTTCCTCCATCTGCGGTCAACGTAACGACTGTACTTTGCACAGTATGGGATAGTGGGATACGCTACAAGAATCCAGCAAATTTTTGTCGGTTTTGGACAAAACTGATGGAAGTTAAATTAATACCGACGAAAGAAGCTAACTTCTATCGGCATTTGGCCGATAGAAGTTTGACGGTGGCATGGACACGAGCGGGCGGCGGGGAGCGAGCGTGCAGCATGTAGGAAAGAAACAAGAAAACCTAGGTTTTCGTGTACGTGCGCGCGAGAAAATCCCACAGTAACTTCCGTCGGTCACAGTAAAAACCGATGTAAGTTAACTTAACTTCCGTCGGCTCGGGCAGGCCGACGACGGAAATTAGTTAACTTCCATCGATTTTTAGTTAACTTCCATCGATTTTTGAAAATATTGACGAAAATTAAAAAGACGGACCGAAATTTACTGTTTTCTACAGTGATGTTCAAATTCGGGATGCCCGACACAACTTAACTGTCAAACCAATACATATAGTAATTAAATAGGATCTATTATATATTACTATTAAACTTACTAACAGTTAAAAACTTAAAAAAGTGACTATATTTTGATCAGGAGCTCGTATAGTTTCTTACTAGAGTATATATTGCTATTGAATATAATATTGTTTGATAGCAAGTGTATTATAAATTTAATTTATAATATAGTGATAAATATAGAACACGAGTCATTTTTATTCTGAATTCGTGACAGATCATGATGATCCTACATGCGTGTATTTTTTATGTATCTCACGGGTGGGTTAAAAACAAGCTATCGAATTAAGATGGGATCGACATACATGTGGTTTCAGATGCAGTGGCCAATTTGATACATTACCAAACCAAGCATCCGATCCGTTAACATAGTTGTCGATATGATGTCAAGGTGGAGGATACATGCATGTACTCAATTCCTAAATTAATATCTAGCATCTTGTTCGTAGTAAAATTTATTAGAATTAGAATATAAATTTCTCTCTACGAGAAACTGGTGTTCTACATTATTCCTCAGCTAGGTTAATGGATTTTTTACGTGTTCCACCGGTCGTTAGCAGGGATCCCGCTCCTCTGACTTTACGGGACCAACTGTACTCTCTGCAGTTATCGTACGGACCACCGTTCATCGCTATGTGCTGAGCCTCTTCTCTCACTACCACGAAATGTGTCTCGCAACACGTGAAGCCCTCTTCTAACACCCGCCGAATCTTGATCGGACGATCTGTAAGTAGTTATCAATTCCATTTAACGGTCTAAAAATCATATTCATATACGCCGTGGCTGACGTCTACGTCAAAACCCTATACAATTTACTTACCTCCTCGTGGGTCCCACCAAATGTTCATTGGATAATTCCAACTCGCATGAAACGTTTTCTATTTTTCTTGCTCCTCTAATGTCAGCTATCTCCTTCGCTCACATCGATCTGAGCAGTAGCTCAAGGACCTCGGTGGAATCGGTGACGGCTACCGTTCCTTCGACCCGATTTCCTAGCATTATTATATACGCTCACACAAGCTGCGCCGTAGGGGACTTTCTTACTTCAGTCAGTTTATCTGCTACTGTATTACAGGAAATTCCTTTGTCTTACTTCGGTCAGTTTATCTCCTCATTAGGACAAGTATGACGACTTTTCCGCCTAATTGTTTTGGGAGAATTTTGTATCGAAATAATTCACCGTATGTACATATACATATATATAATATCTTTTTATATCATGAGCTATACTCTACAATTTAATCATGTAAGGCAGAATAAATTAATCAATCCCTAATCATATTTTCAACACAACACCAACATACCGCCAATTCAACTGACACAATATGGTATAGTCAAGCGTGGCGTAGCGCATTGTTATTGCTAGTAGTTCATATGCTGGCACTAAATCAATGGTTGTTCACTTGCCACTTGCCACGTGGGGGCATAGACCCGTACGACGAAG
This sequence comes from Zizania palustris, assembly GCA_019279435.1. Lineage (NCBI taxonomy): Eukaryota > Viridiplantae > Streptophyta > Magnoliopsida > Poales > Poaceae > Zizania > Zizania palustris. The sequence goes on from JAAALK010000282.1 coordinate 23,969,469, forward strand.
GAAAAATTGGATCTATGCCATTACAATTTTGTGATTTTAAAAAATTTCATTACAATTCACATATTTAGATTCATGCTATTATAATTCCAAAGAACTCCAAACTATACTATTACAAATTTAGAGAATTCCGAAATATCCCATTACAATTTTACAGAATTCCAAAATATGTCATTACATTTTCAGAGAGCTACAATTCTAAAATAACATAAATCTAAATATACGAATATACGAATTGTAATTACATTGTTTTTAAGTAACAAAATTATAATGACATAAATCGAATTATTCCTTAACAAACAGAGACCGGTAGGCGAAAAGCGAGGCCTATTGTGTAAATGGGCTGCAAGTTGACATGTAGGATGGGCCGGTGTGTTTAATAGGACTGAGAAAATTGCAGCGTCGCAAAAATCGCCCACTGGTGGAGGATTTTTAACACACAATGGGCGACATGAATATATTTCTACAAAAACAGTCATATATTTTTTTAAATTTTAAAAAAATTAATTAATAATGCAAAAATTAGGAGTGGCCGAAATATGTGGAATTTGTGGTAATCGGCTTGAATTTATCTTTTGTCCATTTGTGGCGCCTTCACTAGTGATGGCTGCTTCATTTTAAATACTTAAAGCCTGTTTGGTTGACATCACAATTTTTCTCGTCACAATTGTGGCTGCCACACTTGTGGCGTGGCAAATTGTGGCTACCAACCAAATAGACCCTTAGACCTCATTAGTGATAAGCTTTGCATTTGGGCTACTTGGGTCGGTATTTAGAATTAATTATTTTCAAAGAAATTTCGATGGATTTAATTTAGTTTCTATAAAAATATTATAAAATTTTGTGGCATATTCGGATGCCTAAAAAATCCAAAATAAATCACCGACGACACACAGAAAAAATTACTAAAACTACAAAATTCAACCTGGGTATCAAAGAAAGGGAACGAACGACGAGCAATCAATCTTCCATTGTTCTTCGATCATCACGCAAAAAAGTCGGGATGAACTGTGGAGTAAATTACAAATACACCGCACGCAAATAAAATGGAATATGAGCTGAGCTGCCCCATCCATCCTAAAATATAGCACTTCTTAATTTTTAAAATTTGTTCTAAATAAATACTAATAAAAAATCGATGTTATCTCTAAAATATCTATACTATTATTATTATTATTATTATTATTATCATTTATTACTTAATGCTATATGTAAACAAGGGAATAAAAAATCAACAAAGAATCTCAAAGTTCAACGTAAGATTACTCAAAAAAAATGTTATTTTGACACTCTAAAGATATATATTTTATTTATAATAATATTTTTGAGACTGAAACATATGACATCTAAGTGAATGAAAGTGATTCGAATGTTAAAAACACGAAAGCTATTTTTTAGAGTGTTAAAATGACAAATCTTGACACGTCACGCTGACTAATCTTGCCAGCTCAGCTCGACCAAGCCGAGTGTTCGTCTGGTCTGCTTCCTCTTTCACAGCTCCGCTGGTGCAGACGCCGCGCGCGACCTCTCCGATCTGCGACGGCGAGGGCGTCGATCCGGGGGCGGGAGGAGAAGGCGACGCGCGACTTCGCGGTGTACGGACCGGACCGGCTGGTCCGGGGGCGGCTGTGGTCGGTCCTCTGCTTCGACCCAACCGAGTGTTCCCTCCTACTCCGAGGCCCGCTCAGCTCGCGGCTCGCGGCTGGCTCTGGGTGATTCGGGATTGGCCTTCGCCGGTTGACTCTGTGGGCGCGAGAGCCGGAGACTAGTGGGATGGCGAGGCGCGCGGCGGCAGGACTCCTCCGCCGCCTGGGCCCCCTCGCCGGCGAGCTACAGGCACGAGGTGATTGATTAGTTCTTTCCCGCTCGCTCATCCCCTCGTACTCGGCACAGTTTGGATGATCCGGTCGGGTGTTAGGTCTGGATTCCCTTCCCGAGCTGTATGTATGCACCGAGATAGGAGGGATAGTGGCTATGTCAGTTTTTCCTTAGTTGTTTGTGAATTAGTTTGAGTTGCAGGCTTGCAGCAACATGCTGGAAATCGGAAATATCAATTGATGGATGGTGAAGTGGTGGTCACCGATGATTTCAGTCTGGGTGTCGTTTTTTTTTTGTTTTAACTGGGATTTAGTTTGCGTGCCAAAATTATAGGCTGATATAGGCATAATTCGGAAGGAGTTAAGTGTAGTGTGTCATAAAAACATCATAGGTGCAGATCATTAGCTCTGAAGTTTGTGTATATGGTGGTCTTGGAGAAATTGTTGTGAGTAACTCAATGTCCTGGTAAAATGAATATATATGGCATAACATCAATGGAAACAATGCAAGTATAATTGTCCATGTATGGATCTATCTTGAAACAGTTGCATAGTCTTGTTTGCTCAATCCATGGCTCCAAGCTATCTAACTGAAGTATGGTCAACTAGTTTTCTACATGGTGATAGCATTAAGGTTTCTGAGATGCCCCGAATAATGTTGTATGGTTTGATTTTTTATAATAATAATCTTGTTCCCAAGTTTAATTTATCAGATTGAAAAATACCACTTTCCATGCTCTCTGCGAACTTGGAATTATAAAATATATCTGATGATTCACACAAAGCTCCAGGAGATGTTTTTAACTGAAATCTTATGATAAATGATGCTTTCTAGGCATGTCTCCTACACATTATGGAACCACAAACCATGGTTTTAGCAGATTCTATTTGCTTCAAGGTCGCCGCCACTTGTATGGATCTAGAACTAATATAGAAACAGATGACACACGACAGAGCACACACATGAATTTCGAAGTTCAGAAGCGTTCATTCTGTTCGGCAGTGGCACACATTCAGAGAAATCCAGCCTATTCAGTGCTGAATTCTGATGACGTGTCCTACTTTAAGATCGTCTTGGGTGAGAGCAGTGTAGTTCAGGATGAAGACAGGGTAGCAGTTGCAAATGTGGACTGGATGGGTAAATACAAGGGTTCAAGTCAGCTATTGCTTTTACCAAAAAGTACTACTGAGGTATTTTCCTTCTTGCCTGGCTCATTTATCGTAATTCAGTTTTCTTCATGGTCAGTCATATTAAAAACTAATGTGCAAATTGTTTATGAGATCATTCTTTGATTCCAGGTTTCTAAGATTCTTTCTTATTGCAACTCCAGACGATTGGCTGTGGTCCCACAAGGTGGCAATACAGGCCTTGTAGGTGGCAGTGTGCCTGTTCATGACGAGGTAACTATAAAGCTCTGTTTTAATCTTCTTCTTCTTATTCAAAGCCTTTCAATCCCAAGCAAATTGGGATAGACTAGAGTTTAAATCCAATTTTGGGTTTCATCTCTGTTTGAGTGACTAGGTTTTCCATTGGTTCATCAAGCCTATTACAACCTTTTAGGGGAAAGGGACCCTCCCTGCTTTACCAGGGCTTGGAACCTGTTATGTTGAGACAACACAGGCAGAGTTAAAACTCTGTTTTAATGATTAGACATATTCTTTGTTTATTATTTTTAGCTCCTCTTCAGCAGCTAACTTACTTTAGATAGTTATTGGTTTCTCTAGAAACATGGACGATGTATTATTTTGAGCTCATTCAGTTTCCATGTTTGTGGTTAATATTATGTACTGCACTGCCAATATGATTTTGATCCAGTCCATATAGTACCTCTTTGTGTACCTATCGATGTGACATGCATATCGATTGAATCTTTGTTTGATCTGCCGTGCTTCGACACACTGTATTTTATGACTACTCTTATATTTAAGTCCTGAGGTCACAAGTGCTCCCCCTTGTTTGCAGGTGATCATCAGCCTTGGTGGTATGAACAACATAATATCCTTTGACAATGTTGGTACTTGGTACAGTTCCTTTTGTTTGTATTCAATATCCTGAACACTGTAATCTGCTCATCGATTAGTTTTTGATATTTAAGTTATTTATCCATGGTTATGATCAGCCATAGACAAATTCCAGGTAGTAGTTGCCAAGTTCTGAGCATGGTTATTATATGTTGCAGGTAAATGGTATTCTTACTTGCGAAGCTGGTTGTGTGTTGGAGAATTTAAGTTCCTTCGTGGAAAATAAGGGGTAACTTGTCTCTAGCATTTCCATTATTTTTTTGTTTGAAATTTTGTGCATACATCTTGCACTGGATATGTTCTGTTCATAAATATTGTGTCAGCCATTGAGATGTTAGCAGTTAGCTTCAGCGGCGGAGCCAGCAGGTAGGCTCCATCAGGCTGGAGCCTACCCTGCAATTTTGCCAAAAAATTATATATATATATATGTATACATGTATATATATATATGTATATATGTATGTATGTGTATATATATATATGTATGTATATATATGTATGTATATGTATAAGAATATATGTATGTATATATATATATGTATATACCATTTTATAGCGGGATAGATAAGTAGCTATGACAATATTGATTATTTATGGAGAAGATAATCAGAGACAATAACTAATTGTAGAGAAAGAAAACTAGCCTAAGGCGGTACACATAGTTACCATGGAGATCAAATCCACATAAAAAAATTTACGGCACCTTTATAACAAATCATAGAAGAGTATATCATAGACTACCATGTTTTTTTAAGAGAACTTATTTAAAAGGACTAAAAATATAATAGAATTATATAAACACATACTACATTTTCAGCGGTATGTAGTGGCGTAGTACAATTCATTGGCTCTTGGGAAGATATGAGAGAAGAGGAATAGAATTTGTTAGTTAGAAAAATATGTTATTGGATTAACTATTAAATTTTGGGGCTAGATTTTAACTCAATTAAAACACACACATACATACTCAAAAATTTGCAAGAAATTGCTCCTATAGCCCCTAAGTACACACATACAGGATGAGTTAGTCCATACTGATCAAATTCGATAAAATATATGTTAGCAGATTCACTGGATGTCTTGGCCCATCTTCTATCCTCATTCATCAACTTAGAACTGGTATCAAGCGACACTATGATGAGCGACTAGTGCGAGAAACTAGATGGGTGGATAAGTGAGCACGGACTGCCACGTCGGCTCGCTATGTCCGATTAACTTTGTTGCTCCATCTCTATATTCTTCGTCTTTGCACAACACAAGGACTAGCTGCTTACAACGAACATAATAAGATGTTGTTTGTCATACCGACTTGTCGTTCCCGTTGACTCATATCTTATTGGTGTATCTTACTATCAAATTAAATCATATGTTTTTATTTGATTATGTATATATTATATTTAACATATATTAATATATATAATTTAATTACACTTAGATTTGATTTAGCCCACCCTCTATATTTTTTCTAGATTCGCCACTGGTTAGCTTATCATAAGACTCATGTAGACATGTAGTCAGTTGATGCATGTGGTATGAAATTGCCAGTAACTTTGTCATTTTTGTTACTCCAGTATGTGATTTGTAAGGTTCATCTATGCTTATTGTTACTACAACCAAAAAAACTTAAGATGATGTTTATCGTTTTCTTATTCAGGTTTATTATGCCGCTTGACTTGGGGGCAAAAGGTAGTTGTCACATAGGTGGAAACATTTCTACTAATGCTGGTGGCCTGCGCTTCATACGTTATGGTTCACTCCATGGAAATGTACTTGGTAAGTTAAAGTAGGACACTAAGACCTCCTTTTTTTCTTTTTGAGTTATAATTGTGTTTTTAATTATTGTCCTCTTGGTCCCCATTTGAAAGGTTTTTTTGGATTCCCTAGAACATCTTTTTTCTCTGTTAATCTTATAGCAATATCCTGGTTTCAATTATATTTCAAAAAGTATCAACATATCTTGTTTGTTGTTTTAATTACCTTATTGCGATTAATATAAGTTTGTGATGTATTGATGATGCATGGGGCTGGAGACCCCCCCCCCCAAAAAAAAACAAAACAAAAACAAACAAAAAAAACTATGCAGTTTCTAAGCCTATAATGGCTGTTGTTTCTTGTAGGAAGGTTCTGGATAGATTCCTCTCCCTTGGGTTGGGAGGATAAAAGGGGAGCCTTACAGGAGGGGCCCACCCGGGGCCCACACACCAGTCCCACACACACACACACTCTAACACCCCCCGCAGTCGAAACTCCGGCGCAACGGATGTTGAGACTGGAGCGGAACTCGGAGAAGGTGGAGGAAGGCAAGCCTTTGGTGAAGATGTCGGCGAACTGGAAGGTGGTAGGCACATGTAGAACACGGACAGCTCCCACGGCGACACGATCACGAACAAAGTGGAGGTCAATTTCCACATGCTTGGTGCGTTGGTGCTGGACGGGGTTGGTGGAGAGGTAGACGGCACTGACGTTGTCGCAGTAGACCAACGTACTCCTGGCGAGGGGGCAATGGAGTTCCTCGAGTAGCTGCCGGAGCCAGGATGCCTCGGCCACCCCATTGGCAACCGCCCGATACTCAGCCTCGACACTGGAGCGGGAGACAACCGGCTGCCGCTTGGATGACCAAGACATGAGGTTGCCACCAAGGAAGACGGCGTAGCCGGAGGTGGAGCGGCGCGTGTCTGGGCAGCCCGCCCAGTCGGCGTCAGTGTAAACCACGAGGTCCGCAACAGGAGAACGCCGAAGGTGAAGCCCAAAGTCGAGGGAGCCGCGCAGATAGCGGAGAATCCGCTTCATAGCGGTAAGGTGCGGTTCCCTGGGGTCGTGCATGTGAAGGCACACCTGCTGCACCGCATAGGAGATATCCGGCCGAGTGAAAGTGAGGTACTGAAGGGCGCCAGCAATGCTTCGGTAGGCAGTGGGATCATCCACTGGTGTGCCCTTTGTACCGGAAATCTTGGACTGAGCATCGACGGGAGTGGCACAGGGCTTGCAGTCAGTCATCCCTGCGCGTTGAAGGACATCCAAGGCGTACTAGCGCTGGTGAAGGAGGAGGCCATCAGGGCGGTGGTCCACTGTCACTCCCAAGAAGTGATGGAGGACACCAAGGTCCTTCATGGCAAACTCCTGCTGCAACGAGGAGACAATCCGCTGAAGTAGAGATTGGCTGGACGCAGTAAGAATAATGTCATCCACATAAAGCAGCAAGTAGGCTGAGTCAGCACCGCGGTGGAGGACAAACAAAGAAGTGTCACTCTTGGCTTCGCTGAACCCCACAGACACCAGGAAGGAGGCGAACCGACTGTACCAAGCCCGAGGAGCCTGCTTCAGACCATATAGAGACTTGTTGAGCCGGCAAACACGCTCAGGGTGAACGGGATCCACAAAACCCGCAGGCTGGCTGCAGTAGACAGTCTCCGTCAGGGTGCCATGGAGGAAGGCATTCTTCACATCGAGCTGGTGAACTGGCCAGGACCTCGAAAGAGCCAGGGAGAGCACGGTCCGGACAGTAGCAGGCTTCACCACCCGGGCTGAAGGTCTCATCATAGTCAACTCCAGGGCGCTGGGTGAAACCCCGGAGGACCCAGCGAGCCTTGTAGCGATCCAGCGAGCCATCTGCCTTGCGTTTATGTGTCCAAATCCACTTGCCGGTGACCACATTGCAGCCAGAGGGGCGAGGCACCAGGTCCCAGGTCTGATTGGCCAGAAGGGCCGCATATTCTTCCTCCATCGCGTGGCGCCAGTGAGGATCCGCCAGGGCGCCACGAACAGTGGAGGGAACGAGAGAGACTGGCGGCTCCGTAGCGGCGGAGAGGACCAGGCGGTCAACTGGACGGAGGACCCCCGCAGCCCGCCGAGTCACCATCGGGTGAGTGTGGCGGGGATCGCTGTGGAGGAGGGGCGGGTGGTACACCGGCGGCTCGGCGCGAGAGCAGGCCGGTGCAGCCACCGTCGGACGGCGCTGGTAAACCCGAACAGGGTTGGCGTAGCGGGAAGAAGATGTCGGGGCCGCGCGTGGCGCAGCAGGTGTCGCGGGGACACGGGGTACGGCCGGGGCCGCGTCCGGGGCGGAACACGACGCCGACGGCAACAGCGGGCCAACCCCGGGCACGGGAGGCGACAGGGACGGGGCCGCGGGCTGCACGGACGAGGACGGCGGGGCCGCGCATGGCACGGAGGGCCACACCGGCTGGTGAGGAGTGGCGGCACGTGGCACAGCCGGGGGCACAGAGGCCGCGGGCGGCACGGCGGGCAGCTCCGCTGCCACACACGGCTCGCCAGCAGGCGGGAGAGCCACCGGAGCAGTCGGTGATGTACCTGCAGAAGACAAAGGTGGCTGAACCACCGGGTCAGTAGAAAACAGGGAGTCCAACTCAAGGCTGGTGGTGGGTGTGGAGTCAACGGAGAAAGGAAAGACAGACTCAGCGAAGATGACATGTCGTGAGATAAGAACACGACGAGAGGAGAGGTCAAAGCAACGGTACCCCTTATGATCGGGGGAGTAGCCAAGAAACGCACACAGGGTCGAGCGGGGCGCAAGCTTATGAGGAGCAGTGGCAGTGGCAGAAGTGTTGGGATAGCAAGCACACCCGAAAACACGAAGGTGAGTGTAGGAAGGTGGGGTACCGAACAAGGCATGGTGAGGGGTGGGAGCGCTCGTGGCCTTAGAAGGCAGGCGGTTGAGCACATAGGTGGCAGTAAGGAGGCTCTCAGCCCAGAAGCGAGCGGGAACCGAAGCCTGAAAGAGCATGGAGCGCATAACATTATTAGGGGTACGAATCATGCGCTCAGCCTTGCCATTCTGAGGGGAGGTATAGGGGCAGGACATGCGCAACTGGACTCCCTTCGAGAGGAAGAAAGCCCGGGAAGCAGAGTTGTCAAACTCACGACCATTATCACATTGGACAGCCTTGATAGTAAGCCCAAACTGAGTAGAGACCCAAGCAAAAAAGTGAGTGAGCGTGGGGAAGGCATCCGACTTGGACCGCAAGGGAAACGTCCATGAGTAGTGAGAAAAATCATCAAGAACAACCAGATAATATTTATAACCAGAAATACTCATGATCGGAGAGGTCCACAAGTCACAGTGAATAAGGTCAAACGCATGTACAGCATGCGAGGAAGAAATAGAAAAAGATAGGCGAACATGATGACCTAATTGACACGCATGACAAATGTGCTCACTAGTGGCCCTAGTACAAGGAATAGAGGAGCTACGACAAAGCTGAGCCAAAATGTCGACACCGGGATGACCAAGCCGGCGGTGCCAGAGTGTGGAAGACGCTGTGGTGGCATGGGCGGACGAAGGTGGAGCAGCGGAAGGTGGAAGACGAAGCGTGTAGAGGGGTCTGGTGCTATCACAGCGGAGAAGAGGACGCCGGGTGGCCATATCCTTCACAGTCAAACCACAAGAGTCAAATTCAACAGAACAAGAATTATCAGTGGTGAATTGACGAATGGAAAGTAGGTTATGAACAATGTCAGGAGCGACAAGAATGTTTTGTAGGCGAAAAGACCCACAAGGAGTCGCATCACCCACGGAGGTGACCGGAAGACAGGAGCCATTCCCAACCATGATGGAAGAAGGGTGAGATGGGTGGGGGGGCCTGTGAGTGGAGATAATACCATCATGGGGAGTGGTGTGGAAGGAAGCACCCGAGTCGGCCACCCAATCCGTAGCGGCCGGCGGAGTCAACGCCATGGTGTTGAATGACTGTGCGAGGGCCGTCTGATCCCACCCACCGGACCACGCCGAAGGAGCAGGCGGGACCGGCCACCCGGTGAGCATGGCCGCAGGCGGAGTAGGAGGCCGAGGAGTGAACTGTCCCGGCCACATGGAAATGCGCCCCGTCCATGGGTTGGAGAAGGATGGCCAGGGCGCACTCCCGGCGGCAGGTGCTGGCATGGCGGAGGTAGGAGCCGGAGCGCGACCAGTACCACCACGGCGCCCCCTCCCCGGCGACGACGATCGCCACCGCGATCGCCACCACGGCCCCCCCCGCCAGTGGGGGAACCGGCGGTGGGAGTACCAAGAAGGGAGGGAGCCGGCGACGGCGGTGGGTGGGAGACCGGCCGGATGGAGCCGGGGGTGACTAGGGCAGTCGCGGTAGTAGAGGTGGGAGCGAGTCCCCGGGTCAGCTCCTCGAGGACAAGGTCATCACGAACCTTGCGGAAGGAGGGGAACAGCACTGTCCTGGTGATCCATGTCCGGAGATGGGCGTAGCTATCTCCGAGACCACGGAGGATGTTGAGGACAAGGGTGCGGTCCGCAACAGGCTCGCCAAGGTCACGAAGAGAATCCGCCATCCCTTTCATGCGACGGCAGTACTCCGAGATGGAGAGATCTCCCTGGACGAAGGTGCGGAAAGCAGCGTCCAACTGGAGAGCACGAGCCTCGCGGTTGCCAAGAAACTGCCCCTCGATCGCAACCCAAGCCTGCCGAGCGGTGCCACCCAGTTCTCGCACGATGTCCTGGAGCTCGACAGTGATGGACCCAAGGATCCATGACAGCACCACGCTGTCCATGCGTCGCCACACGGACCCCTGGGCGACCACCGGAGTGTCGATGAGGACGTGGTCATCCAGGGCATAGCGCTGGAGGGTGAGGAGCACCAGGTCGCGCCAGCGGGCGTAGGAGGATGAGGAGGGATCCAGGGTGACTGGCACAAGCGCCCGGATGTTCTGGACACCGGCCGCCTGGGCGTGGAGCTGTGCGGTACCCGGATCTGTGGCGACAGCTGGAGTCGGGGTGGCAGTGGGGTCAACCCGCCCGAGGTGATGCTCGGCCTCAGCGACATGCTGGGCTAGAGCATCCGCGGTCTGGCGAGCGTTCTCACAAGCAAGAGCGGCTGCCCGCTCGCGCGACCGGGCAGCAGCGGCAGCGGTCTTGGCAGTGGCAAGGGCAGCAGCAAGGGCAGCGTCGGCAGCTACCACATCAGTAGGGGCCGTCCAGCCCGAGGCCACAGCGGAAGGGAGGGTGGGCGGTCCACTCAGGTTCGGCCAGAACATGGCCATGGTGGGGGGAAGGTGAGGCGGCACCCCCGGGGCCTGGGGGAGGCCGGCAGCAGCAAGAGAGGCCCCCCCAGGGCCGGCCAATCCACGGCCGCGGAGGAGGGGGTGGTGTCCGGCGCCCTAGGGACCAGGGGAGGGCCAGCGGCCCCAGATCCGGCCGGCCCGGCGGCTGTTGCAGGCGGGGCGGGCGGGCCGGCGGCGAAAACGGCCGGGGGAAGCCCGGCGGCGGCAGAACCGGCTACGCCGGCGTCGAGGCAGGGCGGGGGGAAGCCGCCGGCGCCGAGGCAGGGCGTGGAGAGGCCAAACCCCGGCGGGGGGAGGCCGGCGGCGCCGAGGCAGGGCGGGGAGAGGCCGAAACCCGGCGGAGGGAGGCCGCCGGCCCCAGATCCGGCCGCCCCGGCGACGGATCCGAGTGGGGAAGGGGCGGCGGCGCCAGATCTGGCCGCCCCGGGGGCGGATCCGGGCGGGAGAGAAGCGGATCCGGTCATTGTGGCGGTACCCAGACCACGAAAAGGAGAGGAGGAGGCCGGAGACGAGAAGGAGAAGGTGGGGCTCGCCGGAGGAAGCTCGCCGGCCATGGAGACGGCGGCGGCGGCGAGGAAGGAGAGAAGAGGAGGAGCCTAAGGCTCTGATACCATGTAGGAAGGTTCTGGATAGATTCCTCTCCCTTGGGTTGGGAGGATAAAAGGGGAGCCTTACAGGAGGGGCCCACCCGGGGCCCACACACCAGTCCCACACACACACACACTCTAACATTTCTGAAATATGTGATATGTTGTAAACTCTTCATTGTTATTCTCCCTATTCAGGCCTTGAAGTTGTTCTGGCCGATGGAACTGTCCTCGATATGCTTACTACTTTAAGGAAAGACAACACTGGATATGACCTGAAGCACTTATTTATTGGTTAGTAATGAATACAATAAGTATATTCAGCTGTTTTACATTTGCATTGAATTATTTTCATTGGTTAGTACTGGATACACTAACCAATTCCAGATGTTCAGGAAGTGAAGGCTCACTAGGAGTGGTCACTAAAGCTGCAATACTTACACCTGCAAAGCTACCCTCAACTAATGTTGCATTTCTTTCCTGCAATGACTACATGAGCTGCCAGGTCTGGATAGACAATTCATTTCTAGGCCTTGTTGGACCTTTGTTATCAAGTGTATGTATGTGATCTTATAGATTGTGATTTCTTCTTACTGATTGTGTATCCAGAAATTGCTATTGGCAGCTAAGAGGAATTTGGGTGAGATTGTCTCTGCATTTGAGTTCATGGATCGTCATTGTATTGATCTGGTACTTGCAGAAGCATTTCTTTTAGCAAAGTACACATCATAGAGAATAATTGCATGCAAATATGTTTGTATCTTCAACAAGTCTCAGGTCGCATTTTGTAAAGTAGGGAAGAGGTTGTGATTGCCTTGCCAATTTGGATCAATATAATACACTTTAGTATGTCTTGGTTTCTAATTTACTCTTTATAAGAAATAACTTTTATTATCATGTATGCTTGCATATTTGGATTGGCTTTTAATAATTTGTTTGGTTTTAAGGCTATGAAATATTTGGAAGGGGTTCAGAATCCTCTACCTGCCTCACCGTACAGTTTTTATGTTCTAATCGAGACGACAGGAAGTGATGAGTCATATGATAAGTAAGTTTTTGCAGCATGTTGGTAATTCTGTGTTAGCACAACAATGTTGGTAGTTGTTATTGCTATTCTATTGTGAGTTACCATTGATTTTATCTTAGGAGAACACAATGGCAATTTTACTTAGTTGTTTCATCTTGTGACGTTTACATTTCATTAAGACATGCATCAAAATGTAGTCCGTGTTTCATCTTGGGCTGCAAATGAAGTAATTTGAAAACGATGTGGTCTGGAGTATGCTCTGGTTTGAATTTGAACATATCAGTCATTATGAAATATGAACTGGCTTTTACCATTTCTACTTGAAATAACATAAACATCACTAGGTGGGAAACCAATTTATGGAGATTTCTACATTGGAAAGGTGCTATAGTTACACCACTGTTTTTCTTTTCTTTTGTAGAGCAAAACTTGAAGCTTTTTTGTTGCGTTCAATGGAAGATGGCCTGGTAGCTGATGGAGTTATAGCACAAGATATTAGCCAAGCGTCTAATTTTTGGAGAGTTCGTGAGGTGATCATATGTTTAATCTGATATGTAAATTTCTCTGTTTAGGTGAAATACCTAAAACAAAAGGAAACATTACCATATTGTAACGCAGGTCCAAAACTAGTTAAATCAAATGACAACACCTAGAGATTACTGATTTAATGAATCTGTCTTTGGCAAACATTGTTAAAATGGCTGTTTTCGGTTGCAGGGTATATCAGAGGCATCTGTCAAAGTTGGAGCTGTCTACAAGTATGACTTGTCCATACCTGTAGAGAAGCTCTATGATATTGTTGAAGAAATTCGCAGTCGTGTTGGTAATTGTCTAATTTTTTGTGCCATTAGTAGCGTAGACGCTACTGTTTACTTATTTCCTTTCTTTTGTAGGTGGTATGGGAGAAGTGTTGGGCTATGGACATCTCGGTGATGGGAATCTGCATTTGAACATCGTATCAAACAAGTACAGTGACAAAGTATTTCTCATAACTTGATTTAATATTTATATGTAACATGGAAAATCTTCAGTACCTCAAGATAGAAACGTGGACAACCTTCTTATTTTCGTGGTTTAACTGAAAAAAAATAGATTCTGGCACAAATCGAACCATTTGTCTATGAGTGGACCTCCAACCAAAGAGGGAGCATTAGTGCAGAGCATGGGTTGGGTCTAATGAAAGCCGAGAAGATTCACTACAGCAAGTCATCCGAGGCGGTAAGTCTTCACGTGCCTTACAACGTTTGAATTCATTTTTAGGACATCGATCAGTGATGCATTGTATTGTTATGTGAAAGGCTCTTTGTAAAGTTTTTTTTTATTAAAACGACCTGTTATGCATCATGAACTGCCTCTTTTCATAATGGACAATAACACGGCATGGATCGCTTATTTATTTTGGTTAACTACGTCAAATAGAAGCTGTTCACCATGTGGCCTTCAGAATAGTAATCCTCATAAGGAAGGAGCATTACTTAGCTTGTCAACTTTGGTGTTGAATTGTTTGTTAGCTCTAGCCATGCATTGCCATTTGGTTGCGCAACTAATGTTGCAATGTGATCAGGTGCAATTGATGGGCTCCATCAAGAAGTTGCTTGACCCAAATTCAATCCTGAACCCCTACAAGGTTCTACCACAGTCCGTACTGTAGCTGGAAACGGTAAGCCCACGCTTTATGTTCTTTGAGATGTATGGAACTGAACAATTTCCATACCAGCGTCGTCTCCGAGCTAACACGACATACTGTATTGTTTTATCCTTTCTTTCGTTCGACACCGCAGGAGCTATGGAGCTGAGCTGATCGAGCCTAGCTTGTGGTTGGTCCCAATCCAAAGACGCTTGTAGACATCCTGGAGAGCGAATAAGATCGTGTCAGAGAAGAACAGCGTGGGTCATGATGGGCCGTGGGAATCATGATTGATCACTATTCTGGTTTACAATAAAACAGTAATAGACGGTGGCCAACCGAGCAAGTTTATAAATTTCGGGCACTGTAACAGTTTCGGATGGACGCTTCATCTCCAGTATGTTAACATGTGATCCTGACAGCTTGAATGAAGAATGCCATGTAATTATTCTGCTATCACCTTTAATGCTTACAAGCTTTTTTTTAAGGAACGTGTCAAGAAAAAAAAATGCAGCCTGGTTTGACGAACAAGGAGAAGTTGGACACCATTTCTTTACACAACAGCAACTGGCAGCATATTACACAGGAACACCCATGACCTTACTGAATTGTCGATACCAAAAGACAAGTGATGCTGCAATTCTGTTGGCCCAAGGGGAGAACATGAGTTCCAAAAAGCTCACTTTCTTTCCGGCGGGTGTACCATTCAACAAAGGGTTAATGGCGTGCTGCTGTTATTTTCCTAAACATCAAAAATATCATTACTGCCTATTTCAAATTCACTCGTTGATACTATTTGAGCCCACCCGAACTATTTTTTGCAAATACCCTTACCCTCGCTATCCTTGCCACCACCTCTTCCTCGTCCCCCCCCCCCCCCCTCCTTGTCCCACCCATCGTCGCTGTTCGTGGCACCTCACGCCTTGCGCGAGTGATCTTTGCAATATTCCCTCACGACAACAAGCAGGACGAGAAGGGAAGGCACTGTGGCGGCTAGAGCAGCAGCCTCACACAAGAGGGAGAGGTGGCAGCGCTGAGCACCGAGGAGAGGGAAGAAGATGAACAGTGCAAGAGTAATATGAGTATTTGTGAAAAATAATTCTCTACAGATGAGCCCAAATAGCATGGAAAAGGGAATTTAAAATAGTAATGGTATTTTTGAAGCTTGGAAAAATAATGGTGACATAGAAGCTATTAACCCTTCAAAAAAATCACCTAATGTGTCACAATAATCTCCAATGGTATGCCAGAAGTTGTTTAAGACAACACCCTACAACTCAATTATTAAACACTGCAAAGTATACTTAAACAGTACCATGATAAGAGGGTACTAGGAACCATCCACTGCCTGGAAAGCATGAGCTAACATCCTAATTTGAAGTACTGCCTTATTGGTTCACTAGTAATAATCAAACAAACTGCATGGAAGAACAGCACTTGAGAGTCGAAGCATTAACATAGAAAGTCACATAAAGTAGGAATTGAGAACTGGAACATATATTATAGCCCTGGTCTGCTCCAGGTAACCTCCATCAGTAGCGATCCTCATAAGAGCGTGCTGCTGCCCGGTTGGGACGATCATACGGAGCAGGCCTATCTCGGTAACTCCCAGCAATGCGAGCAGGTCCACCAGTCCCATATCTATCACCACTTCCCATGCCACCTCTTTCATAACCACCAGTGCTTCTAGGTTCATCACGATAATAAGTTCCACCAGACCTTCCTCCATCTCTTTCATAGCTTCTTTCCCTTGCAAATCCACTTGATGCATAACGATCTGAACCACCATATCTGTCACCAGTAAAACGATCTGCAGTTGGTGGATAGCGATCAGTAGTATAGCGATCACGTCCACCCCCATATCGATCATCGGCATAGCGCACACCATCATATCGGTCATCAACATAGCGGTTAGCAAAACGGTCTGATCCACCAAAGCGATCACCACGTCCACCTGTTCCACTGCCATATCTGGAAGGGGGTGAGTATCTTCCAGTTCTACCTCCCCCAGAATAAGGACATTCACGAGCCCAGTGTCCAGCACGACCACATTTGAAACAATCATCACTTGCGGAGGGTACCACATCAGTTCCACTGCGATATCCACCTCTAGCACCAGATGAGTAAGTACCACCTCCATATCCATAGCCATCATCCGTGTTCATCCTAGGTTGAGCCTTGTTCACAGAAATGGTCCTACCATCTAGTTCTCCATTATGCATTCCCCGAATTGCAGCATCCACAGCCCGAGGTTCTGAGAATGTAACAAACCCAAATCCACGAGAGCGACCTGTGTCTCTTTCCAATACAACCTATACATACAATGAAAATGAACTGATGGGCAGATACAACTGTATATGATAGTGAACCAAAAAAATCAAACGCTAAAAATGGCATGCACATGCAAATTGGGACATATAAAAGTGACAATAGCTGATGCATATTTCATGCATGTAACCAGTCAAACCATCTCAGACAACTGTGGAAGCCTGGAAGGATAACGGGTAATGATTTCACCACCACTCAAACACCCTATGGCCTATGTAAATTCAAATCTGTTTTAACTGCCCAGTGGTACAGTATACTAGATCAGAAGTTGAAGCATGTGCCAGTCTAGAGGGTATCAGTAGCACTGCACTGCCAAAACACCTTTATGTGTCTTATGTGCTGCAGGAACTGGTAAAGTCACCATCAAACAAACTGAGACAAGATCAACTTGGCCAGTGCTATAGATGCAAAGAAATAAGTTTCAGATGAACTTCTAATAAGAACATCATCAGAGATGTTAGTTGAGTCTGCCATACACCTCCAAGACAACATAATTGCAGCATGACAGCATCTAAACAAATACTTATCTTTGGCTGTTTCTTTGTTCATGCACAGTTAGGCATGTCCATTTCAAGGAAAAGGGAATATCAAGTCAGTGAATAATTGTCTTCCAAGTAAATGGAAGCATGTAAGAGCGCATAACACTCATTCTTCAGCATCACCAGTACCACCTGACTAATCAAAGAATTCAACAAACCTGTCTCTGCCTTTCATATCAAAACTGACCCAAAACGTTATGCAGTAAAACTTTGCAGTATGTCACATCCACACTGCCAGTATTGTTAAGTTCTGTTGAATGCAATAACAATGGCAATGGCAAATCATTTTCTGTAGTCTTAAGCTGACATCAATTATCTTAACTAACATTGCAATGACATATCTCTGCATCTGCCCACAAAACAGAACACATCTATCAAATTGATTAGCGGTGCAGATACTTGAAATTGATTTATAAGAACCCATCGCCCCCAAAAATGTATAACCATGTGCTCAATTGATTAATATGTTTCTTTTCTTCAACATCATTAACTTCCTAAAATAAAGAACCAGAAGGACTGCAGGCTCTGAAAATCAATAATTGCTATTAGAATGAAAATGAAGAGAGCCAAAAGAACAACTATTAAATATATAAACAGACAAGAAACACCCTAAGCTCCAGCTTTGGCAGTGCTACGCAGAGCAGTTCCTGTGATCAATCAATGGTAGGGTGGACACACAGCAGTATGCGGAAGTTTTCATCTAGCCATGCCCTTTGTTACAAAAAATTATTCAATCAATGATATGTATCTACCCAAAATATGCATGATTAACCATTGTGATAATCACTAAACCATTAAAATTGATAGGACTTTATTAGCCAACATATTCAGCTACCAAAAGCTAAGCAGTAGTCTACTCTTCTTTCTCCCAACAAATAGGTCTCCATCAAAATGGATTGAATGCACTGCACTAGTGCACTTTTCCCTTTACTTAATGGAAATTAACTGTCCCCTAACTAAGGTACAGATTTGCTATCACACATGGGGAACAAAACGCAGATCCACCACACTTACCACCTTCTAATTTTTGTAGGACGTTGTTTCGTCAGGTTATCATCTAAACATAATTGGAATCTGCGTAGACTGCATCGAAATCATACAAGGCTTAAATGGACAAAAAATGCCTAACGGCCACCACTCCCACGCGTAGATCCACACATATCGCAACAGAGATTTCACTATATACCTGAGTCTCGATGACCTTGCCGAACTCGCTGAAGGCGCGCTCGAGCGTGCGCTCCGTGGTGTCCCACGACAGCCCGCCCACGAAGATCCGGCCAACCTCCTTCTCCGCCATCTCCACCCAATCCAATGCAACCAAATCCAATTCCCCACCACCTACACAAACCCACCAAAAAAAACACCCTCAGAAGCCGAAATCCGCACCAGTCCGAGGCGCGGGACCGCGGGACCGCGGGAACCGATTCGCGCCCCCCTACGAGCTACCGCAGGCGAGGCGAGAGGGAGACGGGCCGGAGGAGGAGGACGCTTACCTCGCGCGGCGACCTAGGGTTTGCTCTGTCGCCACGGGTCGTTAGGGTTTATAGAGAGAGACGGGAGGATGGAGGAAAAAATCTGGAGCGTTCCATAGACGTCGGGGGATGGGCTGCACGGGATGCGCGTGTGGTTGGTTAGGTGGGCTTTTCTTTTAATAAGATTTTGGCTTTTGTAAAGTAAGACAGGTACAAAAACTTTTAGATTTGTATTAAATTTTATCTAAAAATAAGTTGTTTTATATTTTATCCTTATATTTTATAGGTTTGTATTTTTGAAATAGTACTTGCGGGCGTAAAAGATTGTGTTAATGGGTTCAAATGGTCTCAAAGGTCTAGCTTGGAGAGAGATTAAACTCGAACTAGTAGATTAGCCTCCTTAGCCTAGTTCAACGTGTCTTCTATTGGGAGATTTAGCTATTTCCACTCTTATCATGTGAGTGACAATAAATTTGCCACTTTGAGTCACCAATATATAGGATCACTTGGATCACTGACATATGGTTCATTAAATATCCTCTTCTATTACTTAGTTTTTGATGCCTACTACAGTAGAGCGGATGAATATTTATAGGTAAAGATATAATAAGAAGATACTATTATGTCATTTACAACCGTAATTGTGGATTCTATTCACAAGATTTCGTATGGGTAAAATAATAAAAACGTGTGTGGATACAACTTGTAAAGCAAACGTCTTGTCATGGATTATAGTGCCCCTTCGAGACGGAGCCTCCACGGGGGCAAGGAGTTCTTTGGAGCCACCAGGTCTCTTGGGGGCTTTGGACACCTCCTTCCACAGTCTTCGGAGCTCGCGCTAAGGGGCTTCGTAATCCGCCACTTTGAAGTACTCCCAAAGTTGCTGAAGGACTTCAAATCTTAGGGCCTGTTTGGTTCCTTTAGGAACTAAACTAAACTTTAGTCTCCTTTTTTTTATAGGACTAAACTTTAGTCCCTTAGTGTTTGGTTCTAAGGACTAAAGTACTAAAAGAGAGTGAGGGATGAGAGGTAAGTAGTACTTTTAGTCCCCTTTAGCAAGTTCTTTGGGACTAAAGGCTAAACTTTAGTCACTAAAGTTTAGTCTCACTTTAGTCCCTTTGTTTGGCAATTTAGGGACTAAAAGGGACTAAACTTTAGTCCCTAAAGTTTAGCAAGGTGGAACCAAACACCCCCTTAACCTCTGAAATGCTCCTCAAAGACGTTTGTCTAACCGTACGACTGATGGGATTATTTTTCCCAAACAATACTATTTTCTTCTCGTTTTTTACACTGTCTTTTATTATCGTATTGTATTTAATTGTAGCAAATAAGAAAAATATGCACTAATTAATAATTTATTGGTATCTAAAATCATATTAAAACAACTTATTTTTCTGTAGCGGAAGGAGTAATAGTGTTTTACCGCATTTTATGATTCCAATCGGATCCTTACATACTTTGTTTTTTTATTTAATACGTCCCGGGAATGGCAACTGCCTCTTTCTACATTGAGCCCTTTTTTTCTTTTAGGGCCTGTTCGGTTAATCCTCTTGGGGAAGGGGATTGAGGGGGATTGGGAGGGATTGGAGGGGATTTATACTACAATCCCCTCCAATCCCCCTCAATCCCTTCCAATCCCCTTCAATCCCCTCCTAACCGAACAGGCCCTTACTCTACTTTTCTTTAGCAGAAGACTCCTCGTATTTTCCTTTGCATCCCGAGCACATGTAGTCTTTATTTTAATATAAATTTGATAAATTAGTTATAAGAATAATAAAATAAATTTGATAAATTAGTTATAAGAATAAAAGATGAAAATGTCTCTTATTAATAAGTAAGTGGTATTGTAAAGTGATATGTAAATGGTATTCAAGAAATAAATCTTCTTGTTTGTGAACAGGGGTAGGTAAGGAATAATGTCTCGTAGGTAAAAAGTAAATAAGGGGTATTAATTATTAAAAGAAATAACTTCTTGATTTGTAATAAGACTATAAGAGTAGGTAAAAATTAAATATTTATGGGAGAGAGAGTTGAAGTGTTATAAGAAAGTCTTGTTTGAAGGAAATGGAGTAGTTTTCTCTTCTTACAGCAGCTATCGTAAAAAATATTTTGATATATTGATATTTATAGAGCAAATCTAGATAGCTACGCGTGTATCTAATAAGGGAGGATTCAAACCTAACCTAGAAGAGTATTGGATTTTGGCCTTTTCAAATTTAATTCTTCAGATTTTTTTAGAAATTTCCCATAGTTTTTATGGCGATCTTGAGGGCTTGTTTGGGAGGCCCAATCCAAGTGGGGATTTCGGCCTAAACCCAAAAGAAATTCTAGTTGAGGGCTTTGATTCCTGTTAGCTTGTAGTGACCATTTGGATGATGAGTAGACTGAAATCTTCACGGATCATGGTGGCTCTTTCCTTGTCTATCCACGAGGAGAGAAAAATACCTCCTCATGCTTGGCTCATTCTCCCCTCCATCTCGTGCCACCATGGCCTGTCCCCTCGTCGCCACCACCACCACCCGCCTCAAGTTGGTCATTGCTATCGCCACCGCCCACCTCCTGCTCGTCTTCGCCACTGTCACCACCCACCTCCCTTCCAATACTATCTCAATTCCAACCAAAATATAAGATATTTATTTTTTACTCGGTCTTTAACATAAAATATTGATCATTAGTTATTTTTAATATATATCATCGATAATAATTAAAACAACGCTACATGAAAACACTTTTAAATACTAATATAGCATAACACTAAATTTAAACATTTCATCTTAATTTTATTAATCAAAAGTTACATACGTTGACTTTCCTAAAAATATAGGTAGGTTATATTACTCTAATATTTTACATTGCTTCCTCATAAGTAGAGCTGGGACTTGGGCCGTGCTTTGCATGGGCCGGCCCAAAGCACGTAGGCCCGGCCCATGCAAAGCACGGCCCGGTACGACCCATGAATGGGCCGGGCCGGCACGGCCCGTACAAGGGCCGGACTTGGGCCTAGAGGTTAGGCCCGGTGGGCGGCCCGGGTACGACCCTTAAAGTGGGTCGTGCTTGGGCCGACCCGGCCCAAAAAAGCCCATGGGTAAATAATTCATATGTACAAGGAGGAGACATGTTATTAAAAAATAACAAAGTCTGCAAATTACTATTTGAATATACCTTGCTCTATATCATGTGTAAGACAAATCAAAATTTGAGTCATTCATATATAGGACAAATCAAAATGTAAATATATATGCTCAAGAGCAAAGAAAATAGTATTAATGAACTAGTATCATGTGTAAATTATTAATGAAATTCATTTTCCCCTATTTTTTGGGTTGTTCTATTATTTTATGTGAATTAGAATTTTCATTATTCAAAGATAAATTAAATAAATATTTTTATAACTCTGGTAAGAGACCATCTAACAATGTTACAAATTTAGGGCCGTTTTTGGGCCGGCCCGGCCCATCCAGGCTCGACGTGCTTTGGGTCGTGCCTGGGCTTGGCTAACACTACTTCGGGCCGGCCCAGCCCGGCCCTTAAATTTATTGGGCCGAAACGGCCCGGCCCATTTTAGGTCCTGGCCCGAAGGGCCCGGGCCGGGCCGGCCCGGCACGGCCCATCTCCCAGCTCTACTCATAAGCTGCAATGCTTTTCATTGGGGTGTAACAAGGCTGCAGCTTGACAGTTTAGGAGAAGAATGGTACAACTGTGAGATGATCTGGCTAAGACACCAGAAATATGATATTTTATTTCTGTAAAAGACAGGAAGGCAATTACAAATTTACAATTATCTTTGTTCTTTCGCTTCTTGAGCATTCAACACTATTTACATCACTGCACAGGGCTGTACAACAAAAAGCAAGCGAGAAGAATGATGTACACACAGGCATCAGAGTGTCTGTCAATCTAGTGGTCATTTTGGCAGGAAGGGCAGCCGAGAAAAACTGGAGCCGCCTCCGTTATCACTGACGATCAGATCAGAGCTGGCTTGCTTGGAAAACATCGATCCAGTAGTACTGCCTTTGCTCGAGCTCTTCTTGGTTATTTTCACTGGAAGAATCTGCAACCTTGAGTTGGAGTCAGTTCCAAAGGTTTCAGCCAGGAGCTGGTAGCTCTCAACAAGCTCCAGCTGCCGAGCAACTATTTCTGAACATCTTGGGAGGAGTTCGACAGGCTCCCCGCCTGGGATTACAATGTACTCGATTGCCAGTCGGGCCTCCTGTAAGCGCAGAGAATGCAATGTGATGTTAGGCAACTACTGTAGTGCATTTTTGCAGTAAGTTGAGCAAGAAGATACAATGGAAAATAAGCTATAGTACTTCTACCAGGCATGTAATTTTTTACATGGCAGTATGCCACCTGAAATTGATTTAGTTATTTCTCAAGAAAATATATGGTAAAGCGATTACCTCCAAAGCATCAATTTCCTCCAACGATGGCTTCCTCTTTGGAGCATCATCTTCAATCTCTATCTCTCCAACAACCTTAGGTTGCTTGAGTGCTGGTGCATTAAGTTTATCCCTTCCAACAATCATTCTAACAGCCTTTACTATCTGAGCCATTGTATTTGTCTGCTTTCCAATGTAAAATAGAAATGTGTTATGACAAGCATAACGTGTTTGGCACTTGATATCATGAAATGCATAGATTGTGTAATGACCTTAACGACAAATATGGGAAGCTTGTGGTATTTGGCAACATTGCGAATCCAATGATTTTGCTTCATTTCAGAGCTTGACGCGAGAATCACATTGGCAGCTCCAATGTCATCTGTCACATCTAATTCATCATCAAATCCCATCACTGTTGCTACTTGCAAGATATCGGCTTCTGAAATCTGAAAGCAGAAAATATAAATGATGTGAGCTTTGTTATTTCTCTGTCTCTCTTTATTTCAGCTAAAACAATGATAAGAAAATACAGGGAGATGGGCCATTCAGTATTAATAGTTGGGATTATTAGAATAATATAGAAAAAAATTTTTGCTAAGTTATGTTCTTTGCTAAGGGGCCGACATTCAATTGTCAACATGATTGAATAAGTGTAACACGAATTATAGGACCCAAGAAGTAATTAAAACAGTATAAAAAGATGTGCAGTTAACATCAGTTTAGGTGTCAGGCTGCTAGGTACTGAGGTCCTATAGTGATGTATTTTAATATGCCTTTACATGAATATTGTAACCACTAATACAAAGGTAAAATCCAGAACTCCATATTCTTTATCTCAATAATACCTGGTATGTGTACACACGAACTGGAGATCTTCCAGGCACAGATGTTTTGCCTTTTGTTTTTCTTGTAGAGACAAAATCATCATCAAAATTATCATCGGAAGGTACACTCTTGCTTTTCATTCGCCTGGTGCCAAAACCATCTTCAAAGTTATCTTCTGATGTCACTGCCTTGGCAACCAGGTGTTCCTGGTATGAAGGCAAGGGTTCTGTTTCATATTCTCTCTCAGGTATCACCAATGGTGTTCCTGACTCGGTAGCCTTGTAATCCATTTTGCGTACTTCAAATTTAGGAGGCTTCCCTGTAACAGGGTGAAATGAAAGGGAATTGATGGCCACACAAACCTGAACATGTCTATATATGTTCTATTTCATGTAAGAGGTGTTGATTTAGGAGGTTTAGCTTCAAAGAGTAAAGAGCTTGATGGTTACCTGCAAGAATAGCATCAACAGTAGTTTCTAACTTGTGATGTACTCGACATTCACTTTTTGAAATAATCTCCACGGCACATGAAAATGTAGGGGGTCCTTTTCTCTCGAGAATTGTTTTCTGAACTTTCCGCTTTTTTGCCTCCTCATCACCAAGTGTAACACTCTGTATAATGAACTTATGGTTATTATTTTCACTAATAAATTACCTTAACTATTTTAGTGTTGACATAAGATTAAAAGTAATCTACAAGCCCCCAAACACTCCAGAGAAATCAATTTTGAGTAACTCGATGAGTCGCTATACAATAATATGGGGCACTATGCAATATAAAAATCACATAACTGGCCACTAAGCTAAGCTTCAAAACTCATAATGCTTTAATGCTCTGTTGTGGAATATGGCAAATGCTTCAACGACACGTAATTCTTGAGTGAACAGATAACATTAAAGAAAAATTTGTACCTCAATCCCACCAACAAGAATTTGCAAACAAGGGTTTTTAATTATGCTCTCAATTGTCACCCCGTGTGCAGTTCCAACCAGCTGAACACCCCTCTGAGCAATGGTGCTGGCTGCCATTGCTTCAAGTTCCGTACCGATCTCATCGATTACAATAACTTCTGGCATGTGGTTTTCAACAGCTTCAATCATTACCTACAGAAAGAACATTTCTATATATCATTATACTTGCACCAATAAAGAGATAATTTTTTTCTGAAAAATATCTCAAAGAATTCCTCAATAATATCAAGCATATAAAACAATACTGAAAACTTACATCATGTTGCATGCTAACTTTGGGGACTTGCATTCTCCTAGAATGTCCGATGCCAGAATGAGGTACATCCCCATCACCTCCTATTTCATTCGATGTGTCCACTATGATCACACGTTTATTACCCTCATCAGCCAAAATTCTAGCTATTTCCCTGTATAAGAAAGCATCTCAACCTGTTAGCATCATATCACAACAATGATCACTTATTTTCCAACTTCCCAACTAGAGTGCTAAATTAGCTTATGATCTACATTACATGACAGCAACTGCCTGATCTACAAAACTGTAATACCATTATCAGGTGATAATACCTGATCAGAGTAGTCTTCCCAACCCCTGGAGGTCCAATCACCAATATTGAGCCACCTCCCACCACAAGATCACGGATCATCTCTGCACTTCCAGATATAGCCCGGCCGACGCGGCAAGTGAGACCGATTATGTGAGCCTTGCGGTTTCGGATGGCACTGATCCTGTGCAACGAGTGGTTGATCCCGGATCGGTTGTCCTCAGAGAAGTCACCTACCTGCAAGAAACACCGATGATCTAAATCAGCAACACAACATGTTCACAAAAGGGAAATATATCACACCAGATAGGACTATAGGAACTAGTCATTTAGCTAATCATCAGGTAGCCAAATACTATACAGCATGATCTAGAGCTCATCCATTAGGGAACAACAACTCCATCAAGACGATAAATTATTCTGATCTAATTGAAGCCACTTACAAGAGAAGAATTAGTTCGTGCCACACCTTTGAGACGGCTTGGCGGAGATCATCAGCGGTGACGGCCTGCTCGGAGATCACCCAGTCCCCCGACGGGAACCGCGCGAGCGGTCGGCGCCCGAGGTCCATGACGACCTCCACCAGCTCCCGGACCTCCGGGTGCCGCGCCAGCCCCCGCCTCATCCTCGCCGGTACCACATCCAGGAACGCCTCCATCTCGTCCCTCGCCCCTGTTTCCGCGACGGGCGTCACCGGCGCCGCGGCACCCACGCCGCCGCGCCACGGCGTGCATCGGTCCCCGGACGGCCGGCGCACGGGCGGCTGCTGCGGCACCGCCCTGCGCGTGCCGCCCACCCGGCGCCTCCCCGGGCGCGCGCCCCCCGGCGAGGCGACGCGGCAAGCCGGGCGGAGCCGGAGCGGCGACGGCGTGTGGACTGGCGCCCTGAGCATCGCGGCTGTCGGTGCTCGGTGCTCCGTCCTCCCACTACTTCCACCACGAGCTAAGCAGTCAATACTCAATATTAATGGCGGGAAGTCGGGAGGTGAAAAATGGCGGGTATATGTAGCGTGGTGCGCGGCGAGGGGAGGAGGCGGGTGGGATATTTTATCGAGCAGGTGGAGGGTGAGCAGGGGAAGAAGAGGGAATCGGAGGAAGGAAGATTCCGGGGGATACCGCGACTGGAGGTGGAAGAGTGGCAGAGCTGTGGACGCCCGGGACTCTTCTCGGCCGTTAACGGCTTCAACATG
Source organism: Zizania palustris (assembly GCA_019279435.1). Taxonomy (NCBI): domain Eukaryota; kingdom Viridiplantae; phylum Streptophyta; class Magnoliopsida; order Poales; family Poaceae; genus Zizania; species Zizania palustris. Next base: position 23,995,827 of record JAAALK010000282.1, read on the forward strand.
CTGACTAGTGGGTGGACGCGGTCTATGGACAATTGCTGCAAATATTTTATTCTTAAAATTATTCATGTTATGCCATCGAAAATTCACCTGATTTCAGTAGTAGAATAACTATTCTGTACCAACCACGGAAGTACTATTTAGTAGATTTTTTCAATAGAATAATAATTGAGTACTATTTTTTTTCTCGGTAGAATAGTTATTTTACACACGTAGTGTAGAATAGCGTGTATATATATATGTCATTGGTTCTTCCACTCACATGTGGTCATAAACTCATTTTTTCTTTCGTCTACGCTTAATGCACATACACTGATACACAACCACTCATGTATGCCAACTCGGTTAAAATCATTGTCATATAAGTATTTTGCTGATATGAAAGGAAAATTAGGAGAGATGTAAAGAGAAACTAAGTTGGCTCACACACTAATAAGCCAAGAAACTAATAATGATTAGTATCCAAACATTCTGTTTTAAAAGTCAAATAATCGTAATGAACTCTAGACTAGAATTAATAAACTTTTGCATATAAAACATTTACTCGTATATATGCTTGTGCCACGAGCATGTACATATGAAACATGTCTCTTTGATAGCACACATTCTAGAGTGGAAGGTATAAGCTAACTTGAGACATAACTAATTGTATGTTTGGTTTGAAAGCAAGGTAGTGTTTGGTTCGTCCGTGTCACATCGAATGTTTAGACATCAATTTGAAAGATTAAACTTAAACTGATTATAAAATAATTATAGAATTGGAGGATTATTCACGAGATAAATTTTTAAGCCTAATTAATCTATGATTAGAAAAAGTTTACTGTAACATCACTTTGTCAAATCATGGCGTAATTAGGCTCATTAGATTTATTCCGCGAATAATCCACCGATTATGAAATGAGTTTTATAAATAATCTACATTTAATACTCCAAAATAACGTCTAAACATCTAATGTGACGGAACTAAAATTTAGGATTAAAGAACCAAACTGGGTCCTAAGATCGGACGGAATGCGGTGATCTCTCTGCGAAAAAGAAAAGAGAGAGAGTGAGAAGAGCACGGAGCATGTGGCTCATGCATGGGCTAAGTCCACGAATTGAAGGGCTAAAATGCAGAAGGGGGTAGATGCTTGGTGAGGTCGAGCTTGTGTGGAGGAGGAAGGAGACGGGTTGCTTTTGGAGATTGGTCTCTTCGCTGACATTTCCCTTTCGCCTCTTCCCTTCTTCTCCCCGGCCCCGGCCCCGGCCCTGCTGCTTCCGTTTTGGTCCGCTTCTACCTTCCATTTTCTCGCGTACAATTCCATGGCCACACTTGTCTTAACTTACAAATTAAAAGCCACTGGTGCAGTGACCGGTTGCTGGACGCAGGCACGCAGACGCAGCTACGTACCTCTCCTTGGATTGGATGATCGCCTGCCTCAGCTCCCGCCAAGCTACACCGCGTCGTGCCGCGTCGCCACGTGTCGTCCGGGATAGCAATTTTGTCCACGTATAAATGTACGCGGGATACCTACGATATATCTAATTAATAAAATTTCCTTTATTTATTTTTTTTCTAAAATTAAGCCAACCTAACAGCAACTCGGAGAGTTTCTTATCTCGGGTTTGAATATCTGACGAGTAAAATCCGTAGCTGTGAGAATATTCCATGAATTTACTTTATACATATATTTTCATTTTCACTGAAACCAATGTTTTTTTTATGCCTATTGATATCCATTCATACATCGCCAAAATTACGCTAGCCTCGATTTTTTTAAATAATATTTTTTAATAAACAAATTTTAAATCTAGTAGTAGAATTCAAAAAAATTATAAAAGTAGATTTTCATGGGCACTTGATCGACCGAACGTGGTCATGTTAGGTCACGTTTATCATTTGATTGGCCGAACGTGGTCATATCAGCCTCGTTCGGCACTTCAACAGTTGAACGAGGCCACGTCGGCGTGATCGTGGCCATGTCAGTCACGTTCAACCCTTCAAGTGCGAACGAGGCTGACGTGGTCAAATTCACTGATGCAGTGCCGAATGTGGCTAGACACTTCATCAACGAATTGGTGACATCAGCCTCATTTGATACTTGAAGTGTCGAATGTGGCTGACGTGGCCACGTTTTGACAAAGTAGCCAATACGGTGCTGATGTGGCTCCACGACGTTCGGCCTCTTTCTTATTTGTAATTTTTTTAATTCGACTACTAGATTTGAAATTTATTTTTTTAAAAAATATTATTTTTAAAAATATTGTTTTTTTAAAAAATATTGTTTTTTAAAAAAATTCCTAGCTCTCCATCTCAGCCCCTTTTGGCCTCTCGGGTCACTTTCCGTCTCTAATTTTATAAGGGTTATTACGGTACAAGAGGTAATACTTCAAATTAATATACACCGTTGATTTTAATTGAAATTAAAAATAGGTGATCGGCACTTTCCTTAAAAAAAATTAAGTGACTGGATGGGCCTTGCAAATCAGCTTCTGTTCTATAAAAATGGTAAATAAAACCAAATTGGTTGATTCACATCTACCAAATATTGTTCTGATTTCCATAGTGAGAAACCAAGGGTTGGTTTCGGAGTCTGTGATGAGTGATTGACAAATTTTACCCTCTGATTCGAAGGAGTCTCTCCGAAGGGGTTCGGAGGCTGTTTCACCGAAGGGTTCGGTGGGCTCTGGTTGCTGCAGCTGTTGCAGCGGAGTGTGCCTGTCGGAGGGGTCCGACAGTACACAATGACTTGGTTGTGCCAAAGGGTTCAGTATTTTGGGCGGTACACCGGAGTGTGTATAGGAGGTTGCTTACTCGGAGAGGTCTCCGGGGTACTAGATATACTTGTCTGTTTGCCTGTGGTGCGCAGGGGACTTCGGAGGTGACGGACGGTTCGTAGCAAGTGAACCTGGGTCAAGCGGGAGGCTTGATGCCAGGGGAGCAGGGAGCTCCATCACGAAGGCTGCGAAGGGGTCGAGGTCAGACCTCAGGTCGAAGTGCGCTAGGAGAAGGTAGTAAGTGCGGAGTGTGACTCCGGGTGAAGGTACTCCGAGACGAAGTCCTCGGAGGCGAGGCACTTCGAAGGGTACTCCGAATGGAGTGACTTCGAAGTATGGTGGACTAAGTCCTCAGCATTGAGGCAAGGCGTTCAAAGTGTGTTCTGGAGGGAGACACTCGAAGGTATACCCGACGAAGGTCTCAGAAGTCAAGGTGCATCGTAGGCATGGTCCGAGTGAGGATCGTCGAGGAGTGTTCTCGGGGAGAGACACTACGACGAAGTGCTCATGGAATGCTTCATGCGTAGGCCTTGGACGAAGGAGGGACTTCGAAGGGTGGTACTCCGAAGGTGGGGCTTCGGAGTGAAGCAGGCTTCGGAGTGAGGCTGGCTCCGGAGTGAGGTTGACTTGAGGTACTTCGACCGTGCATGGCTTCGGTACACGGACTGACGGAGTTCGAGCTGGGAGAAGCTGCGAAGCTGTGGTGGTCCACTCCGAAGGTGTTGGTGCGAAGGCCCAAGGGCTTTGACGGCTTCGGCTCAAAACTGTCACTGTATCGAAGGCTGACTTCGGTGAAGCGAAGGCCGTCAGGCTCAAAGCTTCTCACCAAAGCTACCGCACCCCTCGCGTGCGAAGGGGGGCTTCGGAAGCGTCCAAAACTGCAAAGGCTGACAGCGTCTGCTCTGCAAAAGCTGGTGCTGTCCCCTCTGCGAAGCTGACAAAAGAAGCCTCCAAATAAAGTAGACTACCAGTTATACCCCCTGTTCTGATGAGACAAAACAGTGTAAAACCCTAGGGGTAAAGTAGTCTATTCACAGGGCTGAATAGTGCCTATAAATAGTGGAGGCTGGCTAGGTCACATCAACACTTTGAGCATTCATTGTAGAACTCTTGTGCTAGCCACCACACTCTCTATATTCATCATGTGAATTCATTTTGTGTTCCCTGTTCAAGCATTGAAGCTTTGACTCTATGTTCATTTACCGCTTGAGCTTGTATGCATACTTCTCTGCATGCTGCTGTTTCTCTGTACTCCATTTTCTTGTGAGCTTTTCTAGAGAGGTGTGTGAGAAGCCTGTTCGAGCGAAGTGTGTTCGAGCGAAGTGTGTGTTTCAGTGTTTGTTCGCTCTGTGTAAGCTGGAGGCTAGACCTCTCTGATTACTAGCGAAGCACTGTTTGACTTAGATCGAAGATTGTTTTTCTTTCCTTGTCGAAGTCCTCAGCGAAGTCTGTTTGGTGTGCGTTTAGACCTTCGAAGTACGAAGCCCATCACCAGTTGCTGTCGCTGAGTATTTGGTCGAAGCCCGCAGAGAGAAGTCTACTCTTGCGAAGGGTGTAGTGCGAAGCCTGTTCGAAGGCACCTTGTGTGCGGAGCCTACACTGCCTTAGCAGAGTTGATCGAAGTCCTCAGAGGGAGGTTTGCTCTTGCGAAGGGTGAAGTGCTAAGCCTGCTCGGAGCACCCAGTGTGCGGAGCCTGCACTGACTTAGCAAAGCTGATCGAAGTCCTCAGGGGAAGTCCGCTCTTGCAAGTGCGAAGCGTGCAAGTGCGAAGCCTGCATGAAGGCACCCTATGCGCGAAGGCTGCGTTGACTTAGCAGAAACTGAATTTTTGGGTTTGTGGGTGGAGCGAAGTTTTCTTGGCTTCGAACTTTACTCCTTGCGAAGCCTGTATTCGGAGCTGTGAAATACCTTCGAACCAGAACTTCGAAGGGTGTGTTCGAAGCCTGTTCCGCAGAAGACAGAATTAAACAGAAGGCTATTTTTAGTCTGAAACTTTAAAAGCTCCCATTCACCCCCCTCTGGTCGCTGTTTCCGGTCCAACACATAGAAGGCAATTTCTTTGTTTGGTGATAAATCAAATGAAATTTTAACATCTTTAAAACAAATTTCATCATAAATCACCTAGTATTTAAAAGAATTTTTAAGATATTTTTCAATTTTATATTTCAATTTTGAATTAAATTGATCGATTTATACTAATCATATAAAATTTTAATATTTTTGAAAATAAATTTCACCATAAATCATTATAAAGCACCTAGTATTTAAAATAATTTCTAAGATTTGTTTCATTTTTTTAAAATTTATATTTCAATTTTGAATGAAATTCATATGTTTATACTAATCATCCTTTGTCGGAATTTTTAAATAAAACATAAACAGACGTAAGCAAGAGAAAAAGCAAAAACAGAATTTTGAGAAATATTAAGAATTTAGTGCGTGGAAAGAGGTGTTGATAGCAATTACCGCTTCATTGGATAAAATTGAAAAAATCCTTAAAAAGTGGCACTAAATTTCTATTGGATAAAAAATAATTATAAAAAATAAAGGGTGACCTATTACCTCCTTGAAGGTAATAGGTCATTATCTTTAATTCTAGCCATTAGATCAAAATAGATAGACGGTCTGCAATCCTTCCGGTGCGTCATAAAAATTTGCCTTTTATAAACTATGATTGGTATATATATATATATATATATATATATATATATATATGTTGTAGCAATTGCGTTAGCTACAACACAAGTTTTGTATGTGTGTATATGATGTGTAGAATGAACCTCGAAGGGTTCTTTCAGAGGGAGAAAGGATTTATACTGGTTCGGTCCTCTCCTAAGAGATAATAGCCCTACGTCCAGTTGTGGTGGATTTGACATGGTATGCCTTGGTGTGGAGAAGAGAGCTTCAGGGTCTCACCTCGAGCTTCCTCAGCTTTCACCCAATGCCGTGAAGAGGCTAGCTGTCTTTGAATGGGCCATGAGGGCCGAAGGTTGCGAGGGCCGTGCAGATGTCTTCGTCGCCCTTCACGACGCCAACTGCCAGCTGAAGCCGAGGGAGGGCACAGACGAGGGCTTTGGCCTTCGGCAGCGCTAACTTCCAGCTTCGGAGGGAGTTCCAAGACGCTTTCCCAGCGAGGGCTGTCAACAGCAAATGGTACTCGAAGTGGGATCAAGAGTGGTTCTACGCCTCCGTCGGCGCGAACTCTCCCCTTCAGAGTACCAATGCCCTCATCTCATATCGGCGCGAAGGGGTGGTGAAGACCAACCCAGACACCCTTCGCTCGAGGATCTCGCTCCTTCAGAGGGTTGCCGCGAAGATGAGCATGAGGGGCCTCGTGGAGGAATTCATCACTCTCCGGCTCAGCCCCCTTGCGCGCTCTTGGCCGGAGGGGCTCTTCCAAGCTTCGGGCCGAGGGAGCCATGAGACCCTGGAGCTCTCTTCTCCACACCAAGGCATACAATGCCAAATCCACCACAACTGGACGTAGGGCTATTATCTCTTAGGAGAGGCCCGAACCAGTATAAATCTTTTCTCCCTCTAAGAGAACCCTTCGAGGTTCATTCTCCCATGGACGACGCCAAGTAGCCCCTCGCGTGCAGGCCTTTGGACGAAGGGGTGTGCGCGCCCTCGGGACAAATGACCTAAAAATTACAACTTCAGGAAAACATGCCTTCAGAGCTTGGACCGAAGGTGACTTCGAAATTCGCAGATAATAACTGCCTGCGCCAGCTGTCAGAATGACCTCGGGGAGATCAAACGGCTCCGCAACGGCTAGAAAATTTACCGTTACCCTGCGCTGGGCCGCTTCGCCTTTGCTGGAGGCCCACTTGGCAGTGGGTTCGGCCCACGACCGTCGGAATTCTTACTGCCTACAAATAGGGGTTTACCGCGTGCGGCTTCGGCACGCTCTCATTTGCTTTCTTCTCATTGCCTTACAACCTTCGCTCTCTTCTCCTCCTTGGTTTTGCGCAGAGCACCCTTCGCTATCTTTAGCCCCTCGCGCCGAAGTCCCACCAAAATGCCGAAGAAGGCAGCTTCGAAGTCCTTGGCCTTGGGCCCGAGCTCGAGCTTTTACCAACTGCAGGCAGCGGCGACTACGGCAGCGAAGCCTGCACCAAGGCGGTTGGGGACGAGGGACCTTCGGACGCCATCCGAAAATTTGAGCAAATGCTGGAGATGAGAGCCTCGATCTCCACAGAGGAATCCGTCCGGAGGGCCTGCGAAGGGAGGATTGCGGCGAAGATCCAACTTAGAGTTCCGGAGAAGACGGAAGCCATACCAAGACCTCGGGCTGACGAGGTGGTGCTGTTCAAAGCCTTCTTCGAAGCCGGCCTCGAGCTGCCAGCAGTGGGAATGCTGAGCGAAGTCCTCAAAGCCTACAACCTCGAGCTTCCTCAGCTTTCTCCCAACGCCGTGGCAAGGCTTGCTGTCTTCGAATGGGCCATGAGGGCCGAAGGTTGCGAGGGCCATGCAGATGTCTTCATCGCCCTTAACGATGCCAACTGCCAGCCGAAGCCGAGGGAGGGCACAGACTGCGTCAAGAGGGCTTTGGCCTTCGGCAGCGCTAACTTCCAGCTTCGGAGGGAGTTCCAAGACGCCTTCCCGGCGAGGGCTGTCAACAGCAAATGGTACTCGAAGTGGGATCAAGAGTGGTTCTACGCCTCCGTCGGCGCGAACTCTCCCCTTCGGAGTACCAATGCCCTCATCTCATATCGGCGCGAAGGGGTGGTGAAGACCAGCCCGGACACCCTTCGCTCAAGGATCTCGCTCCTTCGGAGGGTTGCCGCGAAGATGAGTATGAGGGACCTCGTGGAGGAATTCATCACTCTCCGGCTCACCCCCCTTGCGTGCTCTTGGCCGGAGGGGCTCTTCCAAGCTTCGGGCTGAGGGGCCTAAACGAGCTCGCCTTCGAACGCCTCTATAAGACTTCAGAGCCTTTCTACTTTTATACTTCATCAAAAACTTTACTCTGACTTGAATCTTTATGAAGCTCATCTTGAAGTGAGGACTCTGGAGGAGGCTATTGCGGCAGCGGAGCGTGTTGTTGGGGCTCCGACACCGGAGGAGCAAGCCCAGCGGCTTGCTTCGGTGGGGTCCTGGGAGCACTGAAACAGGGTGTGGACCTTGCTTGGCTACGAAGAGGTCCCTGCCCTGCCGGACTTCTCCCACCTCGCAGCTTCGACGATCGGAGCCAAGAGGAAGAGAGGGGATGATGATGAGCCCGAAACTTCGAGGGCTCGGCCGGAGGTCCCCGCACCTGAGGCCTCTACTCCGGAGGAGGCAGCGGCCTCGGACCCTCAAACAGCTGCGGAGCCCACGAGTGCTCCGGCTGCCAAGGAGGTAGCGAAGGCTTCGACAGCGACGACTTCGGGCGCGAAGAACGACGCGTCAGCTTCGCAACAAAAGGACTGGGGGGCGCTTGTTGACCCCTCTACCTTCGAAGAAATCTCTGACGAAGGTAACTACTTCAAACATTCTTCCCTTCAATATGCGGATTTTGACTTAGACTTTTTTGCAGAGGAGGATGCCGGTGCGAGGCCCACCATAGCGAAGCCAGTAAAGGATGATGTCGGTGCGAGGTCTACCGCGTCGAATCCAGCAGAGGCCTCCGACAGCAGCAGCAGCAGCAGCTCGGAGTCCGACAGCTCCTCGTCTGAAGAAGACGGAGGCAGCGGCCATGGCGAAGGGGACCCTCAAAGCGACGAGGACGTTGATGTGGTGGAGCTAAGCCCGGCCATGCTAAAGCCTGCGCAGGCGGTTGCGGCGGAGGAGATTGTCCAGCCTCTTCGGCCGAAGGGGGCTTTGACTGAGGCGGCCATCAACAGCTTCCGCGAGGTCTGCGCAGCTGCGGAGACGGGGGCTTTGGTGGCTCAACTCAGCCGCTCGAACCCCATGAAACTCTTCATCAATGCGAACGAAACTCTTATCCAGGTGAGCGAAGCCTGACGCAGCCTTCGAGTTATTCTTCAGTCTTCGATCAACACTTATGATTTCTTGAATTCTTTCAGGCCTTCGCGCTGAATGCAGCAGCTTCAACTTCTGCGGACAGGTGGATGACGCACCTGGCAGAGGATAAAGAGGCCCTCCGACGCGAAGTCTCGGTGGAAGCCGAGAAGCGAAGGCGGGCCGAAGCTTCAGCCGATGCGGCGAGGGGCGAGGCCGAGATGGCGAGGGCTGAGGCGGAGGTGGCGAAGGCTAAGGCCGACAAGGCTAAGGAAGCCTTGGCTTCGGAGACGGATCGGCTCCGCGCGGAGCTCAAGGCTGCGAAGGACGTCGAAGCTCGGCAGGCGAAGGAGAACTCTTCACTCCGTCAACGGGCTCAGAAGCTTGAAGACTTCGTCGTGGACAACCTTGGTGAAGCCACTCAAGTCTGACCGAAGTCCTCGAGCAGTTAGGGACCGAATGCCGGGCTCCGGACTTCAGTGACCAGGATCCAATTGGGGACCGCGCCGCGTTCTTGAAGGTAGTAGCTTCGACGGTGGAGCAATCGCTGAAGGGCTTTGCCTTGATGGCTGGCCGAGTTGCGGGACAAGGAGTGTTGCAGATGCTTCATGACACGGGGTGAAACCACCTCGAGGTGGAAACCTCCGTGACCCCGGTGGCCTTCGGGGGCCAACACTTGGTGACGCCTCCGACAGACGTCCGCGGAGCCTAGCGGCGGCTGCAGGAGCCTTGGAAGGAACAAGGCTGTGAAGCAGTCCTCGACCTTCAGAAGGCCCTCCGCCTTCGCCGAGCCAAAGCACTTGCTGCGCTAGATCGGCCTTCGACATCAACACCTCTGCCTTCGAAGGTGTATATCTCCTTAGGCTTCTTGTAATACTTAGATGTAGGCTTGTAAAAACTTATCAACTTATTAATATTAATGCGGGGTTTTTATACCTGCCCAGGCTCAGCCTCCGAATGTTGTCTTCGAGGTGCTTGAGGATTCTGAAGAACTTCAACAATTGTGGGCAATCCTCGAAGTAGCTAGGTCCGAAGGCCCCCCTCGATTTAAGCTTCCGAGGGGGCCTAACGGCGAAGCCATCCCCGAAGTAGCTCAGGATCTACTAGCCATTGAGAAGACGGAGTCCCTTCAGAGTTCTTCGTTTTTGCCTTCGCGAACGGTCTTAGCAGGCGACAAAGTTTTAGACTTCTCCGCATTCGACACGGCACCGCCTGCCTCGCTAACTCGGAGTGACCTGCAAGGTAGAAGACGAGGTCTGCGGGCTTCGGAGCCTGGACGAGCTGGACGTGGGAGGGCAGGCTCCGACGAGGCTTCGTCCAGCTGAGGGGGCCCTGGCCGAAAGAAAGGCAAGCGAGGGCTGGGGCCTCGCACTCGATTCTTCTTAGGCTTAGATATAGACTACTCGTAGTTTTGTGTTCGAAGTACATTTGTAACATACTTCTCAACTATTATTCAGTGGAGTTTATTTGTATTTGCATACTTGTCTTCATGCTTCGCTTTGTTTGATGACTTCAAACATTTTAGCTTGTCATGCTCATACTGCGTATTACATTCGCACACCTCGCATACATGCTTCTCCCCTTTCTCATGGCAGCTGGGGACTTAGCCGTTGCTGGTGCGAGCAATAAAAAATGCGAAGGGGTGCGCCTTTTGGCGGCTTCGGACGCTTATATTACATCGGGCGAATGTCTTTTTTTGGGCTTCGAACGCGTTAATTTGGAGTGAAGCAAGGCTTCAGCGTAGCTAAATTAAGCGAAGCATGCTTCGGCATGCTTGGATTTGGATGTTGTGCATGAGCAAGGCTCCGTAACGCACTTAGATTTTAGGCGAAGCATGACTTCGACATGCTTAGGCGTATATTAGATTTTGACACGCGAAGCAAGGCTTCAAAGCGTGTTTGGATAGCAAAGCAAGGCTTCTGAGCTTGATTCTGTAATGAAAATGGATATTTGGTGTGGATTCACCGAACCTGTGATAATATGAGCCACCTTCTGCTCTGAGCCACCTTCAACTCTAGGTCACCTTCGACCCTGGGATGCTTCGGGTACGGAACCCGGAATCCCTGGGATGCTTCGGGTATGGAACCCAGAATCCCTAGACGCATCGGGCCGGTGGCCCAGAGTCCCTAGACGCATCGGGCCATGGCCCGGAGTCCTTGTTACTGCTACGGGCCCAGAGTCGCTGTGTAGCCTTCGGAGGGGTGCTCCGGATTTTGTAAAGCGAAGCGAGGCTTCGAATTTTATACAAGGCGAAGCAAGGCTTCAGGTTTTTGATAAGATGAAGCAAGGCTTCGAATTATACTAAAGTAATTGCAAAATTGTACATCGAAGTGGTACTTCGGTAGTGTACATACCTCGTAGCCCATGGGGCTTTGACGACCTTCAACATATGAAGCGGAGCCCCTTACTGGAGGGTGAGCTCCGGAACGCGAAGAATGGAGGAAGGCGAATGCCTTCGAACTGCACCCGAAGTCCCTTGTCGGAGGGTGCGCGAAGCGAGAAAGCTTCGAAGCTCCCCCCTCAAGCGCACTTCGAGTTGCAGACAGTGGTAGAGAACTTAGCTTTTAGGACTAAGATCCCCACGGACGGCGCCAACTGTTGTAGCAATTGCGTTAGCTACAGCACAGGTTTTGTATGTGTGTATTTGATGTGTAGAATGAACCTCGAAGGGTTCTCTCAGAGGAAGAAAGGATTTATACTGGTTCGGGCCTCTCCTAAGAGATAATAGCCCTACGTCTAGTTGTGTTGGATTTGGCATGGTATGCCTTGGTGTGGAGAAGAGAGCTCCAGGGTCTCATGGCTCCCTAGAGAAGGTGTCCTATTACAAGGGCTTGACCCTGCTTTTATAGGCACGCAGGCCTAAGGAAAAGACCGAGATGCCCTCTATGAGTCCCAGGCTCATAGGGGTAAAAAGGGGAAAGGAGCTAGCTACGGTACAAAAGTGCTTTACAGCTTTACAGACGTATCAGGCAACGCCACTCTTTGACCAGCTAGACGACAGACTATGGGCAGAGGGGCCCCTAGTACGACTTCTACACTGTAGCGGGGCGTAAATATCTTCTGGGTTCGGAGTAGGGCCGGAGCTCTTTAGGCAGAGGCTGCAAGGGAGGCTTCGAAGTACACTCCGAAGTGGGCTTCGAAGCATGCTCCGAACAGGGGCTCGAAACCGGGGCTCCGAACTGGACCTCTGAACTGGACCTCCGAGCTGGACCTCCGAACTTGGGCTCCGAACAGGGGCTCGGAACCGGGGCTCCGAACTGGGGCTCCGAACAGGGGCTCGGAACCGGGGCTCCGAACTGGACCTCTGAACTGGACCTCCGAGCTGGACCTCCGAACTTGGGCTCCGAACAGGGGCTCGGAACCGGGGCTCCGAACTGGGGCTCCGAACAGGGGCTCGGAACCGGGGCTCCGAACTGGGGCTCCGAACAGGGGCCCGGAACCGGGGCCTTGAAGACTTGGCTTTGAATCGGCTGGAGAGGGTCCGAAGACTAGCTCTGAGGAGCTCCGAAGGGAGCTCGAAGGCTAACTCCGAACATAGCTCGAAGGCTAACTCCGAACAAGGCCCGGAGGCTAGCTTCGAAGTTTAGCCTGAGACTTAGCTTCTGGCAATCTTCAAGGAATCTTGAGGGCTTCGAGGTGAACCTTGAGGCTTGGAAACATCTTCTTCGGGAAGGTACAGGCTTCGACAGTGTTGGGCTACGGACCGAAGGCCACCGGAGGCTGACGTCATTTGGCCCCTGTTAAAGGGAAAACTATTCCCCCAACAATATATATATATATATGCATGAGCTTCTACATAGTCTTGTGCGGTTTGCACATATTCGAGCATCAAAACTTGGAGAATTGAAGTCCATATTTATTTCGTTCCCTACATGAATATCAAAAACTCGAGCTTTAATTGGCTCCATCTTCATCCATGCTAGTTCGTCGGAGGAGTTGGATTGAATGTGAGCGGGAGAGTTTTCTGGCGAGGCACCGAAGCTGCATTTTTCTACCACGCGGACTATCTCCTCCATTACTCCATCACATATCCTAGCTGCCCTTTGGATTCACAAGCTGGTCATTCTCTCCTAGATCCCTAAATCTAGCATCCCCTGCCTCCTAAAAATCGAGGGAAAATTACTCACATATCATTATAATTTTCAGAAATTACTTACATGTCACTGTCAGTGACTGTGACGGTGCTCATCTGTCAATGACACACCGATGACATATTAGCAAACCGTGAAAATTATAATGACACAGAAAAAATTAACCCACAAATCAACCCTCGAGCACTCCATATGCCAGCACATATTGAGACTGAGAGTTAGTAGGCCATAATTTCAGAACATAGTGAGACTGGATTAGTTGTTAACATGTCCTAGGTTGTTAGAACGCTTCTATTTTTTTTTACAAAAAAGGGTTTTGTGTACACCATCCTTTCAGTTGGAATTATCTTACACTTTCATCTCACAATGTCATCTGCATTCGGTGGAGATAACTGTTTGTAACTGATGATAGTGCATGACATTGTAAAAAGCTTGGCAGATATGCACAATGTCATTTGCAAGTCAGAACATTTTGAAATGATAATTGTACATTGTATTACATATATTGTGGACTTTTATGATGTTTCACAATGACTGAAACAATCTACTGCCAAAAAGCAGTCACAAACAAGTATCAGGCAACCAAGGTACTGTTTTTAGTTCTCGGGCAATCTGTTCGTCTCCAGGCAACCTTTCTGTTGTCTTCAACTTGCAATATGGACGTGAACATAAATTCATTGAAAATGAATATTGGCACTCCTGCTTAAATGTTATTATGTTTCATCTTGTATGTTTGTAGCAATTCTGTTGCCACTTTAACTATGCATATTTAGTTAAGAATCCCAATTTCAATCACATAATGTTTTTACGTATTGTCGTAGATGAACTCTTGCCTGAATAATTCAACAGACCAAACTATTGGAGCCGATAGGAAGAATGAGCGGTATTGGGGTGATGTTATTAGGGCAGTCCCAACCCTCCATGTAGGATGGTTTCTTAGACATTTATTGTGCTGCCACATAGGAAAAAAGTGATGTGACAAGTTATTTAATGAGGAGAGATACTAGAATATGAAGAAACTATGTCTTAAGTAAGACACTGTGTCTTCACTATATCCAAGACATGGATGAAAGTGATTGGATGAGAGGAGAGACAGAAAAAATAGTAGTATAAAAAATTTATTATAAATTCGTACTAAGAAACTAGGGTTGAGAACATAGTTTCTAGATATAGTGTCTTGCTGACATGGTAAAATAAGATCTCATCTAAGAAACCATGGGTTGGGATTGCCCTAAGACTTACATCAAGAAAACTCCAAGTCATAGGAGAAGAAATGCTAAACAAGCGAAAGACCGATAGCATAAGATCAATAAATGGACACACCTTTTCCATAGTGCTTGGTTGGAAGCTAGAAGATGTTATACTAGTGGTCATAATGATCATATGTGGTGTTGGGGGAAATTGCTTCACTTTCAGGACTTAGAGATTAACAACTTGAAGATTCACTAAGCTTCGGAGCCGGAGGGCTCTTATTCGAAGGAGAAGACATCAAGCCGAAGGGTGCCTCGATCCGAAGTCCGGAGAAGCCCCTCGCAAGATATAAAGGCTCCGAAGCAGAGCGACAAGATTGATAAGACGTTTGGCTTATCCATCTACCCCAGATAACTTTACCCTTTTAACCCTGCTCCGGGTACCGAGTAGTTTCCACTATGTCGGTTGTAATTTAGGGGTAACTAGGTTTTTTCCTTAGACATTTTTGCCTATAAATGCCCCCCTCTATACCCTGTAATGGGGATCGAATACCCAGCTATTCAATACACATATTCGAACTACTTGAGCTATTATTCAATACGGAGGCTTGAGACAGTTCTTAAACATGAACTCACTGTTTGTCCGTTCTTGATCTCAGAGAACCTGTTGGCGTAAACTTTTACGACAACAGTTGGCGCCGTCCGTGGGGATCAGTTCTAGAAGCTTGTCCTCTACTGCTGACTGCACTTCAAAGAGCACTTACGGAGGGAGCCTCGGAGTCCCAAGATTCCGCGCACCCTTCGGTAAGGGGCTTCTTAGTGTGGTTCGAAGGCTCTCGCTCACCTTCCCAGATCAATCGAAGTCCCCGGTCTTTGGACCACTCCGTGACTAGCTATGCCTCCGAAGCGAAGCCAAGCCTCGGGTCCTCTCCGAAGGTCCCCTCGGACCACAGGAGCCGGACCCTCAACTGCTCCGATGATTCCCGAGGATGCCGCTGGGCGTCGAGTGCCCAGGGGTCCCCGAGCCCCTCCTACGGTGCTTCAGACTGATTATGTCAGCTCCCAGAACCTGGAGCTACCCTCCGATGAAGATGAAGACCTTCCTAGAATCGAGGCTACTCAACTAGCAAGGTTTCAGGAGGAAGTGGCTAGGTGGAGGAAAGAGGCCGCAGATCGCCTCCGCACTCAAGCCTCCACCGAGACTCTAGAAGGGCCTCAAGATGATGGTGCTCGCAATCTCCCAGAAGCTGCACAAGTCCCGGAGGAGGCTGAGAACGCATCTTTCGATGATGAGTCTCCGCTACATTCGGACTTACAAAGAGTGCCCTTCGACCCCAGATTCAAGGCTTCGAAGCTGCACAAATACTCCGGTGGGTCAGACCCCGGAGAGTTCGCCCGCTCATATGCCCTGGCAATAGAAGCAAGCGGAGGGGTGCGCGACACGATGGCGAAGTGTTTCCCCCTCGCTCTCAAAGGCGTGGCGATCCGATGGTTCTGGTCCCTGAAGCTAGGATCGATCAGGTCCTGGGAGCAGTTGAAGAAGAAGTTTGTGAGCAACTTCCAGGGTACCTTTGTGGCCCCGATGTCCACAGGGAGCTTGTTCCAGGTGAAGCAGCGGGCAGGAGAAACACTCCGAGAGTACTTCACGCGCTTCGCCCACACCAACTCACAGATTAAGGGCCTGTCTACCTCCTCGGTAGTCGACGCCACCCGCAAAGGGGTGCTAAACCCCGACCTCCTCAGCAAACTCCATCGGAATCCGGTGACGTCTGTGGCGCAGCTGATGGCATACTTCGAACAGTATGCCAAGGCGGAGGAAGGTTGCCTTCGAAGAGCCAGAGCACCCGCACCTACCCTCCGAGAAGTTAAGGCGGAGCCAGAAGCCTCGGCTCCTCTACAACCCCCTCAAGATAACCGCTTCAACGAGCACAGGCGAGGGAAGAAGCATTTCCGTTCGGAGGTGCTAAGCATTGCACCCTCTGTCCCAAAGGCACCTGCCAGTTATCAGCAGGCGCAGAACTTTAAGGCTGGAGCGCCGAAGCCTCAAGAGAGAGCACCTGGCAGGCGCCAGAGTTTTTTCTGCTGCGTGCTTGGCGATTATAGAAGCCATGACACGAAGGATTGCAAGGTAGTGTTGGCCCTTCGAGGCGATTACCTTGGACGAAGTACCGGGCGGGGTACTCCAAATCGAGCCCCACCGATAGCATGGTCGGAGCCTGTGCAAATCGTGCCCTGAGCCGGTGTCCCCGAAGCTCCCATGCGACTTCCAGTGGCCAACATTATGCCACCACCGAAGCAGGAAGACCCTCAGGACCACGGCAAACGAGTGGTCCTACCCATCTCCGGAGGGGGGACCCTCGGGAGCATGTCCAAAAGGCAGCGGCGCGAATACGTTCGCGATGTTGGGCACATTGGGACTTCGAGCTCCGCAGAAGGGATGCCGGAGTGGTCTCATGTGCCCATCTCGTCCACTGCCAGTGATGCCGTGGGGGTAAAGTTTCCCCATGCTGACCCCTTGGTCATTTCCGTAGACATAGCAGGGGTAGAAGTTCGAAGGATCCTGGTGGACGGTGGGAGCTCCGCAGACATACTTTTGTCCAGGCCTTCGATCAAATGTGCATACCTCGGAAGCATCTACTTCCAGCAGCTCGGCCACTTCAAGGTTTCTTAGGACCACCTCTCGATGCCCTCGGCCAGATAGGCCTCGAGGTTGCTTTCGGAGAAGGGCCTTTGGCCAGGGTAGAAGAGGTGATCTTTGACGTTGTCGACGCCCCGTATGCTTACAACGCAATCTTCGGGCGAGGGATGTTGAACCAGTTCGGGGCTATAGCGCATCACAACTATCTCTGTCTCAAAATGCCCACGCAAGGTGGAGTTCTTACTATTTCAGGAGACCAAGCTGTAGCCCGGAGAATGGAGTATGGGCATGGCCAGCCATTGGATCCCCGGCAAGTGCACAACGTGGTGGAGGGCACAGAAGAGGTACCGGAGGCTTCGAACCCTTCAAAGGGGCTCTCCCTCAAGCCAAGACCGGAAGGTGATGTCGAGACAAGGATAATTTCAAAAGATGGCAAAAATATCCAGTACGGTTCGGCAAAGGGCTATCCCCGGAGATAGCTGCCTCATTGGAAGAAGTCGTCAAGAAAAATCTGGATGCCTTTGCCTGGACCGACGAAGACATCACCGGGGTGGATCGGAGAATCATCGAGCATAGCCTGCTCATCAACCCGAAGGCCAGGCCAGTACGCCAGGGGCTCCGCAAGCTGTCTGCAAAAAGAGCGAGCCTCTCCAAAATCGAAGTAGAAAAATTGCTAAGGGCTGGCATCATCAGGGAGGTAGCCCATACCGAGTGGTTGGCTAACCCTGTTTTTGTAAAGAAGAAGGACTCGAACAAATGGCGCATGTGTATTGACTTTACTTCATTAAATAAAGCATGCTCGCGAGACCCCTACCCGATGCCCCGAATAGACCAGCTGGTGGATTCCACAGCCGGCTCCGAATTGCTAAGTTTCCTCGATGCCTACTCCGGATATCATCAAGTCTGGCTAAAGCGCGAAGACGAAGCCAAGACTAGTTTCATAACTCCTTCCGGGGTATTTTGTTATGTAAGAATGCCTTTTGGCCTGCGGAATGCCGGAGCCACTTTTTCACGTCTAATAGCTAAGGCTCTAGGTCACCAAATAGGCCGAAATGTCGAAGCCTATATGGATGACATTGTAATAAAAAGTGCTCAAAAGCACCAGCATAGCCTAGACCTAGCTGAAACGTTTGAGAGCCTCCGAGCATGTGGAGTATGCCTCAACCCTGAAAAATATATATTCGGAGCACAAGCAGGAAAACTGCTAGGGTACTTAGTTTCGAGCAGGGGAATCGAAGCTAGCCCAACGCAGATAAGTGCACTGCAAAGAATGGCTCCACCAGGGAATTTGAAGCAGGTCCAGAAGCTAGCAGGGAGGCTCGCAGCCCTTAGCAGATTCTTGGCCAGGTCAGCAGAATGAAGCCTCCCAATTTTCAAAGCTCTAAAGGGGTCCGAAAGCTTCGATTGGACACCAGAATGCCAGAAGAGCTTTGATGGCATAAAAGCATACCTCGTAAGCTTGTCAACACTAACTGTGCCCCTTCCAGAGGAAACACTCCTTTATCTTGCAGCAACAGGCTCCGTAGTAAGCGTAGTACTGGTCCGAGAAGTTGAGCTTAAGGGAAAACTGGTGCAGAACCCAGTTTATTTTGTTTCAGAAGCTTTGTCCGGAGCTAAGATAAGGTACTCCGAGCTCGAGAAATTTGCTTATGCCCTGATAATGGCCTCGCGGAAGTTAAGGCATTATTTTTTGGCGCATAACCTAATTGTTCCTACCTCGTATCCTCTTGGTGATATGCTCCGAAGCAAAGATTCTACGGGTAGGATTGGAAAATAGGCTGTCGAGCTAGCCCCCTTCGGAATCTCCTTCACGGCAAGAACAGCTATCAAATCCCAAATCATAGCTGACTTCGTAGCAGAGTGGACTCCATCTGCAGTTTAGGCTCCCGGAGCCCTCCGAAGGTTTATGGACAATATTTTCTGATGAAGCTTATCAGGCATCTGGTGTCGGAGCTGGTGCAGTCATCATATCACTGTCAGGGAAAATGTATTCTGCGAGGCTCAACTTTAAAACCACCAATAATATCGCAGAATACGAAGGGGTCCTGCTAGGCCTCCAAAATGTAAATGCGCTCGGAGCGGCAAGGATAATAATTAAGACAGATTCCCAAGTCATCGCAGGGCATGTTGATAAGAGCTTTCAGGCAATGAACCCACACCTAGCGCAATATCTTGAAGAAATCCGCAAGGCTGAAGCAGCATTCAAAGGATTCTCTGTTTGGAGCATCCCTCGAGTAGAGAATCAACTTGCAGACATTCTGGCAAAGGCTGCGGCTAGAGCATTAGACCTACCGGAGGGTGATTTCTATGAAGAACTAGTAAAGCCTGCTGTCAATCAATTACCTTCCGTAGAAGTCCTTTGCATTCTAGCCACGGATTGGCGAGCTCCGATAATAGACATCTTGCAAGGGCGTACAGACTCTTCCGAAGGTCCGGATTTCCGAAGGCTGCAGGCAAGGGCTAGAAATTATAAGCTTGTCAATGGAATGTTGTACAAAGCCGGAGTGTGTTCTCCTCTACTCCGGTGCATCTCTCAACCAGAAGGTCAAGACATACTTCGGGACATTCACGAAGGCTTATGTGGAAGCCACTTAGCCCCTCGCGCACTAGCAGGCAAAACACTTCGGCAGGGGCTTTACTGGCTAACAATTGTGAGAGATGCGGAGGAATTGGTCTGAACCTACCAAGGATGCCAGTGGATGGGGAAGCAAAGCCACCGTCCGCCAGTACCACATCAAGTTATTGCCCCAGTATGGCTAATGGCTCGATGGGGCATGGACCTCATAGGCCCTTTCCCAATAGCCAAAGGCAGCTTGAAGTTTGCAGTAGTAGCCATCGAGTATTTCTCAAAATGGTTGAAGCAGAGCCATTGACTGCTATCACTTCGAGGAATGTGCAAAAAATTTTCTGGCAAAACATTATATGCAGGTTCAGAGTGCCAAGGGAGCTAACAGTGGATAATGGAACCCAGTTCGAAGCGGACACATTCAAAGAATTTTGTGAAGAACTGGGCATTAAGTTGTGCTTCGCAGCCGTGCGCCATCCACGGTCCAACGGAGCTGTCGATCGGGCCAATGGGAACATCCTCTCCCGTTTAAATCGAAGGATTGTTGGGCTGGCCAAGGGGCTGTGGGTCGAAGAGCTCCACAAGATCTTGTGGTCGATTCGAACCACTCAAACCAGATCCACAGACTTTACCCCATTTAGACTACTCTTCGGAGATGAGGCCATGACTCCTACGGAGCTCAGGGGTGGATCCCTTCGCGTAGTGCAACCCGGAGATGAAGACGAAAGAAACACTTCGCTGGACTTATCAGAAGAAACAAGGCTTCGAGCTGTCGCCAATCTGACGAAGTACCAGGGCCAAACAAAAACATGGTATGACCCGAAGATAAAGCCGAACGAGCTTAGACCAGGTCATCTAGTTTTGTGAAGTGTAATAGCACCGGGGAAGCTAGGAAATGAATAGGAAGGACCATATATTATCCTACGCTCAGGACGTCCCGGATCATTTAAATTAGCTAATCTAGAAGGGGAAGAATTGAAACATGCATGGCATGCGGAGCACCTTAAGCGTTATTACGCTTAGGGGCTCCTTGTAATCACTTGTGAAATTTCCTTTTCTAAATAAAAGCGGAGGGTCGAATTTTGTTTACTCTTCGAGTATCCCTTACTCCGGGTGTGTAGGACCGAAAGTAGCGACCAGAGGGGGGGTGAATGGGCGCCTTAAAAAATTCTTTCGAATATATGGCCTGTTCCCAACACCCAACGCACCTCAAAAGACTATGCAGCAGAATATGTACATATTGCCTAAGTCTAAAGGTATCTACCCTAGAAGCAACTGATGTTAAACAGAGAACTATCAAAGCATTGCTACTAGACAGATAAACAAAATATACTAGACATGGCAGGTCAAACTTCTCAATGGATGATCTAAGTATATATGAAGTGAGATGAGAAGTTACTGTTCAGATTTATCTCCTGTTCAGAACTTGGCGAAGCCTGCTCCACTGTGTTGAAGCCTGCTTCGCTGTGTCGAAGCCTGCTTCGGAGGTCAGTGTCGAAGCCTGCTTCGAAGGTCAGTTGCGAAGCCTGCCGAAGGTTGGCTGTCTATCCTAGTTCGAGTGTAGCACAGAGCGAAGTATGCTTCAAAGCATACTTCGGACAACGTACTTCGAAGCTTAACCTTCGAAAGAGTAGCGAAGCCCAACACACCGCAGAAAGATCAAATCGAAGCCTATACTCAACCTTCGAAGCTAGCTTGGTCGAGGTATGACAACCGAAGTTGAGACCTCCATTCAGAGAGTTAACTTCGAAAGACAAGCTCCGAACATACACATTGTGACCTTTGAAAATGACAGCAAGAATGAACTCTCGTCGAGCGAAGTCTACCAGAAAAACAAGCTTCGGAGTCAACTTCGAAACCTGTCGAAGTATGGACTTCGAAGAGCTCAAGTCGGAGTACCTTCACACAGTCGTTCGAAGTATGTCACGCTGACCGCACAAAAAACGTACTTCGAAGCAGGAAACACCATACACAAAAGTGAAGTCGAAGTTCAAGCGAAGCCTACTAGGATGTCAGAACGAAGCCTGCCTCACGGAGCCGAGGGACTTCGAACAGAGAGAAGGGGCTTCGCCAGAAACAGTCAGAAAAGTGTTTTTAGCCCTGTCATCTCGATCAAAAACTAGTACTCCTCGTGAAGAACAAGCCTAGAGAACTAGTGTACTGTTGTTACAGTGAAGTAGTACTACTTGCAAACAGCAAGAACTAGTACTCCTCGTGAAGAACAAGCCCAACAGAGACACATTCTCAGGAATAAACTCAACAGCGCACACCGAACCGAAGCTTCTGTTTCAGAGAAATCAATGCACGCACCTCAACAGGAACAGGAGATAGAATCTCACTGGAACTAATAGAACAGAGGGAATGCAGTAAAGAGCAAGGCTTCAAACAGGAACCTGGCGGCGCACAAATAGAAGCAGGAGAGAGAAAACCGCAGGGAGCAAAATGACCCAATAGATTGAAAAAGTGAATTCTAGAAGGGTGACCTAACCATAGGGATTGGGGCCCTATTTATAGGCAGCCCAACACTAGGAATATTCCACCAGCCCCTTAGGGTTTTTACAGACGCTAAAATAAAGGAAATGACTCAACTGTTGTCAGTCGGATACAAGATCAACGGTTGTCAGTTTTGCGCCGAAACTGACAAAGCCTCCACCGACTTTGCACCAGGTACCCGGATTGGGCCGGCCTGATTCTGCAGCTCTCTCAGCCCGGCAATCACTCACCGCCCGTGTACCTGAGTCAATCCTGGTCAACATCCTAGTCGGTCTTCTACTGCTTCTGGCCCATGTACCCGGATTGGACTAGCCCAACTTCGCAGCTCTCTCAGCCCGACAGTCGCTCGCTGCCCGTGTACCTGAGTCACACGCGACCCATGAAACAGCAGATCTCTTTTCTTCTTCTGTCCTCATTGACTATCGTTGACAATGACTCATCACCTCTAGAGCCATGAGGCCCACGCTATTCAGCATGGCTTCTCAATCTCCCCCTTGATGAGTGCATTGTCAACACTTTACTTCTTCAGCTCTTCAGAACCTGCGAACACATGTGGAAACACGAAAAACAAAGCACAAGAAAACAAAGAAGAAGAAGAAAAGGTAAAAGTTTAACCCTAATGACCGAAAGCCAAACAAAAGCAAGAAGTGGTCATTATGGTTAACCAAAACGTAAAAGCTCAAAATGAGTGCGATTTCAGAACAACAAGGATATCAACAGAGTAAGAGCAAGCGAGGCAAAAACTCCCCCTTCAACTCTGATCCCAAATTTTCTCCCCCTTGTTGACAAGTGAACTCATCAAGCACTCAAAAGAGACACATACTCCCTCTGAAATGCAACTCCTCCTCAAATGATGCAATGAATTCAACTGGAGTGCATGTGGAGTGTAGAAAGCATGCTTCTCAGATATGATTGACTGTAATTACAACATCTAACAAGTATAGCAAAAGACATACTGTCTGAGACACATGGCATGATCAGTGCAACATATGATATCTAAAGAAAGTCATTAGCACGCATTTTTAGATTTTGCAAAACAAAAGCATCACCATAATTTCTAGTTAACAGGCAAGGTAAAGCATGATATGCAAAGGCTAACTGATATCTACCAAGATAAGCATTGTCCAAAACAAGGTGCTTCAGCAAACTTGTTATCATTTCAATTTTCAGGCTTTTTCTTTTTCCTTTTTCATTTTTTCCAGGGGTTATTTGCATGTCAAACCTTATGCTGACCGACCAAGTCAAGCCTAGGCCAGAACTGGACCATCAGAAGCTTAAGACATTGGTCTTGGCATACATTATATTGTCCTAGTTCATACCAAAGTGCTATGGTACGCAGTCCAGAACAATGCAATGCGACAAAAACAAACCCACCTGGATCTTTTCAAGTTATGCATAAAAAGGCATGGAATTTTCATGTTTCTTGATTTTTCAGCATTTTTAACACACATTTCCATGTTTTAAAGCAGAAAGATGTCCAAGTTGCATATTTGCATCTAAGTTAGGAACTAGCTACAAGGTATGTAACAGGTAGCAAAAACATTCAGCCTACACATGCTAGTTACCAGAAGCAATGGTGATCATTTTTCAAGTTTAAAACATAAAAGCCATGCATATGACAGATATCAGACATATCAAGCGAACTGAAACAAGGCATGGTCATTGACAAGTAATCAAAAGCATGTACCAGCTAGAACAAGTAAAACAGTTCAATCATATAACAGAAGCAGCTCAAAAGTGTGATATGTGAATATGCAAGATATGAACACACACAAAAAGACTCAAGAAAAGAGTAAAGAAAACTGACGCAAAATATCCTAGAAAGGATACACAACACCCAAATCCCCTCGTAAACGCTCAAAGGTAGACTGATCTAGGGGTTTGGTGAAAATGTCAGCCAACTGATGATGGGTATCAACATGAACAAGGTCAATGACACCTTTCTCATATTGATCCCGCAGAAAATGAAAGCACACATCAATGTGTTTGGTTTTTGAATGGAGACAAGGGTTTTTCCCTACACTAATAGCACTTGTGCTGTCGCAAAACAATGGAACCCTGGTAGGAAAGAACAACCCAAAATCTCGCAAAGTGGAAATCATCCAAACTAACTGTGAGCAACAGCTAGCAGCAGCTACATACTCAGCCTCAGTGGTCGAAAGAGCAACTCCAGATTGCTTTCGAGAAGACCAAGAGACAAGGGAAGAACCAAGAAACTGGCAAGTACCGGAAGTCGACTTGCGATCCAACCGACACCCACCAAAGTCAGCGTCCGAAAAGCCAGATAAATCAAGAGATGATGATGCTGAATAGTAAAGACCAAGATCAGGCGCATAAGTGAGGTACCTGAAGATGCGCTTGACAGCCTGTCGGTGAGACTGTAGGACCGAAAGTAGCGACCAGAGGGGGGGGGGTGAATGGGCGCCTAAAAAATTCTTTCGAATCAATGGCCTACTCCCAAAACCCAATGCATTTAAAAAGAAAACTAAACAGCAAAGCGAGAACAAATTGACTAAGTCTGCAGATTCGAAGTTTGCTGATTCTGAGGTCGCAGATTCTGAGGTTGCAGATTCTGAGGTTGCAGATTCGAAGGTTGCAGATTCGAAGTATGCAGATTCGAAGGTTGCAGATTTGAAGGTTGCAGATTCGAAGGTTGCAGATTCGAAGTATGCAGATTCGAAGTATGCAGATTCGAAGTATGCAGATTCGAAGCCTGCAGATTCGAAGTATGCAGATTCGAAGTATGCAGATTCGAAGCCTGCAGATTCGAAGTCTGCTGATTCGAAGTCTGCTGATTCGAAGTCTGCTGATTCGAAGTCTGCAAATTCGAAGCTTGCAGATTCGAAGTCTGCTGATTCGAAGTCTGTAGACTCAAAGCTTGCAGATTCGAAGTCTGCAGATTTGAAGCTTGCAGATTCGAAGTCTGCTGATTCGAAGCCTGCAGATTCGAAGCTTGCAGATTCGAAGTCTGCTACACAGAGTTGGACTTCACACAAGAAAAGGGACTTTGACCCTGCCAACTCGATCAAAAAGCAACACAGGAAAAGCAAGACTAAAGTACTGGCATACTGTAGCTACAGAAAAGTAGTACTACTTGCTACAGAGTAGTAGTACTACTTGCAACAGCAAGAACTAGTACTACTTCTCACGAAGAACACATACAACAGAGAAGCTTCTGTTCCAAATAAATTGACCACACTCACAGAGAATGGACTGCAGTGCATAAAAATGCTTCGCACAAGCAAAAACAGCCAGATTAAAAGCTTTCCCAGACAACAAAAAATCACTTAAAAACTTCAGGAAGAACAAGGCTTGTTGCCTGGTGGCTCACGCATGAACAGGAGAGAGAGAATGCAAGAAACAAAGTGACCCAAAGGAGGAGTATTGATTTTCAGCAAAAGGGTAGTCCAAACCCTAGGGGTTGGGGTCCTATTTATAGGCAGCCCAACACTAGGAATATTCTACCTGCCCCTTAGGGTTTTTTATAGACTCAAAAATAACGGAAAAGACTCTACTGCCCTTAGGTATTTTTACAGACACGACAGACTGACTGTGGCCTAGAGTTACAGATGACTTATCCGGAAGCTAAGTTTTCGTAGCGACTACGGCTTCTCTTCTGGACAGTCGGATACACAATCAATGGTTGTCAGTTTTACGCCGAAACTGACAAAGCCTCCACCAGCTTTGCACCAGGTACCCGGATTGGGCCAGCCCGACTCCGCAGCTCTCTCAGCCCGGCAATCGCTCACCGCCCGTGTACCTGAGTCAGTCCTGGTCAACAGCCCAGTGGGTCTTCTACTGCTTCTGGCCCATGCACCCGGATTGGGCCAGCCCGACTTCGCAGCCTCCTCTACCCGACAGTCGCTCGCTGCCCGTGTACCTGAGTCACACGCGGCCCATAAACAGCAGATCTCTTCTTCTTCTGTCCTCTTTGACTATCGTTGACAATGACTCATCACTTCTGGAGCCATGAGGCCCATGCTATTCAGCATGGCTCCTCAATCTCCCCCTTGATGAGTGCATTGTCAACATTCCTCTTTTCACAGCTCTTCAGCACCTGCGAACAAATGTGGAACCACGAAAACAAAAAAAACACAAGGAAACAAAGAAGAAGAAAAATAAGGTAAAAGTTTAACCTAAATGACCAAAAGCCGAACAAAAGCAAGAGGTGGTCATTATGGTTAACCAAAACGTAAAAGCTCAAAATGAGTGCGATTTTTAGAACAACAAGGATATCAACAGAGTAGGAACTCCCCCTTAAACTCTGATCCCAAATTTTCTCCCCCTTGTTGACAAGTGAACTCATCAAGCACTTAAAAGAGACACAGACTCCCCCTGAAATGCAACTCCCCCTCAAAATATGCAGTGAATTCAGCTGGGGTGTAGGTGGAGTGTAGAAAGCATGCTTCTCAGATATGATTGACTGCAATTACAACATCTAACAAGTATAGCAACAGACATACTGTCTTAAGACACATGGCATGATCAGTGCAACAGATGATATCTAAAGAAAGTCATTAGCACGCATTTTTCAGTTTTTGCAAAAACAAAAACATCACCATATTTCCTAGTTAATAAGCAAGGTAAAGCATGAGATGCAGAAGCTAACTGATGTCTACCAAGATAAACATTGTTCAAAACAAAGTGCTTCAGCAAACTGGTTATCTTGTTAAATGTTCAGGCTTTTTCATTTTTCCTTTTTCATTTTTGCCAAGGGTTATTTGCATGTCAAACCTTATGCTAACCGACCAAGTCAAGCCTAGGCCAGAACTGGACCATCGGAAGCTTAAGACATTGGTCTTGGCATACACTACACTGTCCTAGTTCATACCAAGGTGCTATGGTAAGCAGTCCAGAACAATGCAATGCGACAAAGCAAACCCACTTGGATCTTTTCAACTTAAGCATAAAAGGCCATGGAATTTTCATTCATTTTGATTTTTTTATCATTTTTATAGCATATTTTCCATGTTAAAGCATAAAGATATCCAAGTTGCATATCTGCATCTATGTGAGGAACTAGTTACAAGGTATGTAACAGATAGCAAAAGCACTCAACCTACACATGCTAGTTACCAGAAGCAATGGTGATCATTTTTTTTAAGTTGAAAGCATAAAAACCATGCATATGACAGATATCAGACATATCAAATGAACTGAAACAAAGCATGATCATCGACAAGTAATCAAAAGCATATACCAGCTAGAATAAGTAAAGCAGTTCAATCATATAACAGAAGCAGGCTCAAAAGTGTGATATGTGAATATGTATGATATGAACACACACAAAAAGACTCAAGAAAAGAGTAAAGAAGAAGGAAATGAACTGACTCAAAATATCCTAAAAAGGATACACAACACCCAAATCCCCTCGTAAACGCTCAAAAGTTGACTGATCTAGGGGTTTGGTGAAAATGTCAGCCAACTGATGATGGGTATCAACATGAACAAGGTCAATGACACCTTTCTCATATTGATCCCGCAAGAAGTGAAAGCGCACATCAATGTGTTTGGTTTTTGAATGAAGACATGGGTTTTTCCCTACACTAATAGCACTAGTGCTGTCGCAAAATAATGGAACTCTGGTAGAGAAGAACAACCCAAAATCTCTCAAAGTAGAAATCATCCAAACCAACTGTGAGCAGCAGCTAGCAGCAGCTACATACTCAGCCTCTGTGGTCGAAAGAGCAACTCCAGATTGCTTTCGAGAAGACCAAGAGACAAGAGAAGAACCAAGAAACTGGCAAGTACCGGAAGTCGACTTGCGATCCATCCGGCACCCACCAAAGTCAGCGTCCGAAAAGCCAGATAGATCAAGAGATGACGATGCTGAATAGTAAAGACCGAGATCAGGCGCATAAGTAAGATACCTGAAGATGCGCTTGACAGCCTGCCGATGAGACGCGCGTGGTGAAGACTGAAAACACGCGCAAAGTCCTACGGCGAACTGTATGTCTGGCCTCGTCGCCGTCAAGTACAGCAGCGAACCGATCATCCCTCGAAACTCTCTCTCATTGACCTTGACGCCGCTCTCGTCCTTGTCCAGACCCCCAGAAGTGCCCATCGGGGTCATCTGCGGCTTCAATTCACCACCAAAGTCAAATTTCTTTAACATATCACGAGTGTACTTACCTTGGTGGATGAAGGTGCCGTCCTTGGTCTGCTTGATCTGGAGCCCTAAGAAGTACTTGAGCTCACCCATGAGGCTCATCTCAAACTCACTGTGCATCTGCTCAGAAAACTTGGACACAAGAGAATCAGTAGTACCGCCAAAGATAATATCGTCCACATAAATCTGAGCAACTAAGAAATCTGAAGCATCTCTGAGCAAGAAAAGAGTTTTGTCCACAGAACCCATCACAAAACCCTTCCCCAATAAAAACTGCTTTAACCGGTCATACCAAGCCCTGGGGGCTTGCTTCAACCCGTATAAAGCTTTGTGCAATTTAAAAACATGTCGAGGAAACTTAGGGTTCTCAAAACCGGGGGGTTGCCTAACATAAACCTCCTCTTCTATGTACCCGTTCAGAAAAGCACTCTTAACGTCCATTTGAAAAAGCTTAAAACCCTTTGAAGCGGCAAATGCTAAAAGAATGCGAATGGACTCAAGACGGGCAACAGGAGCGAAGGTTTCTTCAAAGTCAATACCTTCCTTCTGGCAATAACCCTGGGCAACTAGTCGAGCCTTGTTGCGCACCACAACCCCATCTTCACCTTGTTTGTTCTTGAACACCCACTTGGTGCCTATGGGGTTGCATTCTGATGGCGGCTCAACTAATGTCCAAACCCGATTGCGGACAAAATTCTCAAGCTCTTCTTGCATAGCATTAATCCAATTTGAATCAGAAAGAGCATGAGAGACGTCTCTAGGCTCAAAAGATGCAACAAAAGCCGATTCAGCAAACACAGCAAGAGAGGCAGAAGAACGCAAAGTTCTCTCAGTCAAATCACCAATGATGAGCTCTGAGGGATGGTCACGCTGAACTGCTCGGGTTCCCTGGTGATCTGAAGTCACCTCACCTGAGTCAGCAGCTGGCACCTCTGGACTCGACTGAGGGGGCTCGATCGAAGTGGAAGAAGTGATCAGAGGTCCGCCCTCATCATCAGTCGAAGTCTCAGAAGGTATGCGCTCTGCGGGAGATGCAGAGGGCCCACCCTCATCAGCAGCTGGAGTATCCTCATCTTCTTCAAAGATGGACTCTCCGAGCTCATTATCACCAGAAAGCTCAAACGAAGGAGTCAAAGAAGGCATGGACTCATCAAAAGAAACTTCACAAGTCTCGATAAGCAGCTGGGATTCGAGGTTCCAAACACGAAAACCTCGAGAATGCAACGCATAACCAAGAAAAACACCATCCCAGCAGCGAGACTCAAACTTGTCCAAATGCCCTCCCTTCTTGAGCACAAAGCACTTGCAGCCAAACGCTCGCAAGTGGCTCACCTTGGGCTGTCTGCCAAACCGCAACTCATATGATGTCTTACCTAGGTAAGCTCTAAGAAAAATGCGGTTGGCCAGATAGCAAGCCGTGTTCATGGCTTCAGCCCAAAAACGCCTAGGAGTCCTGTGCTCATCGAGCATCGTCCTGGCCATCTCGACTAGCGTGCGGTTCTTTCGTTCCACAACGCCGTTCTGTGGGGGAGTGTAAGGAGAGGAAAACTGATGGTCCAGACTCTGATCACTACAGAAGCTGACAAACTGAGAATTCTTGAACTCAGAACCGTTGTCGGAGCGAATTGCTCGCATCCGACCATTGTTCTCATTTTTCAGCTTCAAAATCAGGTCATGAACAAATTGAAAAGTTTCATCCTTAGACTCCAAAAAGAAAACCCACGAGAATCGAGAAAAATCGTCAACAATCACAAGTGCATACCACTTCCCACCGACTGAGCGTACCCGAGCAGGACCTACAGTGTCCAAGTGTAAAAGCTCGCCTGGATACGAAGTCATCACCTGAGTCACAGGTGAATGAGAAGCGGCAACCATTTTTCCATGACGACAGGGATGACACACTAGATCCTTCTCCATCTTAAGCTTGGGCAATCCTCGGATGAGGTCCATAGAGCTTAACCTGACTAGCAGATCAAAACTCAAATGACCTAACCTCCTATGCCACTTCCAGAGCTCAGAGGAGGATCCAGCAATCAATCAGCGAGAAGGGCCAAAAGAACTAGAGAAGTCAATTCGAAAAACTTTACCGAAAGGTAAAATCTGACAAACCAAAGACCCTCTAGAATCAACCACAGAAGAATTGCCCTTCTTAAAACGCACTTCCAAACCATCCTCAAGAAGTTGCGAAACAGAAATCAAGTTGAAGTTCAAATTTTTAACCAAAGCAACATTCTTCAAAGAGAAATGATCTGAAATGCGAATTGAGCCTATGCCACTTACTTTCCCTTGACCGTTGTTCCCGAAAGTGATGTACTCTTTGGAGCTCGGGGGAGTGAGACTGGAGAACCATCTGCGATGTCCCGTCATGTGACGAGAGCATCCTGAGTCCATGATCCAAACATCCTCCAGTCCCCGGTCCTGCACAATTAGTGTCTGTAAGTGGGAGCAAATGGTCCGGCACCAGGTTTAGCAAAAGAGCTAAACCAGTGTCGAGCCATCTGCTCAAAAGATGGAAAGCGAAAACCATCAAAGAGTTTGGACCAAAACGCGGCTCAAAGCGCGGTCCTTGGTTCTGCCTAACCCTACGGCCACGAGGTCCAGAACCGTAACCAACTCGGTCTGGAACTCTGCCGGAACGAACACCACCAACTGGAGCACGGGCAAGAAAACCGTCTCCTCTACCACCACCTACACGACGCGGCCTGGCCTCCAGCCTCTCCCCGCGCCGAGGAACATGCAGTCTACCCCCCTGCTGGTAGAACTGCTCCTGATCACTACGAGCCCTCTCTGCTCTCTCAACCCGCTTCCTCCTGAAGCAGAACTCCGCAAGATGCCCGTCTCTCTGACAGTACTCACAGTGATAGGTGGGCTTCTTGGGATGTGGTTGAGGCTTGGGATTCTTAGGCTTGGTAGTGTTTGGTGTGGCCTTCTTGGGTTGAGAAGGTCCAGGAAGAGAGTCTAAAGAGGAGTGGAGGTGTTTGGGCTTCGGAACCCAGATAGGTTTCTTGGGTGGAGCTTTAGGTGGTTCATTGATCACTCCATCCTTGGGCTGACAAGCCAGGGAAGACTCAGTAGAGTGGGTCTTGGGATACCTCTGCTCTGGAGTCATTTTACTCCACTCCACTGCCCGGCTAATGGCACTCTCAAAGTCAGCCTTGGTGTAGGTATAACCTACCCCAAACCCATCCTGCCTCTTGAACTGCTGGATCATCATGCCGAGCTGTGGCTCTCTGGCACTGATCCAACTCAGAATAGACCGGAGATAAAAATTCTCATTCTGAGAATCAGCTAGCTCCTCTCTCAAGGAAGCTAGTACCTCCACCTGAGACAAGCAGGTCTCACACTCACTCTCCACTTGGACAGACTTTTCAGATTTCAGCTTGATCAACTCCATTCTAAGAGACAGACAGTTCTCACAGACAGTGGGTGGAACTGACAATGTCTCAAGCTCTAGCTTAGTCTGCGCAAGCTCAGCTCTTAACCTCTCCAAAACACCCAAATGTTCATTACCCTTGGATTTCAGCTCAGCTAAGGCAGCTAGATGAGATGGGCAATCAACACAGGATGTGACGACAGTGGCTTGAGCATCTTTCAGCTCCAGCTGAGCGCTTTCAAGCTCAGTGGCCAAAGCGTCCCTCTCATCAACCCTTTCTGTGTACCTGGACTTCAGAGTCGACAGGTCACACAGAAGCACCTCACATTTCGGGCACTCACTGCTATCACCCAAGCAAGGGGAAGAAGATAGACTCTCAATTCTACCGTTGGCCACGACAAGCTCACTCTCTAATTCGTCTATCCTTTTCTTAGCCCCCCTAAGCAGTTTCTCCCGATACTTTAATTCCTGACGATTGCTCTCAAGTAAATCAACAATTTCTTGCTCATAAGATGATACCTTGTTGTCGTCGTCGTCGGAGTCGTCGGAGGAGCTTTTTTCTTCCCTATCCCCAAGAGCCATTGAGCAGAAGCTCTTGCGAGATCTTCGGCGCTGGTGTGAGCGGCTCTTCGGCTTGTCTCCGAAGGCCATGAAGCAGAGGCCCGCCGGATCGTCCTTGTCCTTCCCCTTCCTGATGACGATCTCCTCATCACTTGAGCTTGATGAAGAGGAAGAAGACGTGGACTGCTTGGAGTAGCTCTTCTCCATCTCGGCGAAGAAGGCCTTGTCGCGCTTCTTGTTCTCTCGCCGGTAGTCCTTCAGGGCCTTCTTGAAGAATCGGGTCTTCGGCTTGCCCTTGTTGAAGGATGAGCTCTCATGCTTTCCGGAGTCGTGGAAGCTGCCACTGGTGCCCTTCTTGTATCCATTGCGCTTGGGGCAGTCGGCGATGAAGTGTCCTGGATCACCACACTCAAAGCATCCGGATTTTGTGCCGTGTCTTTTGAACATTCTCTTGTCATAGACACGACGCACCCGGTTGTTAAAGAGACACAAATCATCATCTCCCAAAGACTCAAGCTGGTCCTCAGTGATAGACATCAAGGAGAAACCAGCACAGCTCACAGCAGAAGGATCAACAGAAGGTGTAGCAAGGGCCAGGGATTTTGATCCAGAACCAATGAGATTTGATCTCAGCTGGATATCTACCTCAGTGGCCTTCAGCTTGCTAAACAACTCAGAAATGGTCAAGGTATCGTAAGAAGTGCTCTCAACGATAGAGGATACCTTGATCTCCCAGATCTTTGGGTCCAAGGTATGGAGAACCTTGAGCGCCTGCTCGTGATCTGAGACTAACTGAGCACCCTCAGCCTTGTTGTCCCGAAGCTTGTTAATGATCGATTGAAAGCGACCAAACAAAGCTTCAACAGATTCACCCGGCTTTTGTGTGAAGTTCTCGTACTCACGCCGGTAGGTCTGATAGAGCCGAGCCTTGACCTGAGCTGTTCCCTCATGGTGTGCCTTGAGGGTAGCCCAGATCTCTCTCGCAGTGGAGAGATGGCTCACACGCTCAAACTCAGTGGGACCTAAACCAGAGAAAAGAATGTTCACAGCCTTACTGTTGCTCAGATGCTGAGCAATGATACCAGCAGTACCCTGCTCAGTGACCGGCAATATGACAAACGTGGTGTGAATGCAAATGTCCCAAATGTCCGAACCCTGACTCATGAGATAGGCTCGCATGCGAGTCTTCCAATAGTTATAGCCATAGGCTTCCAAGGACGGGACCTTGCCAGGAGACGTCATGGTCACTACCGGGGTTTAGAACCGGTTAAGGTATGGAAAAAACCCTAACCAAGCTCTGATACCACTTGTAGGACCGAAAGTAGTGACCAGAGGGGGGGTGAATGGGCGCCTAAAAAATTCTTTCGAATCAATGGCCTACTCCCAAAACCCAATGCATTTAAAAAGAAAACTAAACAGCAAAGCGAGAACAAATTGACTAAGTCTGCAGATTCGAAGTTTGCTGATTCTGAGGTCGCAGATTCTGAGGTTGCAGATTCTGAGGTTGCAGATTCTGAGGTTGCAGATTCGAAGGTTGCAGATTCGAAGTATGCAGATTCGAAGGTTGCAGATTCGAAGGTTGCAGATTCGAAGGTTGCAGATTCGAAGTATGCAGATTCGAAGTATGCAGATTCGAAGTATGCAGATTCGAAGCCTGCAGATTCGAAGTATGCAGATTCGAAGTATGCAGATTCGAAGCCTGCAGATTCGAAGTCTGCTGATTCGAAGTCTGCTGATTCGAAGTCTGCTGATTCGAAGTCTGCAAATTCGAAGCTTGCAGATTCGAAGTCTGCTGATTCGAAGTCTGTAGACTCAAAGCTTGCAGATTCGAAGTCTGCAGATTTGAAGCTTGCAGATTCGAAGTCTGCTGATTCGAAGCCTGCAGATTCGAAGCTTGCAGATTCGAAGTCTGCTACACAGAGTTGGACTTCACACAAGAAAAGGGACTTTGACCCTGCCAACTCGATCAAAAAGCAACACAGGAAAAGCAAGACTAAAGTACTGGCATACTGTAGCTACAGAAAAGTAGTACTACTTGCTACAGAGTAGTAGTACTACTTGCAACAGCAAGAACTAGTACTACTTCTCACGAAGAACACATACAACAGAGAAGCTTCTGTTCCAAATAAATTGACCACACTCACAGAGAATGGACTGCAGTGCACAAAAATGCTTCGCACAAGCAAAAACAGCCAGATTAAAAGCTTTCCCAGACAACAAAAAATCACTTAAAAACTTCAGGAAGAACAAGGCTTGTTGCCTGGTGGCTCACGCATGAACAGGAGAGAGAGAATGCAAGAAACAAAGTGACCCAAAGGAGGAGTATTGATTTTCAGCAAAAGGGTAGTCCAAACCCTAGGGGTTGGGGTCCTATTTATAGGCAGCCCAACACTAGGAATATTCTACCTGCCCCTTAGGGTTTTTACAGACTCAAAAATAACGGAAAAGACTCTACTGCCCTTAGGTATTTTTACAGACACGACAGACTGACTGTGGGCCTAGAGTTACAGATGACTTATCCGGAAGCTAAGTTTTCGTAGCGACTACGGCTTCTCTTCTGGACAGTCGGATACAGAATCAATGGTTGTCAGTTTTACGCCGAAACTGACAAAGCCTCCACCAGCTTTGAACCAGGTACCCGGATTGGGCCGGCCCGACTCCGCAGCTCTCTCAGCCCGGCAATCGCTCACCGCCCGTGTACCTGAGTCAGTCCTGGTCAACAGCCCAGTGGGTCTTCTACTGCTTCTGGCCCATGCACCCGGATTGGGCCAGCCCGACTTCGCAGCCTCTTCTACCCGACAGTCGCTCGCTGCCCGTGTACCTGAGTCACACGCGGCCCATAAAACAGCAGATCTCTTCTTCTTCTGTCCTCTTTGACTATCGTTGACAATGACTCATCACTTCTGGAGCCATGAGGCCCATGCTATTCAGCATGGCTCCTCAGAGACGCGCGTGGCGAAGACTGAAAACGCGCGTAAAGACTCACGACGAACTGAATGTCCGGTCTTGTCACCGTCAAGTACAGCAGCGAACCGATCATCCCTCAAAACTCTCTTTCGTTGACCTTGACGCCACTCTCATCCATGTCCAGACCCCCAGAAGTGCCCATCGGGGTCATCTGCGGCTTCAATTCACCACCAAAGTCAAATTTCTTAAGCATATCGTGAGTGTACTTACCCTGGTGGATGAAGGTGCCGTCCTTGGTCTGCTTGATCTGGAGCCCTAGGAAGTACTTGAGCTCACCCATGAGGCTCATCTCAAACTCACTGTGCATCTGCTCAGAAAACTTGGACACAAGATCATTAGTAGTACCGCCAAAGATAATATCGTCTACGTAAATCTGAGTGACTAAGAAATCTGAAGCAACTCTGAGCAAGAAAAGAGTTTTATCCACTGAACCCATCACAAAGCCCTTCCCCAACAAAAACTGCTTCAACCGGTCATACCAAGCCGTGGGGCTTGCTTCAACCCGTATAAAGCTTTTTGCAATTTAAAAACATGTCGAGGAAACTCGGGGTTCTCAAAACTGGGGGGTTGCCTAACATAAACCTCCTCTTCTATGTACCCGTTCAGAAAAGCACTCTTGACGTCCATTTGAAAAAGCTTAAAACCCTTCGAAACGACAAAAGCTAGAAGAATACGTATGGACTCAAGACGGGCAACAGGAGCGAAGGTTTCTTCAAAGTAAATACCTTTCTTCTGGCAATAACCCTGGGCAACTAGTCGAGCTTTGTTGCGCACCACAACCCCATCTTCACCTTGTTTGTTCTTGAATACCCACTTGGTGCCTATGGGGTTGCATCCTGGTGGCGGCTCAACTAGTGTCCAAACCCGATTACGGACAAAATTCTCAAGCTCTTCTTGCATAGCATTAATCCAATTTGAATCAGAAAGAGCATGAGGAACATCTCTGGGCTCAAAAGATGCAACAAAAGAAGATTCAGCAAACACAGCAAGAGAGGTAGATGAACGCAAAGTTCTCTCAGTCAAATCACCGATGATGAGCTCTGAGGGGTGATCACGCTGAACTGCTCGGGTTCCCTGGTGATCTGAAGTCACCTCACCGGAGTCAGCAGCTGGCACCTCTAGACTCGACTGAGGGGGCTCGATCGAAGTGGAAGAAGTGATCAGAGGTCCACCCTCGTCCTCAGTCAAAGTCTCAGAATGTGTGGGCTCTGCAGGGGGTGCAGAAGGCCCACCCTCATTAGCGGCTAGAGTATCCTCATCTTCCTCGAAGATGGACTCTCCGAGCTCACCATCAGAAGGCTCAAAAGAAGGAGTCAAAGAAGGCAAGGACTCATCAAAAGAAACCTCACAAGTCTCGACAAGCAGCTGGGATTCGAGGTTCCAAACACGGAAGCCTCGAGAATGCAAGGCGTAACCAAGAAAAACACCGTCCTAGCAACGAGACTCAAACTTGTCCAAATTCCCTCCCTTCTTTAGCACAAAGCACTTGCAGCCAAATGCTCGCAAGTGGCTCACCTTGGGATGTCTGCCAAACCGCAACTCATATGAGGTCTTACCAATGTAATCTCTAAGAAAAATGCGGTTGGCCAGATAGCAAGCCGTGTTCATGGCTTTAGCCCAAAAATGCCTAGGAGTCCTGTGCTCATCGAGCATCGTCCTGACCATCTCGACTAGCGTGCGGTTCTTTTGTTCCACAACGCCATTCTATGGGGGAGTGTAAGGAGAAGAAAACTGATGGTCAAGACCCTGATCACTACAGAAGCTGACGAACTGAGAGTTCTTGAACTCAGAACCATTGTCGGAGCGAATTGCTCGCATCCGACCATTATTCTCATTCTTCAGCTTCAAAACAGGGCCATGAACAAACTAAAACGTTTCATCTTTAGACTCCAAAAAGAAAACCCACGAGAATCGAGAGAAGCCGTCAACAATCACAAGTGCGTACCACTTCCCACCGACTGAGCGTACCCGAGCTGGACCTACAGTGTCCAAGTGTAATAGCTCGCCCGGATACGAAGTCATCACCTGAGTCACAGGTGAGTGAGAAGCGGCAACCATTTTCCCATGACGACAGGGATGGCAAACTAGATCTTTCTCCATTTTAAGCTTGGGCAATCCTCGGATGAGGTCCATAGAGCTTAACCTGACTAGCAGATCAAAACTCAAATGACCTAACCTCCTATGCCACTTCCAGAGCTCAGAAGAAGATCCAGCAATCAAACACCGAGAAGGGCCAAAAGAACTAGAGAAGTCAATTCGAAAAACTTTACCAAAAGGTAAAATCTGGCAAACTAAAGACCCTCTAGAATCAACCACAGAAGAGTTGCCCTTCTTAAAACGCACCTCCAAACCATCCTCAAGAAGTTGCGAAACTGAAATCAAATTGAAGTTCAAGTTTTTAACCAAAGCAACATTTTTCAAAGAGAAATGATCTGAAATGCGAATTGAGCCGATGCCGTGTACCTTCCCTTGACCACTGTTCCCGAAGGTGATGTACTCTTTGGAGCTCGGGGGAGTGAGACTGGAGAACCATCTACGATGTCCCGTCATGTGGCGAGAACATCTTGAGTCCATGATCCAAACGTACTCCAGTCCCCGATCCTGCACAATCAGTGGTCATAAGGAGGAGCAAATGGTCTGGCACCAGGTTTAGAAAAAGAGCTAAACCAATGTCGAGACATCTACTCAAAGGAAGGAAAGCGAAAACCATCAAAAGAATTTGGACCAAAACGCGACTCAAAGCGCGGTCCTCGGTTCTGCCTAAAACCTCGGCCACGAGGTCCAGGACCGTAGCCAAAATGGCCTGGAGCTCTGCCGAAGCGACCACCATTAACTGGAGCACGGGCAAGAAAGTTGTCTCCTCTACCACCACCTACACGACGCAGCCTGGCCTCCAACCTCTCCCCGCGTCGAGGAACACGCAGTCTACCACCCTGCTGGTAGAACTGCTCCTAACCACCACGAGCTCTCTCTGCTCTCTCAACCCGCTTCCTTCTGAAGAAAAACTCCGCAAGATGCTCGTCTCTCTGACAGTACTCACAATGATAGGTGGGCTTCTTGGGATGTGGTTGAGGCTTGGGATTCTTGGGTTTGGTGGTGTTAGGTGTAGTCTTCTTAGGTTGAGATGGTCCAGGAAGAGAGTCTAGAGAAGTGTGGAGGTGTTTGGGCTTTGGAACCCAGATAGGCTTCTTGGGTGGAGCTTTGGGTGGTTCATGAATCACTCCATCCTTGGGCTGACAAGCCTGGGAAGACTCAGTGGAGTGAGTCTTGGGGTATCTCTGCTCAAGAGTCATTTTACTCCACTCCACTGCTTGGCTAATGGCACTCTCAAAGTCAGCCTTGGTGTAGGTGTAACCTACCCCAAACCCATCTTGTCTCTTGAACTGCTGGATGATCATGCCGAGTTGTGGCTCTCTAGCACTGATCCAACTCAGGATAGAACGGAGGTAAAAGTTCTCATTTTGAGAATCAGCTAGCTCCTCTC
Organism: Zizania palustris; assembly: GCA_019279435.1. NCBI lineage: Eukaryota > Viridiplantae > Streptophyta > Magnoliopsida > Poales > Poaceae > Zizania > Zizania palustris. Next base: position 24,033,997 of record JAAALK010000282.1, read on the forward strand.
TCAAGGAAGCTAGAACCTCCACCTGAGAGAAGCAGGTCTCACACTCACTCTCTACTTGGACAGACTTTTCGGCTTTCAGCTTGATTAATTCCATTCTAAGAGACAGACAGTTCTCACAGATAGTGGGTGGAACTGACAGTGTATCAAGCTCTAGCCTAGTCTGCGCAAGCTCAGCTCTCAACCTCTCCAAATCACCCAAATGCTCATCGCCATTGGATTTCAGCTCAGCTAAGGTAGCTAGATGAGATGGGCAATCAACACAGGGTGCAACGACAGTGGCTTGAGCATCTTTCAGCTCCAGCTGAGCGCTTTCAAGCTCAGTGGCCAAAGCGTCCCTCTCATCAACCCTTTCTGTGTACTTGGACTTCAGAGTCGACAAGTCACACAGAAGCACCTCACACTTCGAGCACTCACTGCTATCACCCAAGCAGGGGGAAGAAGATAGACTCTCAATTCTACCATTGGCCACGACAAGCTCACTCTCTAATTCGTCTATCCTTTTCTTAGCACCCCTTAGCAGTTTTTCCCGATATTTTAACTCCTGACGATTACTCTCAAGTAAATCAACGATTTCGCGCTCATAAGATGATACCTTTTCATTGTCGTCGTCGTCGGAGTCATCGGAGGATCTCTTCTCTCCCTTATCCCCAAGAGCCATTGAGCAGAAGCTCTTGCGGGATCTTCGGCGCTGGTGTGAATGGCTCTTCGGTCTGTCCCCAAAATCCATGAAGCAAAGGCCCGCCGGATCATCCTTGTCCTTCCCCTTCTTGATGACGATCTCCTCATCGCTTGAGCTTGATGGAGAGGAAGAAGGCGTGGACTGCTTGGAGTAGCTCTTCTCCATCTCGGCGAAGAAGGCCCTCGGCGAAGAAGGCCTTGTCGTGCTTCTTGTTCTCTCGCCGGTAGTCCTTCAGAGCCTTCTTGAAGAATCTGGTCTTCGGCTTGCCCTTGTTGAAGGAAGAGCTGTCGTGCTTGCCGGAGTCGTGGAAGCCACCACCGGTGCCCTTCTTGTGTCCATTGCGCTTGGGGCAGTCGGCGATGAAGTGTCCTGGATCACCACACTCAAAGCTCCCGGATTTGTGTCGTGTCTTTTGAACATACTTTTGTCATAGACACGACGCACCCGGTTGTTAAACAGACACAAATCATCATCTCCCAAAGACTCAAGCTGGTCCTCGGTGATAGACATCAAAGAGAACCCAACACAGCTCACTGAAGTGGGATCAACAGAAGGTGTAGCAAGGGCTAGGGATTTTGATCTAGAGCCAGTGAGATTTGATCTCAGCTGGATATCTACCTCAGTAGCCTTCAGCTTGCTAAATAACTCAGAAATGGTCAAGGTATCATAAGAAGTGCTCTCAACGATAGAGGATACCTTGATCTCCCAGATCTTTGGATCCAAGGTATGGAGAACATTGAGCGCCTGCTCGTGATCTGAGACTAACTGAGCACCCTCAGCCTTGTTGTCCCGAAGCTTGTTAATGATCGATTGAAAACGACCAAACAATGCTTCAACAGATTCACCCGGCTTCTGTGTGAAGTTCTCGTACTCACGCCGATAGGTCTGATAGAGCCGAGCCTTGACCTGGGTTGTTCCCTCATGGTGTGCCTTGAGGGTAGCCCAGATCTCTCTCGCAGTGGAAAGATGGCTCACACGCTCAAACTCAGTGGGACCTAAACCAGAAAAGAGAATGTTCACGGCTTTACTATTGCTCAGATGCTGGGCAATAATACTAGGAGTACCATGCTCAGCAACTGGCAAAATAACAAACGTATCGTGAACACAGATGTCCCAGATGTCCGAGCCTTGGCTCATAAGATAGGCTCACATGCGAGTATTCCAATAGTTATAGCTATAGGCTTCCAAGGATGGGACCTTGCCAGGAGAAGTCATGATCACTACTGGAGTTTAGAACCGGTTAAGGTATGAAAAAATCCTAACCAGGCTCTAATACCACTTGTAGGACCGAAAGTAGCGACCAGAGGGGGGGGTGAATGGGCGCCTTAAAAATTCTTTTGAATATTTGGCCTGTTCCCAACACCCAACGCACCTCAAAAGACTATGCAGCAGAATATGTACAGATTGCCTAAGTCTAAAGGTATCTACCCTAGAAGCAACTGATGTTAAACAGAGAACTATCAAAGCATTGCTACTAGACAGATAAACAAAATATACTAGACATGGCAGGTCAAACTTCTCAATGGATGATCTAAGTATATATGAAGTGAGATGAGAAGTTACTGTTCAGATTTGTCTCCTGTTCAGAACTTGGTGAAGCCTGCTCCACTGTGTCGAAGCCTGCTTCGCTGTGTCGAAGCTTGCTTCGGAGGTCAGTGTCGAAGCCTGCTTCAGAGGTCAGTTGCGAAGCCTGCCAAAGGTTGGCTGTCTATCCTAGTTCGAGTGTAGCACAGAGCGAAGTATGCTTCGAAGCATACTTCGGACAACGTACTTCGAAGCTTAACCTTCGAAAGAGTAGCGAAGCCCAACACACGGCAGAAATATCAAATCGAAGCCTATACTCAACCTTCGAAGCTAGCTTGGTCGAGGTATGACAACCAAAGTTGAGACCTCCGTTCAGAGAGTTAACTTCGAAAGACAAGCTCCGAACATACACATTGTGACCTTTGAAAATGACAGCAAGAATGAACTCTCATCGAGCGAAGTCTACCAGAAAAACAAGCTTCGGAGTCAACTTTGAAACCTGTCGAAGTATGGACTTCGAAGAGCTCAAGTCGGAGTACATTCACACAGTCGTTCGAAGTATGTCACGCTGACCGCACAAAAAACGTACTTCGAAGCAGGAAACACCGTACACAAAAGTGAAGTCGAAGTTCAAACGAAGCCTACTAGGATGTCAGAACGAAGCCTGCCTCACGGAGCTGAGGGACTTCGAACAGAGAGAAGGGGCTTCGCCAGAAACAGTCAGAAAAGGGATTTTAGCCCTGTCAACTCGATCAAAAAGCTGTGCAGGAAAAAGCAAGCCTAGAGAACTAGTGTACTGTTGCTACAGTGAAGTAGTACTACTTGCAAACAACAAGAACTAGTACTCCTCGTGAAGAACAAGCCCAACAGAGACACATTCTCAGGAATAAACTCAACAGCGCACACCAAACCGAAGCTTCTGTTTCAGGGAAATCAATGCACGCACCTCAACAGGAACAGGAGATAGAATCTCACTGGAACTAATAGAACAGAGGGAATGCAGTAAAGAGCAAGGCTTCAAACAGGAACCTGGCGGCGCACAAATAGAAGCAGGAGAGAGAAAACCGCAGGGAGCAAAATGACCCAATAGATTGAAAAAGTGAATTCTAGAAGGGTGACCTAACCATAGGGATTGGGGCCCTATTTATAAGCAGCCCAACACTAGGAATATTCCACCAGCCCCTTAGGGTTTTTACAGACGCTAAAATAAAGGAAATGACTCAACTGCCCTTAGGTATTTTTACAGACACAACTGACTGACTATGGGCCTAGAGATACATATGACTTATCCGGAAGCTAAACTTTCGTAGCGACTACGGCTTCTCTTCTGGACAGTCGGATACAAGATCAACGGTTGTCAGTTTTGCGCCGAAACTGACAAAGCCTCCACCGACTTTGCACCAGGTACCCGGATTGGGCCGGCCTGATTCTGCAGCTCTCTCAGCCCGACAGTCGCTCGCTGCTCGTGTACCTGAGTCACACGCGGCCCATGAAACAGCATATCTCTTTTCTTCTTCTGTCCTCATTGACTATCGTTGACAATGACTCATCACCTGTGGAGCCATGAGGCCCACGCTATTCAGCATGGCTCCTCAGGGTGGACACATCGGGAGGACGGAGATGCTTGCAGAGTCAAGCATCTTTCCCAAGACCCAGACAGCAGCCTGTGAACCATGAGTTCGAGGGCTTCGCTGCCAGCCTACGTATTCCAGGCTCTGGCCTGTTAGGATCCGTAGAAGAGTCTAAGGACTTTAAAAAACAGATTTCCGGCCTCCAGGTATGAAGCATCTGTAAAAGAGCCGAAGGTGGCCACCCACGGATTCCAGGCTTCGGCTTGTTAGGATCCGTAGAAGAGTCTAAGGACTTTAAAAAACAGATTTCCGACCTCTAGGTATGAAGTATCTGTAAAAGAGCCGAAGGTGGCCACCCTACGGATTCCAGGCTCCGGCTTGTTAGGATCCGTAGAAGAGTCTAAGTGTGGCGCCTCGATTTACCAAAATCGAGACATTATTGAATTTCCATAGAAAATCAATAATAACAAGAGGTTCATCATGCGACAATCGTACATACGACAAGTATTCATGGTACGCAGACCATATTTATTACATCAGAGTAAAAATTAAATAAGTAAATAAAAGCATGACAAACGTCTTCTTCAGGATCTTCTCTTGACTGGGTCGCTACTCCAGACCATCTTCATAATAGGCATCCTCTGAGGTGTTCAACGGGTATGAGTACAAAAAGTACTCAACAAGCCACCGCAAATGCAAGTAATAATGCAGGATAATAAAAAAGGAAGGGTAATGGATAACAGTGCGGAAAAGTACATTTTCAGTTATTGCATTTAGTGTAATCAGATTTAATCATGCGGAAAAGTAAACATGAGCATCAACAACACCATCTAACTCGAGAAGTACGTTTTACCTCCTCGCACAACAGTCCTTACATGTCAAACCATCATGCACATACATATTCAAGTAATCTAACTGTGGGATGTCACGCAACCCGCCCTTGACCGTGGGCTCGGCTTTTCGAAAAGATTTAAGACTCTGATCAGAGATGTACTACTGTACCCACAAGGCACGCACTCATCCCAAACGAGATGACCCATACCACGGGAACTCGTGCCAAAACCTCAGCATGAAATGTTCCAAGCGATAACCACCCGCTCTAGGTTTCGTCGGCGCGCCGGGCCGCATCCCGGCTAACGTCGCACCCCCTTTTGCGCCACATTGGTACAAGCCACCCGCATGTGCTGCTTGACCCATCTCCAAATGGTGGCCTCGGTTTGGAACGCTCCATACCTTAATTAGGACTTACCCACTAGACTTGTGGTTAGTACAGAAGTGTATTGCAACGGATCCCGCAGACCGGTCCTTATAGTGCCATGGGTGCTACCGACCAATGCCCTAGCTTGCACCCGGAACCCACCATGCATTCACTCACAACCACAACTCCAACACCGACAGAATTCCATAGATAAGAAACCATGGGGATCATATAGTAGAACCATGTACTACGACTCATTTTTATCCTATAGCAATCGTGTCGATACATTGGACACTAGCTAATAACATTTATCATAGGGTGACAAGGAGTTTAGGCTAGAGAGCATGGCTTGGGTTGCACATCAAGGTCGGGGATCCTAAATAAATATATTGTAAGGGTTCATTTGACTAATGCATGTATAACCTATGTGTTTTAGCGATAGTTTAATCAAACATGGGTTCAACATGCTCAAAATATTGGTTTGGTGACTTGCCTTGTTCAGCTAATGGGGAGGAAGGAACTTCCGGGAAATATTCCGGCTCCTCGACGGCATCGTAGTCTTTCCAATATAAATAAAGTAAAACAAAATAAACACAACATTCCATCAAACAACGTCACATAATAAGCACATAGGTTTAAGTTGGTTTGATTTAAAAATAAACCAAGTTGTTAAGGTTCTAAAGTTCATTAAATAATTTTAAAAGAAATTAAAATGAAGTGTTGCCCTTTGAAAAAGGGGTTTAAAAGTGATTAATCTCATTTTTTAGTTCTCTAATAATTTTAAAATGAAAGGTCCATAGAAAATTTAGTGGTTTGTTCATATTAACAGGAAATAAATAAATATAAGCTTTACTAGAATTTAACTAATTAAATTTACATTTTTACCCTAAGGGTACTTAAATGCCTATTTAATTAAATGTGAAAAAGTCTAAAGTAACATATTTCCGGCCTCAGGGCGCGAAGTATCTGTAAAAGAGCCGAAGGTGGCCACCCTACGGATTCCAGGCTACGACTTGTTAGGATCCGTAGAAGAGTCCAAGGACTTTAAAAGTTAAACAGATCTCCAGCCTATGGGTTCGAGCAATCTGTAAAAGAGTCGAAGGTGACCAAGTAATAAGGTTTCGAGGCCCAGGCTAACGAGACACTTTAAATAATAATAATAATAATAATGAATCAAAAGTCCTAAGCGACAGATCTAACTTCAAAACTTATGAGGTAATAATACGGAAGTATGTTAGAGAAAACCTCTGAAAAGGTAAAGTACTAATATTAAGTGTAATACGAAGCATCCAGTTTTCCGGCGCGTCATTGTGTCCGGCGAACCCATTTGCACAACAAAGGATCCCCCACCCACAAGGAGGGGTAGGAGGGCAAAAAGCAAACAAGATACTTTCATAACAATTCACATTAATCTATCGTACTTGTACATCAGGAGAAGTTTTGTTCCAAGCCTAGGAAAAATCGAAAACCCTGTCGGCCTTTGGAGCTACCCCTCCGACTACTCTGTCCTTTGGAGCTCGAAGCTGCCGGTTTGGTCCTTTTTGTCCGAGCACTTCTCTTCTTCTTTGAGGCTCGAAGTTTCTTTTGCTCCTCTTGAAGCTCAGCCCAGGTCAGAAGCCTTTCGGAGTTAACCTCCGCAGGGTCTTCAGCTTGGTACTCCGAGTCAGACCAATTCATGTGTTCGGAAGACGAGGATGCCTTCTCTTTCTCCTCTTCCTTGATATACGCTAAGACCTCTTGAAAAAATTTGGGGGGTATCTCCCCTTTGTCTCCACGAGAAACAGAGAAGCGAGAAAGGCGGTAGGGCCTTAAGCTCTCGAGGCTTACCCATTCCTTCCGAATCCCTTAGGTAAAATCCAGTATTTCGAGGTCAGGGTTCGAAGGGCGTGACAAAACCTAAAAATGAACAAAACACCCAAACAAGCTTTTCGTTTATTACTTTTCATTAATGAAAGAGGCTTTACAAGTTTTTGTATACATGATTGCCCTAAGAGCTAGACCTGCGGGTCGGTTGGTGGAGCAGGAGGTGCTGGGGCTGGCGAGGCAGGAAGAGGTGGCCTTGTATGTGCCTACTTCTGCCGACGGGCCTCGTCGATCCAAGCTTTGGCCGCAGACTTGTGGTCCGTCTTCCAAGTCGACCGGAAGGCTTCCCAGGCCGAGGCTATGTCCGAGGATGGGTGTAGCAGGTCTTCGGAGGCAAAGCTCCCGGGGGTCGAACTCCCGACTGAAGCGAGGGGGATCTGAAGGGCTTCGAGGTGGTGAAGAACTCCAATGCCGACGCACTGACCGGAGATCTCTCCGTACCGGACGCCGGAGTTCATCATCAATGACGTCGCCACTTGGATCATCTTTAGCTTCCGATCGAGGGGTTCGCTGGCAGCCGCAGAGGACGAAGGGCACATAGTGCCAAAATACTCCAAGGTACCCTGAAGGGTGTCCAAGGTACATTCTGTCGCACTAATGTTCTTCTTCTCTGCTGCCTCTAGCCCCGCAGCAGTGGCAGACACTTCGGCCACTTTGAGCAGCAAGGAGCTCTTCTAGGCCATAACTTGATTAAGGGCCCCTTGAAGTTCCACCAGCTGAGCGCTCGAAGTGGACGCCGATTGCCGGAGCTTTTCAACCTCCGCTCGGAGAACTACACGCTCGGCTTCAGCCTCTTGAGCCGAAGTACGGAGCGCGTCGTTGTCTTGCCTCGCTATTCAGAGGGCTTCTTCGGCTGCAGCCCTAGCCCTCCGTTCCTCTAAGGTTTCCTTCTCCAACCGAAGGGATCTTTCGTCGGAGCTTTTGAGGGCGGTTTGGAGGGTGATAACCTTCCTTTTGAGTCGATTGGTTTCGACTTTATTGGAAGTCGCTGCCGCTCTAGCAAGGACGAATTGCTGCAAACAAAAAGAACAAGTAAGTACTAAGTATTTACAATTACTAATTAGAAGTGGTTGTGGTGCTTTTCATACCTAAAGGGCGGCCCTTTCGAGGGCCATGTTGAGTGTCGGAGCCCTAGCTTTGCTCAGAGCAGAGACTAGGTCCGAATTGGCAATATCCTGGCTCTTCTCCGCCAAAGGCTCCAAGAGCGCTCGGAGACCCGTCCGGTGCTCCAAGAACGGAGCCAGCAAAGACAGCCAAGACGAAGCTTGGCGATCATCTGTCGTGGCCTCCTCCAAGTTGCTGGCCGAGGTCGTCGTTGGGTCGGGGGGGAGACCAAGGCTAGACATGCTTTTTCCCCTCCCCGGCACGAAGGCGGACGCATCGGCTAGATCGGGGGTGGCTCTTTCTTCGGCGGCTACCCCTTCGTCCGGAGCCGCATCAGTGGAGGCGCCCTCGGCCACTGGAGCCGCGTCAGCGAGCACGACTTCCGCCACCGAGACTGGAGCATCCAAGGGGGTTGAGGTGTCCATCGGAACCATGACCCCTGAAGAAATTGGGACTTCGGGCGCCGCCGGAGCTCCGTCACCCTTCGAGGTACCTACAGTATCAAGATATTAGATAAGCATTCGCAAGCAAAGATTGTTGCAGGTGTCAACCAAGGTGGAAGCTTCGTAGCATACCTTCGGAGGACCCGTGAGGTAAAATTGTCGGATCCTCTAGGACTTCGTACATCCGGAGGATATCATCGATGTCGTCTCCCGAAGTCCTCTCCGGCGCGTTTTCCACTGGGGACTCGACTTTCGCCATGATCACCCCGGTTACAGGTGAGTTGGGGGTGGTGGAGTCCGACTCCAAGTTTACAACGACAGACACGGGGGTGCGCGATGGGTCTACCTCCGCAACCTCCTGAGCAGAAGCTTCGGCTGGGACTCCCGTCGCATCCTCGTCGCCCTCCAAGAGATAATTCTCGAAGGTCGCCGCCAGTTGGGCATTGGAGTCCTCGGACTCCTCTGAGGCTGAGCTCCGAACGTCCAGGGACGAAGCGGAAGAAGCAGGGGTCAGCTGCGGAGGGATCTTCGCCACCTTCTTCTTCTTAGGCGGCGTCTTGCTGGCTTTCTTGGGGGGCTCGGCGACAGCCTTCCGTTTCCGAGGGGCTGCTCCGGTCGAGGTAAAGTCTGGTAGAGGAGGGGGCGCCATCCCGAGGGCTCTCCACACTCGGTTGGAGCGCTCCCAGCTCCCTACCAGCTCCAGCCTCTTCTGTCTCTCGGCCATCGTAGGGGCTCCGAGGACCCTTTCGATGGCCCGAGATATGTCTTCCGGAGCTAGCGCCAGTGAAGCCGCTGGAAAAAAGGTAACATGTTATAAGTATGTTATTATCATCATCTAACACATTACTACAGGAGTCGAAGTCTTACCTAGGGTTCGGAGATCACCCTCCGATGCTTGCTGAAACACTATCGGCCAGTTGGCCCCGATGGGTGGAATCCGGAGGGCGATGAACTCTTCAACGAGGTCGCGCATGCTCATACGGCGCGCCACCGAGGTCAACAGCCCTAGCCGCGTGGAGAGCAGGCTAGGGTTCAGAGCAACCTCTGCCTCCTTCCGGAACCAGATCTCCTGGAGAGGCCCTACGAGGGGGGAGTCCTCTCCAACTTCGGCATAGAAACACCGAAGGATCCAGTTGGTGTACCACCGATCGTTGATGGCCTTTGCGGAAAAGTGTTGGGCGTGCTCCCTCCGCAACTGAAAGTTGACGCTGCCGAAGGCTGTTATCACCTTGGAGTCCCCGGGCCCATCCTATGGCTTCAACTGGCAGATAGCTTCGTGTGTAGCTGCGAAGATCTCCAAGCGTCCTTCGCACCCTTCGACACGGAGCGCCCACTCGAAGACGGCTAGGTGGACGACGTCATTGGGGGATAATTGAGGAAGAGTGATGTGAAACAGGTCCAGCACCTCCGTCAAGAAGTCGATGGCCGGAAGTCCCAAGCCCGCTTCGAAGAATGCCTCAAAAACCACCACTTCTCCGCTTCGCGGCCTCGGGGTTGATTCCGACCCAGGGACTCGAGTTCTCGGTCCGACCCCCAGCTTTCCTTCCACGACCTCCTCAATAGACTCGGCGGTGCTCGTAGACTGGCCGATGAGGAAGCTTTGAGGAATCTTCTTCTTGGATGGTGGGCGGAGCTCCCGAGGGTTTTTGGGCCAGGCGTCACCCGGATCCCCCGCCATTGCTGCCGCAGCCGAGGCGGCCCACACTTGCCTCTGTGCCAAAGTGCTCGCCGCTGCCGGAACAGTGTGGCTGGTCCTCACCATTGCTCAGTGGTTTGGGAGTTTGCGAGAGTTGGGGGATGGAGAAAGTGAATCGCAGGTGCTGAGAACGGTAAAAAGTTTCGGGTAACTTCTAATCCTCCTTTTATAACCATTCGTTGGTTGCTACGCTTCGATCGCATTCAAACTACAGGTTCGACTTCCGCCACTGGCAGGTGGGTCCAGAAAGTGGAACTGCGAGAAACTGCCGTAAAATTCGACCGTTACCTTTTATAGGGCGTAACAGCTACTTACGTCGTAACGGCTATAACCAAACGACTCCTCACGATGTTTGCGCTTCGGAGCAGTACTCCTTCTCACGATGTGTTCACACCGCATTGAGCTCGGAAAAGGGGTCTGAATGCTTTGAGTCTAAAATCCCTCGAAGGACCGTAATGTGTTCCAATTTTCTCTAAGTCTCAGAATATGAAAATATTCCTTTCGTATACTGCCTCCCTTCTGTACAGGTTAAATCTGGAGAGGCGTATTCGAGAGGCTACTGTTGGGGGAAATTGCTTCACTTTCAGGACTTAGAGATTAACAACTTGAAGATTCACTAAGCTTCGGAGCCGGAGGGCTCTTATTCGAAGGAGAAGACATCAAGCCGAAGGGTGCCTCGATCCGAAGTCCGGAGAAGCCCCTCGCAAGATATAAAGGCTCCGAAGCAGAGCGACAAGATTGATAAGATGTTTGGCTTATCCGTCTACCCCGGATAACTTTACTCTTTTAACCCTGCTCCGGGTACCGAGTAGTTTCCACTATGTCGATTGTAATTTAGGGGTAAGTAGGTCTTTTCCTTAGACATTTTTGCCTATAAATGCCCCCTCTATACCCTGTAATGGGGATCGAATACCCAGCTATTCAATACACATATTCGAACTACTTGAGCTATTATCCAATACGGAGGCTTGAGACAGTTCTTAAACACGAACTCATTGTTTGTCCGTTCTTGATCTCAGAGAACCTGTTGGCGTAAACTTTTACGACAACATGTGGATTGATAAAGTATATCACTTATATGAAGTAGACAATAGAAAATTGAAGCTAGGGCAATTTATTTTAATGGAGGTATGTTATGTTGTGCAAAATGAGCCAGAATGAATAACATACAATATGAAAGACTCCAGACAAGGATAAAGAAGGAAAAAACATAGATCATGCAAATCTTAAGGAGCAAGTTAAAAATGTTACAAATGATAAAAAAATCAGTTCAAAGAAATGTGACAATGATATTGAGAAGCTCCATATATATGGTAAAATTCAGTTTTAAGAATATGCAAATTGTCTCACGGTATTGGAAGTACAACAAAAGCTATCATCTGAGAAGCTATACTCAGTAAAGTATGCCATCTTACGGCAAAGGAACAAAAGGAGGTGACAAAAGAGCAAATGGAGGCCAAAAAGTATGAAGTTGAAGCTAAGATGTTTGAGTCATATAACCGTCTTCTCTCACAAGACACATCTTTAATGATCGATGAAGAAAGAACTGATTGTGCTGATACAATGAAATGTTTGAAGAAAAGATTATTTCATGCTAATTAAGGTATATTGTACTATCCTCTGTTACATGTTTGATTTGCTTCCCCTGATACCACTGAATTTGTTGTGCGGCTTGTATATCTCTTGGACAAATCAAAGACTGAAATCTACAGACACTTTTTTTTTGAAACAGGCACAGAACGACCGTGCCCGGCTTTATTTGAAAGCCAAGAGTAACCAGGTTCGCTGGGGTTACCAGCAGGACATTACCGCACACACCCAAACCAGACCTCAAAACGGATTACAGCCGCAAAGTACTAGACCAAGCAGGCCTACGACCAACCCACAGAGGGGGCACAACACAAAATGAGCACCGCCAGGGAACCAACCAAAACGGGAAACAGGAACCGCAAGTACAAAGGAGACAAGCCGACCAACAAAATGAACATAAACCAGTAGAATCCACACCGGCACATCGCTAAACAACACAACAACAACTACTCCTTCAGCTTCGCCTTCTTCTTTGTTCCGCCGCGCCCTCCAGAAGGTGGATTTGAGCATGGAGCAAGACGGAAATCTTTGAAACCCCCCTGGAACTTGGACGGAGCCAAACTCTTCCACTGCGACAGAAAAGCAATCGTTTTATACGGAAGAGAGATGACATTCGCCCCCAAAATATTATTGAACACATAGTTATTGCGCATCAACCAAATCGCCCACATACCGACAGCCAAGACTCCCATAATGACAACCTTTTCTTATCAAAGGGAAAAACTAAAGTACCAAGTAGTTAAGTGTCATGACAATGCCATACAGAGTAAGGACTGTAATATGCATGCAATTTGGGTGAATTATGTTAATTTGGTGTGAAATGTAAAGTTTGGTTCAAAGTTTAATCTGTTTTTCATCCTGATCTTAAGTTTGATTTCTTTCTGTTGCATGGATTCCTACTGTAATTTAGTTTCTCATAATATAGCTTTCAATTTTACACTCTATAAAGTCATATTCACACAGTATAATTTTAGTTTCACACTTATTGATATAAATATACATTAAATGTATGCTTCTCTATTTGTATAATATCATGCACTATGTTGTTCAAGTATGAAAATGGCTATAAACATCTTATGCACATTCAATCTCCATGATTTATTTGCTCTAAATATAAATTAAATAGCTCATAGACCGCTAAACAGATAACCCATCGTATAAGCTACCTACTCATTTGTAAACTCATAGCATCTCCAAAAGAATGACCAAATGCCTCTCTAAGCTAAATTTTAGCCATTGAACTCAAAAAACACTTTCCAATAGAGTGAACAACCGGCTGGCCAAACTGGGATCTTCACTGGACAAACTTGTCCAGCCAATTTAGATGGCCAAATGGTGTGGGCCCTATCTGCAGTGTCAGCCAAGTAGCACTGCAGCTCCGCGTCACGCATGGCAGAAGGAAAAAGGGAAAGAAAGAAAAGAGGAAAGATAAAGAAAGAAGAAAGGATGAAAAAAGAAAGAAAAATATAAATAAAAAGAAGATATTTTTAATTTATAAATTTTGAAAACTTTATAATTTGGGTATTTTTAAACTCTAAGATTAGAAATAAGATTAGAAATTAGGATTTCAATTAGAAACCAAATCTTTTAAAATATTTTAGGATTTTAAAAGGAAGAGTAAATTTTTTTAGAGAGTTGGAAATAGAAAGTTTGTTGGAGTTAGAAACAGCTACGGAGAAAAATCTTTTTAGAGAGTTGGCCAGATAGACAAATGGAGAGTTAAAAATTAAGAAACTTTTAAAGTTGCTCTTACAAATAGCATCCTATCTACCCTTATGGCATTGCGGGCTCTATGTTTAGGTAGGAACTTTTCAGCCTGAAATGAGCTGGGCCTAGCCCAACTAGTCCTTTGACTTTCTATGCTAAGATAGCACTGGAAGAGGCAACTAAGAAGCGTTATCATCTGGCATTAGCTATGCAAAAGTCAACAGATAAGTAATGATTACCCCCTAAGAATACTATGATTGAAGCCATGCCTAATTTCAACTAGAAATTTAGAGACTCAAGTGTACGGTAATAAAAGAAGCATTCTTTTTTTGGTTAATTTTTACGCACCATTACAATTTTTACGGTTTATCAATATATCATCGGTGTGTTAATGACAAATGAATGTCACCACAATAACTGATAGTGATATATAAGTAATTATTAAAAATTATAATGATACGTGAGTAATTTTCTTTTTTTAACCGCGTGAACTTGATCTCTGGTTCTGTTAGGGCCACACACTGATTTGTTTGTGGAAATACTCTTGTTTCCAAAACTAGAGCTTATTATTTGGGGGTACTGGGATGTGGGCTACTAGCTTATATTTTGGATATACACTTCAAATATGGAAACATTCATGTTTCACAAATTAGTTTTTTTTGAGATAGAGGTTGTTAACTTATATTTTGAGGTATGTATTTCAATTACGAAACATCTTGCTTTCTATCCTCTTATTTTATATTATAAATTGTTTAATTCTTTTTAGTCAAAATTCTATTTTTAACAAGTAGAAGTTAGTAGCCCCTCTGTTTTAAAATATAAGTCATTTTAATATTTTCTAAAGTTATTTATAGATCAATGAATATAATTTTTTTTCTAGATTGGCGGGTGTTGGGCACCCGACGACGAATACCAGCGGATGTCAGGCTACGATGTGGCGAGGATGATCAGACGTGACATGAAATGAGTCTGATCCGTTGGATTCAATGGATCTGACGGTTTATAAATTTCAGATAAAAAAGAAAATATTTGGTACTTTTATATTAGCATGGCTAATATAATGGGATAATTGGATTTGTGCCATTGTAATTTTGTGAGTTTGGAGAAATACAATTACAATTCACATATTTAGATTCATGGCATTACAATTTTAGCTTAGTTTTCTAGTTCTCTGAAAATTTGTAATGACATATTCTAGAGTTCTTTGAACTTCTAATGACATATTTTGACATTTCTCCAAACTCGTAAAATTATAATGACATGAATTCAATTAACTCTAATATAATCTTCTAGCTATACGAAGCAAACCTATTCTAATAACAAAATTGTAATAACATAGATTCAACTAACTCTAATACATGTTGGCAAACTAGGCTTGACAACTAATGCACGGATTATCCTACCTTCCCCACGGACTAAAACCTTTAAGATAGCTTAAACAACCGAGATTATAGTATAATTCTGATTATTAAATGATTCAACTAGTTAGTTATTTAGTAATTTGCTACTTATGTAATTTAAACTATTTAACAAGCTTAATTATTAAGGTTAATTTTAAGAATAAAAAGTCTTAAATGCCATTGAGGGTGAATGACATCAGACTTAATATCTACTTTAAGTATCTTACACCATTTTTGTTGGCCTTTCAACGGTTGATTTGGGTGACTGCAATCCGATCAGCATAAGTACTCGCTCTAAACTCTAAAATGTCTATCTACTTTGATATATTTGTATGGACATAAAAAATAACGGACACACTTTTTCTTATCACGAGAGATAATTTATAAATAATTTGGAGCAACTTCAAATTCAAAGATATGATTAAAAAAATGAGCCAATAATTATAATAATCCGGTTTTCACCTGATTATAATTAATTATAAGCTATAATAATATGCTACCGATTTAATTCTAACCCTAATTTAAGACGTTCTATTGAGATGAAAATTGCAAGAACGGCACTATGTTTCGTTCACATTGTAAAAACGACAATAATATAACGCAATTGTAAAAATAATATCTACTTTATCTACAACTAGTATTTAACCCTTTCAGATTTTCTCTCTATTTATAATTTTTTAATCAAATAAACCCTTTTGTATGTATTACAATATTACATTCACTTCCAATATTTTCCTATACATATTACATTTAGTTTATTTCCTGAGCCAACTAAGACTCACGCAAGACATTGGTCTGTAGCCCACCTCTCTAGCCTGAGATTTGTGTCGCCGGCACCACCATCCCGTCATTGTCGCCGACGTCTCGCCGCCACCCATCTCCCGTTGCCAAAGGGTGGTGGCGCCGGGACGGCGTTGGTGGCAAGACAATGGCTAGAGGAGATTTCGGTTCAGAGATCAATGTCATGTGTGAGTCTCACTTAGCCCGAGAGATAAATTGAATGTAATACACAGGAGAAAAAAACTAATGGTGAAGGTAATATTGTAATACCACAAATCCGTAGGACACTTTTGTCATTTCATACGATTATTTGATTTTAAAAAAATAAAATGGAGAGAAAAACTTAGAAGAGTATAACTATTAGCTACACACAATATTTTTACAATGACATTATATCAGACGTTATTTTTATAATAAGAACGAAATAGAGTTGTGTTCTGACGATTTTCTTCGACAAAAATAAGCAGCGAAACTCCTCAGCTGCCGTTGACAAGAATACAGTCAACGGATAACCATGCGAATATCCCATCCAGCCAGCCAGTCAGCCGGGCCCACTCCCACGAGGACGTAATCACGCAATGATTTGTTGGCTTCTCCGGTCGCCGCCTCCGCCGCCTTCGGCCCTCCTCTTCCCCTTCCCCACTCGCGCTCCTCCTCCGCCTCCTTTTAACCCGAGGTAAACCAACCAGCACCTCCGACCATGGCGGGCAGCGGGAAGGTGGCGTGCGCGGCGTGGATCCGGCGCCGGGAGGAGAGGGCGACGCGCGTCTTCGCGGTGTACGGGCGGGCTGGTCCCGGGGCGGCTCCCGCCGTGGAGGTCTTCGGCTTCGACCCCAGGACGTGCTCCCTCTCCTCCGAGCCCCTGGTAAGGGAGCCAGATAATTGGGCCCGCCGCCCGCTCGTCTCGCGGCTCGCTGCTGGGTAATTCGGGATGGGTCTTCGCCAGTTGACTCTGTGGGGTGGTTGGGGTTTTGTGCTGCAGGCGAGGGCTGTGCTCGGCGAGGAGCCGGGCGACGCGCCGCGCGGCATCGCGGTGCACCTCAGCGGCGACGAGATCGTCTGCGCTACGGCCAAGGGGTGCAGGTGCGTTGCGTGCCTCCTCTTCTTCTCTTCTTCTCTTGCAGGTTTAACTACTCTACACCAGCGAAATGATCATTAGAGTAGCACCCATGTTTGCCCCCAAATTACATGTTAATCAAATTAATACAACCACATGTTTAAACTGTAGGCTATTCAAGCTGATTTTTGAAGAGTTCACTGTTCGACTTATTCCAAGAGATGCTCCAGCTCTTGAATCTGTTGGACCGCAGAAATGTCTCGCTTTTAGCACAGATGGTGCTAAATTTGCCATTGGTGGTGAGGTATCAGATTGTGCAATGTTAATATTTGATTTCTAGTGATAATCTTTTCTTATATTTTCTCGTTTGCTTTCTATTTCCATGTTATGTGTTCCCATTGTGCATTTATACATTCTTAAGAAGTACATATGGATATTATTAGTAGCGATGTGATTTTAAGCGCAATATCCTTCTGTCAGGCTATTTCTTCTAGATGGTTTGCTTGTTTATGGCATAATGTTATTGTCCAGTGTATATTTGTTTGACATTGATGTTCTTCTAGACTTCTAGTTGAGCTTTCTTGTACAAAGTCACTGCCTGCAATTCTCACAGTTGATTTTTTTTGCCACTATAGGATGGGCATCTCAGAATATTTCATTGGCCAAGCATGAATGTGCTCTTAGATGAACCCAAAGCTCATAGGTCCTTCCGAGACATGGATATCAGGTCAGAGCAAGTGCAAGCATAATTATTGTCCTTTATTATTTGCAGAATCATACGATAATATTTCATCATTGGTTGAACTAATTGTGTATGTAAATTGGCACAAGTCCTAAAAGTCCTAACCCTACAAACGAAGCATTATGGTCTTTGGCTTTTGGCACTGTGCTTTATTCAGCGCTGACTTTTTCAATACTGCTGTTTTTCCTCTTGTAGCTTAGACTCTGAATTTTTAGTTACCACATCCACTGACGGTGCTGCAAGAATATGGAATATAGATGAGGGGGTACCATTGGTCAATTTGACTCGATCTTCGGTATGATATGATATGATAAATTTATGTGTGTCATGTTTCCTTGTTGAGATTGCTGAAAACTTATCTATCTGTCCTTTTGTTTTTCTATGCAGAATGAGAATATTGAATGTTGCCGCTTTTCTAGGGATGGCATGAAACCGTTTCTGTTTTGCACTGTCACAAAAGGTACACTTTATACCAAAGTCGAGAAATAGATGTATGCATATTAGACCATTTTAATAGATATATACTCATCATTGGAACAGGGCAATCATTTTTAACTGTTGTTTGGAGCATAAGTGATTGGAAACGAATTGGGTACAAGAAACTCCTGGGAAAACCTGCCTCCACACTTTCAGTTAGCATGGATGGGAAGTATCTGGCTTTGTAAGTTGACATAAATCTAAAATTCAATTATATGATTCTGTTGCATTTCTAGGAACATCTACAATGTCAAATTTGAAAACTGGCATATAGTTCTTTCTGCTTGTAATTTCATTGATTTGCCATTTTTGACGTGCTTATAATTTTTTATTATCCTAGTGCTTCCTTCGATTTCTGATTACACGCTCACCTTTGCATCTAATGTATCAACAACTTGAGATGACTGTCACTAACACAAGAATAAAGAACTACTCTGGTTGATAAAGATATTGTGTTGCATAGCTCTGTAAAATGGAGAAAACAACTAAGCTTATAAATTGTAGTAGTGCCACAATCAGCTGGAGTAATGTTTTTTCTTATAAATATGTGGTGCCCTAATATTGCTTATCATTTGCTAGACTTCATTTCTCATGGTGTATTCAGTACCAACATGGGACTCAATTCTGTATTTCTTTCAGTGGAAGCCAGGATGGCGATTTTTGTGCGGTGGATGTAAAGACGATGGAGGTTTCTCACTGGAGCAAGAAGGCTCATCTTGGTTCAGCAATTTCCTCTATTGAATTTTGTCCTACTGAAAGGTACTGGAACTCTGTAAAGATGGCATGTTTTATCAGCATCTTGCATGCTATGGATTGCTAAGATTGCTAGTTTGTTGGATATTGTTGTTGTCCAACTGATTTCAAAGGGTAAATAAGTAGATAGGTATGCTTGCTTAGTGTTCACCTACATGTAGATGCTGTAGTCCTAGACTATCACAGTGTCATGCTTATAAATCTAACTAAGTTTTTGTGCTTAGTATTCATAGATTGTAAATGTCCGTGCATGCCTGCAGGCTACACTGACATGCAAAATCCTAAAGCAGTATGCCAATCTGAAGGTTCATTTTTTCTAAATTTTTCTTTAGCTTAGGCACATTTCCTGAAAAGACCGCAAGTCTTCCTCTTGCTGGGTTGGGCAGGGAGCTTGGGATGACCCTTATGCATTGCTGTCGTTTTTATACAGGATATGCTTATCTCTGAAACTAAATGTACTGTCTTTGTCCAATTTTTGGAATGTCTTCTGTTCAAAAAGAAAAAAAAAAGAACATATCTTTGTTTATGTTATAACATTACGGCTGCTAATACTGCAGGGTTGTAATCTCCACATCGAGTCAATGGGGAGCAGAGCTGACAAATCTGAATGTCCCTGCTGACTGGAAAGGTACATGTCTCGTAAAATGCTGTTTGGCCCTCCTGTGGTACAGAGTTTACTGTACTAACTATACATGTTTCTGGTTTTGTCCTGCAGAATGGCAAATCTGGCTCATACTCTTGGCTCTCTTCCTAGCATCGGCCATCCTGTTCTATGTGTTCTATGAGCACTCTGATTCCTTCTGGAATCTTCCGATGGGGCGTCATCAGCCAGCCAAACCATGGAGTGTCCTGAAGGAGTCTCCTCCAGTTTCCGAGGACCAGAACCCCTGGTGAATTATCTTTCAAGCAATCCAGCATTCCAGTGTTGTTTATTTGATAAAAAGGTTTTTTTTCCAAGTATGATCAATGTTGTGACCATATCAGTATTTATCTAGGGAAATCACTCAATCAGTTACATGCCACTGTAAATGGTGGTTATGAAAAATGCCATTGACTGCCAGTGAGCCATTTTTCGGTCTATGAAACTTTGCAGTGGCATTTATCCACATGTCCTTTTTTTCTCCTCTCTGGTTCTCAATAACTGAAATTTGGTCAATGTATTTTGTATATGTGGGATGGGACTCTGAGTACACGTAAACGAACTCTACTCTAATTAAGCCAATGGCCATGGTTAATTGAAAGATGTTTTGTTTTGTTGAATTATGATTCTGTATTCTACTTGGGTTGTGAAGCATAGTTGTAGCTGCTACTGGAGTTCTATTTCCTTCATAGTAGTGATAAAGTGACAATAGGTAAGGAGACCAAGCCAAAGTTTATCTTAAGTGATTGAGATCTAGATCACATTTTTATCTTTGCATTTATATTTAAATCATTAAATGTCAAAAAGCAGAATAGCCTTGAAGAGGTATGAGCAATGACATAAATGTACAAGCATTTCCCCTTTTTTGCTTTCTTTTGAGATGTTATCATGAGGAAATATATCATGTTTTCCTGCCATGAATTCTCATCATACATGTACACCTACCTAGCTAGCATCATGCCTTGTATGGAAAAACAAGTGGAGATAAAGGGAAACAAAATGACCAAAACCCCTATTAGGATTGCTCTACCAAATTACAGGTTAGAATCCTGAATCCCCAACCTGCCTTGCAAACTTTTAGAACTCACGGAAGAATCTATAAGCTTATGGGTACCCATATGTCTATGGTCTAGCCATAAGCAATAAAAAATCATATATTTTCACTCTTTCTAATGAAAAAAATCTGAATAGATGTTTGAGTCGTGACTCATGAAGGAAAAACTATTTTTAATTAGAACATGGGATCCATTTTAAGGACCACTCAAACTATGGTCTCGTTTGTTTTAGTTTTGGATTATAACAATCCAGTTTTTTTCTTAAACTGAAATAAATATGATAAGTTATTCTGCCAGCTTATTATAATCTGGAGTAGTAAGTTGGTGGAACTCAATTTTTTTATAAACTGAATTGTTATAATCTAAAGCTGAAAAAATAGGTCCTATATATATCGTAGCATTTTTTTTAAAATTTGTTGATCCCACCTTATAGTACATTTATACCATATATATACATTAGAGATGTCCTAGATACTATGGATAACTGAACATATTTATTTGCTATGGACTAGTTCTACAATGTTTATAGATAGTTGAATATATTTATTTATTGCTTATGGGCTACTTTAGCATTACATTTTGGTTGCCGTAAAGCATGTAGAGTAATGAGGCAATAACCTAGAAGTTCACACTAACCCTGCAAAGTTGCTGCAAACCATCCTGGAAACAGTTTTGTGACGAAATAGTTTGCAAAGTCTGGGAAAAACATGTGAACTTGACTTTATTGTGCAAAAAACTCTGGACTTAATGTTAATACTCATGGTTCAAAGGGACAAAGTTGATTCTCCCCAACTCTAACCGATCGAGTGGTGTGAAGCTTGGACCTGTGCTCTACAATTTCATAGTGAGGACTTAGCCCAAAAAGTAACAAAAGTAGAGGATCACGCCGCAACTGCACACCCCCACGACGACAAGGATGGAACCACGACGGAGGATGGAAGTTAGAGGACTAGGTGCGACGAATCCCACGACGGCGGCAACAGCGCGGCCAACACACCTCTATGATGAATCCCACGACTGCGGAAATATTGGCCGGAAACGGTGACCAGAGGAGGGTAAATAGGAGCTTTTAAAATTTCAGGCTAAAAATAGTCTTCTGTTTTAGTTCTGCCTTCTGCGGAACAGGTTTTGGTTCGGAGGTATTTCACAGGTCCGAAACCAGGCTTCACAAAGAATAAAAGTTCGAAGTCAAGAAGAGTTCGCTCCACCCTCAACACCAAGAACTCAACTTTGCTAAGTCAGTGCAGGCTCCGCACACTATATGCCTTCGAGCAGACTTCACACTTCACCCTTCGCAAGAGATGACTTCCTTCTGAGGACTTCGACTAGATACTCAGCACTAGCAACTGGTACTAGGCTTCGTATTTCGAAGGTCTAAACTCACACAGAGCACATTGTGCTAAAGGGCTTCGATAGGGAAGAAAATAGGCTTCGATTTCAGCCATGGACAGTGCTTCGCTAGTAATCAGAGAGAACTAGCCTCCAGTTTACACAGAGCGAACTCACACGCCCAGACCTCTCACACACTTCTCCAAAAGAGAACCAGTGCACAAACTCAACTTAGAAGAAAATAGTGCACATAGGAATCAAAGCATGTAGTGTAACACAAATACAAGTTCAAGCAGTGAAAGAAGAACAGAATCAAAACTTCTTTGTATGAACAGGGAATACAAAATGAACTCACAGGTTCTGAATACAAGAGATGATGGTTAGCACATGAGTTCTAAAATGGTTGCTTAAAGTGTGACTATTGCCTAGCTAGCCTCCACTATTTATAGACACTATCTAGCCCTGTGAATAGACTACTTTACCCCTAGGGTTTACACCATTTTTGTCTCTCTCAGACAGGGCGGTACAGATGATAGTCTACTTTATTTGGAGGCTTCTTTTGATAGCTTCGCAGAGGAGACAACATCAGCTTTTGCAGAGCAGACACGGTCAGCCTTTACAGTTTTGAATTCTTCTGGAGCCCCCATTCGCACGCGAGTGGTGTGGTAGCTTCGGTGAGAAGCCTTGACCCTGACGGTCTTCGCTTCACCGAAGTCAGCCTTCAATACAATGATGGTTTTGAGCCGAAGCCGTCAAAGTCCTTGAGTCTTCGCGCCATCACCTCCGGAGTAGACCACCATGACTTCGCAGCTACTCTCAGCTCGAACTCCGTCAGTTCGTATACCGAAGCCATGTATGGCCGAAGTACCTCAAGTTAGCGTCACTACGAAGCCCCACCTTCAGAGTACCACCCTTCGAAGTCCCTCCTTTGTCCAAGGCCTCTGCATGAAGCATTTCATTAGCACTTTGTCGTAGTATCTCTCCCCGAGCACACTCCTCGACGAACCTCACCCGGACCATGCCTTCGATGCACCTCGATTTCTGAGACCTTCGTCGGGTAAACCTTCGAGTGCCTCTCTCCGGAGCACACTTCGAATGCCTTGTCTCATCGCTGAGGACTTTGTCCACCATACTTCAAAGTCACCCCATTCAGAGTACCCTTCGAAGTGCCTCGCCTCCGAGGACTTTGTCTCGGGGTACCTTCAGCCGGAGCCACGCTCCACACCCTCTGCCTTCGCCTGGCGCACCTTGACCCGAGGACCGACCTCGACCCCTACACAACCTTCATGACTGAGCTCCCCGCTTGCCCGGCATCAAGCCTCCCACTTGACCCAGGTTCACTTGTTGCGAACCGTTCGTCGCCTCCGAAGTCACCTGCGCACCACAGACAAACAGACAAGTGTATCCAGTACCCCGGAGACCTCTCCGGGTAAACACCCTCCGGTACACACTCCGGTGTACCGCCCAAAGTACCGAACCCTTCGGTACACCCAGATCATTGTGTGCTGTCGGACCCCTCCGCCAGTCACACTCCGCTGCAACAGCTCCAACAAATGGACTCACCGAACCCTTCGGTGAAACAACCTCTGAACTCCTTCGGAGGGACCCCTTCGAATCAGAGGATAAAATTTGTCAATCACTCATCACAGACTCCAAAACAAACCCTTGGTTTCTCAGGAAACAAGCTTGGAAGAGCCACCGGCGGCGGGAGCGAGGCGCGATGGGCGGCGAGGGTGGAGGGGGTGAGAACCTTCTACCATAAAACAGAACAGCGGTAGAATGAACATGTTACGATGAGCTAACCCTAACCCTAATAGGGATCCCTAACCCTAGCTCTGATACCATGTGACAAATCTACATTAGAGAGAGAGTAATCACACTATTAAGGTGGATGTACATATATAGTCATGAGATGAGCCTAGATGATATATGTGCCTAATAGCCTTAACAATAAAGAATCTTCACAAGGTCAATTGGGTCAACCATGATTTTTTTTTAAATAAAAGCAGGTTAAAATAAAAGCAGGCTACATATATATTAGAAGAAAAAATGATATAAGAGGAGACATACGCAGGGGAACTCAAAAACACCACCAAAGAACAACAGCAAAGGACACTAAAAAACAGAAACAAGACAACAGAAGGAAGAGAGGAAGGAGCAAACTAGCTCAAGGCTGAGCGCCATCTCACATGGAACTCATGTGAAATATCATGTGTATAGGAGTAAATTTCCAATGGTGGATGCAGTGTGGAAATGGTGGTGGTGGAGAAGAGGGGGTCCATTGTGAAACTAAAGGTAAGATAGCGGAGTCTAAAGTGAAAAGTTTGACAAAAGGGGTTCAAAGTGTAGCTTTGGTAAAAAGAAGAGGCCTAGGGTGAAATTTAAACTTACAAATAAATAGTCTTTTCAATTATTGGTTCACTCCCTCTCGAGAAAGAACCAACGAAAATATTCCCATGTACCATGCAATTATAAATCAACATCAATTTGTACTTTGTGATATGGATTGGAGAACTTTGTGATCTGTTGGTTGGAGAATTACTTTTGGTTTTGTTATAAATCAAATTATCTTAAGTTTAATTAAATTTATAATAATAATTATTATTATTTCGATATCGACTTAGAATACTTAGATCCATTGTGAAATATGTTTTTAAAGTTACCTGTTTTACAATTTACATGATATATCATATATGTTAATATTATTTGCCATATACATAAGTGGCTATTGAATCCATTATGGTTCTGTTTGGCATAATTTCAGATCCAAATTGTTTAAAGTTGCTCCAACAAACCTAGCTCTAAGAAATCATAGGTATCGAGCTGAGCTGCCGCTGAATTGAAGATATTTATAGTTGAGTAATCTAGTTTTTATTTTAAGCTAAAAATAAAAGTTAAAACTATTTTATTATACTATATAAATCTCGGATCCAACGTGAATCTCAGAATTGGAATTTTACCAACTAGACTCTATATTTAGCAATTTGCATAAACCAATTTAAATAACAACCCATATAATGAAAAAAAATTAAAACGCATCCGTGTCGCGATAATCTAGGGTATAATCTTCGGATGAATCGAAGACACTGGAGAGAGTAGAGAGCAGTTCTATGAGATAAGATGATAAGGCATATGGATGCAATTTGTTCTTAACAAATGACATTTGACACCTGACACAAACGGCTTGGACTTGATGATAATGATGAGTGTAACATTTGTGATGCCAGTGATCTGCTAGCTGCACAACATTTTGCAAATTCAGATAATATACAGCTGAAAACGATGATTTCTTGTAGCATTGACAACTTGAGATGACGTGTTTTGATGAAAGTGGCTAAAAAATGTATCTGGTGTTACATTGGATGTTTAGACATCAATAATAATTGCAGAATCGGAGGATAATTAACGAGACAAATTTATTAATCCTAATTAATTCATAATTAGCAAATATTTACCGTAACATCACATTGTCAAATCATTTCGTAATTAAACTCATTAGATTCGTCTCACAAATAATTCACCGATCAAATTTAGCCCCGTAATACCTACCGTGAGTAAGCAATAACTTGAGATGATGTATTCTCTCTCGGCAAAAGCTGCTCTGAATTTCAGTGTACTCATCAGTCATCAGCACCCCTGATTTCCCAAAACAGTCATAAATCAGATTTGTGACGTTTATTTCAGATTGAAATTATAGCACTCCAGGCTTATAGAAAAAAATTGGACTAAAATAACTTACTAAATTATTATAATTTGTACTATAAATTACAATAAACTAATGTAATAAGTTGTGTTGTTTGTTTCGGCTTACGAAAATAAGTTGATTGTTATAATACAACGATGCCACGACACTATGCCATCAGGCTCACACTCACATGCTTTACCGCAAAATAAGATAAATGGAGAGGATGTGAACTCTCTTGTGCATTTTAATTTGTGAAAAGCTGCTCTGAATTTCAGTGTACTCATCAGCACCCCTGAAATTATAGCACTCCAGCTTATAGAAAAACTGGACCGAACCAACTTACTAAATTACTATAATCTGCACTATAAATTATAATAAAATATATAATAAGTTGTATTGTTTGTTTCAGCTTATAAAAATAAGCTGGATTGTTATAATTAGTCACGTCACTACGCCATCAGGCTCACACTCACATGCTTTACTGCAAATTAAGAAAAATGGAGAGGATGTGAACTCTCAAGTCAGCAAAGTCTACTCTTGTGCATGTTAATTTGGCAGCAGAGACTAAACAGTCCAAAGTTAATGATACTGCAAAGACTCTTATTATGCTTCAAAGTTAAGCAGAGGTAGTCAATACCCTAACCACCACAGCAACCAGCAAAGTGGCAGAGAAATTCAAACTCCTGAAGAAATGCAAGCTGCTGCCATCATGAGTTGCAGGTTTTCACACGTTGATTCTCCAAACAGCAGGATCCAGGCTAAGAAGCAATTAGTGTTATCTCTGTTATATCGTTGCTCGCACTCATACGAAAACATTAATTTATTGTATTGTATAATTGATGAGTTTAAGTGTGCACCTGACCAAACATATGTTAAATCATAGCTTTTCATTCATGTCTAATAAACCATAGTCGTGTGATATTCTTTCTCTCTCTTGGACCGACCCAGGCCATTATAGTCTCCCCTCCTCTCTCTCTGCCATTGGGCTCCGCTTGTTTTATATGGAAGTTGATCGTTTGTTTTATATGATAATTATTAATATATGGAAATCATCAATATATGAAAACCGATTTATTTTATATGAAAATCATTAATATATGTAATTGAGCTGTTTTATATAGAAATTATTAATATATGGGAGTCGATATGTTATACATGGAATGATGATCATATATATGGAAATCTTATTAGTTTTATATAGAAATAATAAATAAATGTAAAATGTATTCATGACACAATATTTTTGGAAACCTCATAATCCCCTTTCATACATGCTCCTTTTCCCTCTCTCGTGCCTCTCTATAAAATTTGGAGTCCATGGCTAAATATCGTCATCAATTCCAGCCCTAGCCTCGTGAACTCAAGCTTGCGCCGTGCGTTTTTGCTTCGTCGTCGTCTGCCCTCATCACTAGTAGCCACATCCATCCTCGTTGTCAACTTCGACAGGTCCACCGTCTCTAGCCACCATTTCGATCAAGTCCCCGATCATCGGATCGTCATCGCCACCTTCATCCCGAACTGTCCTCACAGTCCTGCTCGCCGCTGACCATCTCTACTCATTCCCGATCTTCGACCTTGGTTTGGTAAGGATCCCTTTCGCGAGCTCATTCCATTTCTGTCCATATTTTCTGCTCTAAACCCTTGTCAGCACGCTTAGCCGCCCGATCTAGACCCAACCACTACATACCCATTCGATCTACAACCCATGCGTGAGTGACTCAGTTCACGGTATGTAGAAAAATAAATCAGAAAATCTTAGAAAATTTCATAGAAGCCCTTTAACTTCAAACCTTCATAACTTTTTGTCACTTATGATCTATAAAATTCTTTAGATACCGATCATGGTGTACAACTACTGTCATGAGTTCAAAGGATTCGTTGAAGAGCTTCACCACCTAACAAATTTTTTTGGTTTCACGCAAGAGCCGGAATTCCAAGGCGAATTTTTGGAAGAAAGAGACGACACATGTGTCCCGTTTAACTCGATATTCTTGTTTATCCTGTAGAGACTTATTTTTGAGATAAAGCTGATAAAGTGGTTATGATAATAAACCAATAAATATTTCTTGTTAATAAAAGACTGTATTTTGAAGTGATAGGTAACCAATACTGCAAAAAAACTTCATTTGTGAACCAAGTAAATAGGTAGAAATGAATTTTTTAGATAAAGTGGAAGAGACAAAAGTAAAATCTTTTTAGAATGGAAGGAATATAGTCATAAGCTTGTAGTTAACTAATTAATTTGCGAATATCTATAGTATGGATCCGTATGATTTAAATTTATAATCTAGTCTTAAAAAGATAAGATCTTATATTTTTAGATAAGATCAAGATCATTAAACCATAACCTGATGCGGTCTTCCTTTGGAACGGAGGAATTTTAAAGAAATTTTGGAGGTACTAAATACTATAAAAATCCTATGAAATTCATGTGTTCCGAAGAAGTCATAAATATCTTAATGTCTGTAGTGCACACGAACGTCACATCAAATCCATCCGTAATGGAAAAGGAGACACCGACAACACTAGTCACAAATGTGTCATTGAATGGTGAAAAAGAAGAGTAACCGCTTGTATAGGTTAGGTCGCTGGATCTTTGGACCGGCTGTTGTTAGTCTTATATGTATCTATAGAAAGGAACTACAAATAGTCTATAAGGAGAGTATTTTAGAAAGGAAGAGGAGTCTTTACTTGTAAGCAGGGCGAAGCTATGTTCAAGTTAGGGTGTGCATATGCACCCTCTAAAAAATTGAAAAATAGAGGATTTGATTAAATTTTCACCATATTTACCCTCATAACACATGTTTATGCATCCATAAAATAAGTTCATTCCCTCTAATTTTGCTCTAGCTTCGACACCACTCATAAACTATATCAAATGTAAGACTGGTTGCGTACCCGAGATAGTCCTTAGTTAGGTATAGCTTTAACTCCTACTGGGGGCACCTACATACCATTGGTCAATGCCATGCTGCCATCGTTGGACTGGACAAAGACGAAGTGCCCATTCAAGATAGGCATGAAAGGTACGTACGTGAAGCTAATAACCCTAAAACCGGACAGATTAATTTGAGGTCGAGAAATTGATAAATCATAAATTTAATGTTTTAAAGTGATATTTTTGATGATTTTTATATAGAATTTTTTAGAAATGGTAAGTTTACAAAATTAGAAACATACCTCGAGTAAGTCTAAAATGAACTCGCCCTAGAGATGGTAACATAAAAAAATCTCCGTGGGTAACCGTTCCATCGGTCATCCCTAAGAGTATCTCCAAAAGATGTCTTAAATTTTATTCACTAAAATTTGATATGGGAATTATCCGATTCATGTTAATTCTTAAAAACTAATTTGATTTCCAACAGTTTCCTATCCTTATTTTTACATAAGAAATGAGAAATTAATCTTAAATTTAGGATAGATAACAAGGGATTTAGGAAATGGTTTAGGATGAGGATTTATTTAGGGGTGTTGTTGGAGTCTAATTTTACATCAAAATCTTGAATTTTAAATTTAAAAACATATATAAAAGTTCTCTTGGAGATGCTCAATTAAGTGAAAATTCTCTGTCCATATTGTCTTCATGTAGATAATATTTACCCTGATAAATCCTATTTCTAAATCAAAATTAAAAAACAAGTCTAAAAATACTACAATAATTGAGCTAGACAATATATTGAGTTAGACTTTAAATTAATAAAGTGGATCAGCTGAGTAAAAGCACGTATATTTGAGTGATACGGAGCAATCTTCCCACCCTATACTTTTTTCGTTGAACCACACGAGAAAAACAGGTCATGTTTCTATCCTCTTAAGGAGAGAATTTCTAGTCTGGAACAGCAATCAGACTCATTGACATCACAAACCGGACATAACCTGATGAGCTCAAATGAGTCGCCAACCCTGGCAATTACCATCCGCTAGCTGAAAGTGGAGTGATCGCTCTCGCTCTCTTTGGTTTGTTTCCTGGAAGTTAAAAATCAAATTAAAGGGCATATTCCAATTCAGCAGTTTTTAGTGTAGTGAAACTACGATAGTTCTTTTAAACCTGTTTTCTACGGTTTCTGGCTTCTAGTTTCGCAACCATACAAAATTTTATAAATTAACATTTCAAATTACATACAACCGTACAAAATTCCATAAATTGACATTTTAAATTTTATACAACCGTACAAAATTTCATAAACTGACATTTCAAATTTCATACAAAAATACAAAATTTCATAAATTGACATTTCAAATTTTCATACAACCATACAAAATTTCATAAATTGAATTTTTACGCAGCTCACAGCTTATTTACAGTCGTTTCAGCTAAACGACTTTTAGCTTTCTCACAGCTGACATCCTACTACAGTTTTCCACAGCCTACAGCCCATAATAATGTTTCACAACCACAGCTTAACCAAACACACACTAAGATAAATCGAGATCCCTCGTACGATGATTTCGATACAACAAATAATCTTAACTGCTGAGTGCACATGAATCGTTTCCCTCTCATTTGTCCGGGCCTCGCGGTTTCACACCTACAGCGCTAAAGATGGCAATGGGTACCCGAAACCCGAAACACGATGAGTTTTTACCCTATTAGGGTATATATACGGGTAAAATTGCTCACCCGTGGGTCTATTAATGGGGAAAAATAGTACCCAACAGGTACACGGATATGGGTATGGTTTGCTAATATCCATACCCATTACCCAATGGGTACCCATCACCCAATAAAGTTATATTTTTGAGAGTTTAAATCATTATTACTATTGTTGTAGATTAAATCATTGATGTATTATGTTTGAGAGTTTATTTATATATATAATTTTGATCTTATGATTGAATGATTGATCGATCTATTTAGGTGAAACATTGTTTTTGTGGGGATAGATATACAATTGTTATTTGTTAGCATATTTTGTGTGTGATTTATTGATGGGTATGGGTACCCAATGGGTATATTTTACCTGCATGGGTATGAGTTTGGGGAAGAAATAATATCCGCATGTATATATAGGTTATCCGACGGGGAGATTTTTTTTTCTAACAGCTATGGGTTTAAGATAGTCAAACCCGATGAGTATATACTCATTGCCGTCGGCGCCGACGCATCCCTCGTCGACCCGGCCGGTGTCCATACCGCATCTGCAGGCACGTGTCGCTTTCACCTCAAGGGGAAAAAAAAAGACAAGGGAGAGGTGGATAATAACCACAAATTTATGGTGCTTTTAAGAGCGGTGGCCCCACGTGTCAGTGCCACATGTGCTGCGCTCCATAAATAAATGTATTAGCCCAGCTCTGACGCGGAGGGAGGTGTTTAAAGCGAAAATTCCAATTTTTTTTCATGTCGGAAGCTTAACGGCAGGAAATGACGCTACACGTAGACTCCGATCACAAATAGATGGAAATTATTGAGGTGCTATAATTTCAAACAATAAGTTTACGTTAGTACCCTGTATTGGAAATTCATTACTTTTAGATAAAAACACTTTTTATTATTTTAGTATATGTTTAAACATTCATGTATTGGAGCCCTCTCGATAAAATTAAGTCTCTAAATCTTTATGCTTTCTAATAAACTCTCAAAAATTAAATCGCTAAATCTTTATATTTTTTAATAAACTCTCGATATTATATTTCACTAATTTACTTGTATCACTAACGGTCATATATCAGTGATGGATAGATCGTACTTATTTAATTTTTTTATCTTTTATATTATCAATGGGTAGGACCGAAGTAGTTAAGGAACTAGAACTACTCTCTTCACTAGAAATAAGAACTAAATAGAAAAAAAGGTACAAAACCAAATAAATAGTTGTTCAAGTCTTAGGGTATATTTGCGGGACCTTCTGACAGCTGCAACTACTTCTATAATCTGAAACTGAAATAAACAGCCTCAATTCTAGTTTAGATTGTGAGAACCGATGGCCGCAAAAACTAAAAATAAACTAAAATTTAGAAATTAAAAACATCAACCTTTTTAAATTGTCATCGACTAGATACTCAAACTATTCAGCTACTCGACACATTGTATATCTAACATCCTATCTTGGAGACGTTCTCGTCTCTATAAATATTAGTACCACCTCGCTATCAGACACAGACCAACCCGCCGAAAATATCTAGTACAATAGTACTAGCCGTCTAGCCCCCAAGCTAGAGGCGGCCATGGTGTTCGACGCGGGCGGCGGCGGCGGCGGCGGCTCGCGGGCGCCGTCGTCGGGGAACCCTCTCCACGTGATCCTGACGGCGCCGTTCGCGAGGCAGGTGGCGGTGGGGCGGTGGTTCACGGTGTTCGCGAGCCTGCTGATCCTGACGGCGTCGGGGGCGACGTACATCTTCAGCAGCTACTCGCGGGCGCTCAAGGAGTCGCTGGGGTACGACCAGCACACGCTCAACACCGTCTCCTTCTTCAAGGACCTCGGCGCCAACCTCGGCGTGATCTCCGGGCTCATCAACGAGGTCACGCCGCCGTGGTTGGTGCTCGTCATCGGCGCCGCCATGAACCTCTTCGGGTACCTCATGGTGTACCTCGCCGTCGCGGGGCGCACGGCGCCGCCGCCAGTGTGGCTTGTCTGTCTCTACATCTTCGTCGGCTCGAACTCGCAGTCCTTCGCAAACACCGGCGCGCTCGTCACCACCGTCAAGAACTTCCCGGAGACCCGCGGCGTCGTGCTCGGGATACTCAAAGGGTTTGTCGGGCTCAGCGGCGCCGTCTACACGCAGCTTTACCTCGCCTTCTACGGCGACGACGCCAAATCGCTCATCCTGCTCATCGCGTGGCTGCCGGCTGCGGTGTCCATCGTGTTCGTCCACACGATACGGATCATGCCGTACCCGCGCCGCCGCGGCGGGCAGGAGACCAGCAGCGACCCCTTCTTCTGCTTCCTCTACATCTCCATCGGCCTCGCCTGCTACCTCCTTGTCATGATCGTCGTGCAGTGGCAGTTCGCCTTCTCCCACACCGCCTACTCCTGCGCCGCCGCCGCGCTCCTTATCGTCCTCTTCCTCCCGCTCTGCGTCGTCATCAAGCAGGAGTACAAGATCCACCGCGAGCGCGATCTGGACGCCGCCGTTCACGCCACCGACCCGCCGCCAACCATCACCATCGACCACGTCCAAATGTCCACCACCACCACCACAACCAGCAAGACAGAGACAACGACAGAGCAGGAGCAGCCTTCGACTCCGGCGCCGGCGGAGGGTTCGTGTATGGGCAAGTGGGTGAAGACCATGTTCCGGCCGCCGGCGAGGGGCGATGACTACACAATCCTGCAGGCGCTGGTCAGCCTGGACATGCTGGTGCTGTTCGTGGCCACCATCTGTGGCGTCGGCGGGACGCTGACGGCGATCGACAACATGGGTCAGATAGGGCAGTCGCTGGGGTACCCGGCGAAGAGCATCAACACCTTCGTCTCGCTCATCAGCATCTGGAACTACGCTGGCCGCGTCGCCGCCGGCTTCGCCTCCGAGACCTTGCTCGAGCGCTACCGCCTCCCGCGGCCACTCGTGCTCACCGGAGTCCTCCTCCTCGCCTGCGCCGGCCACGTCCTCATCGCTCTCGGCGTGCGGCACTCGCTCTACGCCTCCTCTGTCATCATCGGCTTCTGCTTCGGTGCGCAGTGGCCGCTCGTCTACGCCATCATCTCCGAGGTGTTCGGCCTCAAGTTCTACTCCACCCTCTACAACTTCGGCGGCATGGCCAGCCCCGTCGGTTCCTACATCCTCAACGTGCTCGTCACCGGCAGGCTCTACGACGCGGAGGCGGACCGGCAGCCTGGCCGTGGCCTCACCGCCGGCGCCGGCCGCGATAAGGTGTGCCTAGGCGTGGAATGCTTCAAGCGCTCCTTCCTCATCATCACGGCGGCCACCGTGTTCGGCGCGCTCGTGTCACTGGTGCTGGTCTACAGGACGTGGAGCTTCTACAAGGGGGACATCTACGCGAGGTTCCGCGACGGCGCCGGAGAGGGAGAGGACGGCGGCCGGTTGCCGGTCGATCAGCGGCAGCGGCGGCCGGCCGGAGAAGGAGTCATCGCCGGTCAACGGCAGGGAGGAGTGACTAAGTGAGAACTCTTTCTAGGTCTGACTTGGTCAATGCTGATGCGTCACCCATCACTACTGGTGATTGGTTCTACCAACTCTGCTTTGGTTGCTGACGTGGCGTGGAAGCTAGCATTAAAACAAAGCACACTGCATGGTGAAAAATTAGGGCTTCCCAAAGGAAATCGGGCATGACACACAACGGGAATTTCTGTACGCATTTGTATGTTTTTTTTTATATTTGCTTTGGGAATTTTCGTTAGCTATGATTTTGTGAAATTACCTCAAATGTAAATACGAGTATATCAAATATGGCGTGTGGAATCTAAAAAAAATAACATTTGTTATTGTCACGTGCATAATGTAAGGATTTTAAAAAAAATAACATTAAAATAGGTCTAACTTATAGCAAGACTAACCATTAGTACTTTATTGATTATGATTAGGCCTTAAACTTAGAGTGTGCTTAAGTTTTTTTTCTTATGATTTGACTGTACAATGTATGAAATTAGTATTAAGATTAATTTAATGCTTAATGTTACTTTTTGTGGATATGTTAGGCATGTTCATATGGTTGGTTTCATAAATTTGAGACATCAAGTCTCCATTTGGTTGGTGTAGGGAGCTTTCACATTTATTTCTATGTTTCGGCAGGTATTGCATCTGTTTATATTAAATGCTCATATATATATATCAACATATACGATATAAAATAAATACCTTATTAACATGGCTGCCCTGATATTTTTGTGGTCTGGTGCGGAACAAAAAATGGAGGCCCCCGTTACAAAATAATATTGAAAAATTTAGTGTCATTAACAAATCTCACACTAATAAGTTTAAATACAAAGGAGAAATATCTCTAGATTATTTAAAACAATTTCTTCTAACAGGCCTGTTGTTCGTGACTTATGACTAATTTGCAATTGGGCTTTATTAATACTTGTGAGACTTATTAGCATACTAAATTTTGGAGACCCTCTACTTTCGGAGGCTCGGTGCGGTCGCACCGCCGGCACTGCCCCAGGGCCGGTCCTGCTTATTAAAACCCATCTTATGATAGATTTAATTAAATTAATTTGATGATATAATTGTTAATATATATTTTTTCTAAAAAATTAGTTAAAGTTTAAAATTTTTGAGTTATAAAAAATCAAAATTATTTACAATTTTGAACCGACAGGTACAAATTCGGCCTTAACCGGCCCAATGACGGAGGGGAAAAAAGACATGTTGGCAGTTGGCTTTCGGGTTATAGTTCGCTGCTCACTGTAGCATAAACACCTTTAATTAAAGAATTAATTATTATGATCAAGTGCAAAACAATTTCATTCAATGATGATAATTGCATGCGCCAAAATTTCAGTGGATGATTGCAACCATTGTCGCGTACCAGGATTTTGTAATTGAAGATGGGGAGAGTTAGGAAGCAGGATGAGAGGGACGTCTTACCTTATGGATCTTGATGCAATGCAGGCTGATGTTTAAATAATAAATGTTGAATATTTACAAAACCCATTCATAATCAGAGAATTATTTACGAGATAAATCTAATGAGCCTAATTATGACATGATTGACAATGTGGCTACGGCAAACATTTGCTAATCGTGGATTAATTAGGCTCAATAAATTCGTCTCACGAATTATCCGCCGATCATGCAATTATTTTTATAATCATTTCACGTTTAATCCTTCAAATTGATGTTCAAACATTTGATATGACACGGGATAAAATTTAGTATCATGATCCAAATACCCCTTAAACAGTGTTTGAAAACACGGCTCTAGGCGACCAGGGCCGTGCCTAGGGGGGTCGAGCGGTGCGCTCGACCCGGGCCCCCACCTTCCTAGGGCCCACCCGGCCAGGCGGCCACCACAGTTTAATCAGGAGAATAGGAACGGCCGGTCCGCGAAACATGATCGTGTAGCCGCTCGCCCGCTCTTCTTCGAGGTCACCGAGAGCACCACCCGCGGCAGGCGCGGCTTCGCCGGTTACTGGGGCCGCCAGGTTCCAGCGCGCCAAGTGCCCAAACGCGACAGCGCACGCCACTCGCCGCAGCCCGCAGTGGCCGCACCTGCCGACCTGCGCTGCGCAAGTGCGCAACCTGCAGGCTGCAGCTGCTCCGCTGACCGCTGGACGCCTACACCGACACCCGCTTCGAGGCGCCCTGGCCCCTGCGTGCTCACGGCTCACGGTAAATAGTAGTGCATCACGTCATCACGGTAATTAGTAATCACTAATCACTTTCTATGTTGATGATTCATCTGATTTTGAGGAAAATAATTTGATATCAGAGTTAAGAATATTGCAAATGACACTGCTAGATAGATCAATGTCTGCTATGGAAATTTTTGAGTATGTCAGGGAAATGGATTGCTATCCCAATATATATGTTGCTTATCGGATATTATTTACAATACCAGTAATCGTGGCATCAGCTGAAAGGAGCTTCTCAAAGCTAAAATTATTGAAGAATTATTTAAGGTCTACAATGTCTCGAGAAAGGCTAAATGGGCTGACAACTTTATGTATTGAGAAGAACTTGTTAGATGATATTAATATTGCAGTCATCATTGATGATTTTGCATCAAGAAATGTTAGAAGACATTTTTAAGGTGATCTATAATATATTTAAGGTAATGATCTTACTTCTTTTTTTACCGCTTAAAATTTTCTGTGATACATTAAATTATTTTAGTTAGTTGATATATAATAGTAAAAAATAGTTCTTTGGTATTAGGGCCCATATTTATAATTCCGCCCCGGGCCTCACAAAACTCAGGAACGGCCCTGTAGGCGACAAAAGGTGTTTGTTGCCACCCAACGTAGCGCGGAGGCCGGTTAGATGGGTGAGGCGTCTAGGCGGATCAACCACGGCCTCGACGGTTTGAACATGGCGTTTAGGTAACTTGGAACTGATGGCAGGAGGGGGGCAGATGTCCGGATCTGACGATGACAAGGGGTAGGTGGTCAGGTTCGACGGTGGGAGGGGAGCAGGCGATCAAATCTAGCCCGATGGTGTCGGATCGAGCGGCTAGACAGTCACGCGGCCCGAATTGAGCGGGCGAAGGAGAGCGTTCGTGTTCGGAGGTAGGAGGGGAAGACGCCTAAACTAAAACCCCTCGCGAGTAAGGAGCAAAACACATGTCTCCTAGTAGGAGGAGAAGAAAATGTTTGTAAATGCTATTTGGGACTTCTTCGGGTGGGATGAGAAGAAAAAATTGACGTCTGAAACTAAGAACAGAAATGCCTGCAAAAAGAAAATGAAGTAATGAAGCTTAGGAACCAACAAACTGAAACAATAAACTCGTGGGAACTAGTAAAATGAATGGTTGGAACTAGAAAACAAAGAGAAAGGAGTCGGACCTAGTCACCGAGTCGTCACCCGACTAGTGTCTAGCGTTTGCGTGAAACACTACACTAAAAATAGTTTATAATTTTTAATATTACAATCCATATGTTTTTAACTTGATAATTTTATATATTATTGTTACGAAGTGACAATATAATCATGGAATCATTATAAGAAGGGTAATCATTTTTTTTCAAATTGGCCGCAGTACCATACAAAATGTCAAATTGGATTTTTGTAGAAATACAGTTATGATCGCTGAGCTGAATTTTCCGACGATCACCGATTTTGATGCTCGGCGGTTTAAGCTCTATTTAAAATTTGGGTTTTTAGAAATTAGTTTAGCGTTGACAATTTTTTTCTAAGAGTGGACTCATATTGCATGCTATGACTTTAGATATATTTGGTTGAGCTGTGGATTCGGAAAAAATTGTTTTGAACTGTAAGCTATAAAAAAACTGATGTAAGCTACGAAAAAACTGGAAAGTGTTTGGTTGGAGTAATTGTGGATTTCTATTTTGATAGACTTATTTAATAATGTGCATTAGATCATTATTGTAAAAGAAAACTAAAACAAAATTATTTATAAGTAAAATGTATTTATGTTTTCTAGCAATTATATATTAACTTTTATTCTTAAAAAATTATTTAGTTTCAAGTATTCTACATCAATAGAAGGGGTATTTCATTAATGACAAAGATGTGTAATTTCATCCAAAAGCTCGCTGCAACAATATGCTAAATCTAGGTACTCCTAACTTTCTGTTTACACTGCAGAAATCTATAGATTATAAAAAGGTTGGGTACCTAAAATTTTTTTTTGGTTCAGATTCTAGCTTCCAACCAAGAAGTGGTTCAAAAATCTAAACTAAACAGATCGAGCTGAAAATTAGCACATTAATTAAACAATATTAGTATGAAATAAGTTGGAATGGATCACCACCGTAGGCTTGCATCTCCCCTATTGCCATCCAACGTCCAGTATTCTGCCCATGGTTTAGGTGTCGTTTGGTTCAGGGACAAAGTGGGATGGGATGGTTTTGTCCCAGTTTTTGAATGGGGTCGTCCCATCTCATATTTGGTTACGAGGGATGGGATGTTCTAGTTTTATGTTTGGTTGAGAGAAATAAGACTCTGCCTCAGAACCTCCGTCCCGAATCGAAACATCTTCGACCCATTTCAAAATCTCCGGTCCATACCTAAAACTCCATATCGGAACTTCTGGTCCACCATGGAACATATAGCCTGGTCTCGGAGCCTCCGAGCATGAGGTGAGACGGAGTTCGTCCCTCTATTTTTGGGGGACGAGTTTGTCCCGAATATTAGAGAAATATTCCTTGGTGGGACGACTTCGTCCCACCTGACTCCAAACCAAACACTGTAAAAGATGAGGACTGTCCTGTCCCATCCCACCTCGTCCCCTCGAACCAAACACCACCTTAGAGTACTGGACCGGTACCAGATTTTACTAGATAGATATTCAAATCTAAATTTTTTAACTTAAAAGTAGTAATAACGATCACCGAAAGAGATGTGAGCAACTTATCACTAGATCCCATTAAAACTCTAAAGTTGAGCGTGTCCAAACAAACCTACACAGCCTTTTTTAAAAAAACTATCTTTATCGGACAAAATTATACAGGTCACCGCCCAACCCGCTTCATGTTGATAACAACGGAAGTTGAGCATCACTTACTATTGAAAATTCTTAAGGGTAGCTTAATTTGATAATCTACGAATATATAAATGTCAGAAATATAACCCCGAGGGATTTATAAGGACCAAATAGTGAAAGGGTCAACAGATGCAACATTGAAGATGACCATGTCAACATTATCCAGTCTACTAGCAGTCGACAATTTGAAGTTTCTCCGAGTTCTACTCGAGAGTCCTTCCTAACTATAGACATTCGGGACGATCATTATTGAGACTCAATCCACTCATTAAAACTCTATGATACATAATTGTGTGATTAATATAGCCATTGCCATATGGAGTTATTGACTATGATTCTGACTGTTTTCTATCATAATTGGTCAGGTCGTGGGACACATTAATAAAAAGACCAGGGAGCCTTACAGGAGGGACATTACCTTATGGATCTCGATGCAATGCAGACATGGTAATTTTTTATGACTAAACAGTGTTTGAAAACACAGCCTTAGACGGTAAAAGGTGTTTGATGCCACCCACAACTAGCGCGGGATGCCCAATTGGAGGGGTGGGGCATCTAGACGTATCAATCACCGCCTGAACGGTTGAATGTGACGCTTAGGTAACCTGGAAACTGATGGCGGGAGGGGGCAGATGGCCAGATTTGACGATGACAAGGGGTAGATGGCCAGGTTCGACGGTGGGAGGGGAGCAGGCGATTCAAATCTGGCCCGGCGGTGTCGGATCGAGTGGCCAGACAGTCGCGCGGCCCAAATTGAGCGGGCGGAGGAGAGCGCTCGTGTTCGGAGGTAGGAGGGGGAAGACACCTAACTAAAACCCCTCACGAGTAAGGAGCCCCCCAAACACATGTTGCCTAGTAGGAGGAGAGAAAAAGGTTATAAATATTATTTGAGAGACTTCTTCGGGTGGGATGAGAAGAAAAAGTTGATGTCCGGAACTAAGAAGAGAAATGCCTGCAAAAGAAAATGAAGTAATGAAGCTTAGGAACTAGGTAACAATGAATGGTTGGAACTAGGAAAACAAAGAGAATGGAGTCCCCAAGTCGTCACCAAACTAGCGTCTAGCGCCTGCGTGAACACCAGACTAAAAGTAGTAGTTTATAATTTTTAATATTACAATCCATATATTTTTAACTTGATAATTTTATATTTATTATTGTTATGAAGTGGACAATATAATTATGGACTCATTTTAATAAGGGTAAATCCTCTTTTTTTTTTCAAATTGGCTGCAGTACCATACAAAATGTCAAATTGGATTTTTAAGAAATACAGTTATGATCGTTGAGCTTAATTTTCCAACGATCACGATTTTTGGTGCTCGGCGGTTTAAGCTATTTAAAATTTGGTTTTTTTAGAAATTAGTTTATCTTGACAATTTTTTCTAAGGAGTGGCCTCATATTGCATGCTATGACTTAGGCGTATTTGGTTGAGCTGTGGATTCGAAAAAAGCTGGTGTAACTGTGAACCGTAAAAAACTGTTGTGAGCTGTGAGGTGATCGAAAAAATTGAAAGTTGTTTGGTTGGAGTAATTGTGGATTTCTATTTGATAGTTAAATGCATATAATACTCTGATGTTTGGTTGTCACTATAATACATACTATCAGTATAAAACCACTCACTTATTAATAATGTGCATTTAGATCATGTTGAAATAATATCAGTATAAAACACTCACTTATTTAATAATGTGCATTTAGATCATGTTGAAAAAATAAAACTAAAACAAATTATTGATAACCCTAAAATGTATTTATGTTTTCCAACGATTATATATTAACTTTTTATTCTTAAAAAATTATTTCGTTTCAAGTATTATATATCAATAGAAAGGGTAGTTCATTAATGACAAAGATTGTGTAATTTCAACCTAAAGATGGCTACAACAATATGTGAAATCAGAGGTACGCCTATCTTTCTGTTTACACTATGAAAATCTATAGATTCTAAAAAAGTTGTGTACCTAAAAAAATCTTTTGTTCAGATTCCAGCTTCCAAACCTTGATTCAAAAATCTAAACCAAACAGATCCTTAACGTGCTTCGAGTCTGAGCTGAAATTAGCACATTAATTAAACAATATTAGTATGAAATAAGTTGAAATGGATCATCGTAGGCTTGCATCTCCCTATTGCCACCCAACGTCCATTGATCCTGCCCATGGTTTAGAGTACTGGACCGGTAACCAGATTTTACCGTATAGATATTCAAATCTAAATTTTTAAATTTAAAAGTAGTAATAACCGATCACCGAAAGAGATGTGAGCAACTTATCACTAGATCCTATCAAAACTCTAAAGTTAAGTGCCCAAACAAACCTACACGGCATTTTTTAAAAAGAAAAAAAACTATCTTTATCGGACGAAAATTATACAGGTCACCGGCAACCTGCTTCATGTTGATAGCAACGGAAGTTGAGCATCATTTACTATTGAAAATTCTTATGCGTAGCTTAATTTGATAATCTACGAATATATAAATTGTCAGAAATATGATACCAAGTGATTTATAAGGACCGAATGGAGGAGGGGTCAACAAACGTAACATTGAAGATGAACATCAACATTATTCAGTCTACTAGCAGTCGTCAATTTGAAGTTTCTCCAAGTTCTACTCGAGAGTTCTTCCTAACTATAGACATTCACGATCATTTTATTATAAACTCAATCCACCCATTAAAACTCTATGGTACATAATTGTGTAGTTTATAGTCATTGTCACCTAGAGTTATTGACCACGATCTAACTATTTCTATCCTAATTGGTCAGGTCGTGGGAGACATTAATAAAATTTATAACCCATAATCTCTCTCGTGTATAAAGAGACCCGTGGAGCCTTACAGGAGGACATTTTTTTGACTCACGCGCATATACGTTGTCATTCACAAACGAATAATATTCTAACACATAGAATTATTACTATTATCCTCCATGAAACCTGAACTAATATTGAGAAACCAAGGGTTGGTTTTCGGTGTTTTGTGATGAGTGATTGACAGGCTTTTTACCCTCTGTTCGAAGGGGTACCTCCGAAGGGTTTCGGAGGTTGGACCTCCGAAGTGTGTTCGGAGGTGGTCTCACCGAAGTATGTTCGTGTTTGCTTGCTGCAGCTATGCAGCGGAGTGTGCCTGTCGGTGGGGTCCGACAGTACGCAATGATTGGGTTGTACCGAAGGGGCTTCGGTATTTTGGGCGGTACACCGGAGTGTGTGCCGGAGGTTACTAACCCGGAGAGGTCTCCGGAGTTCTGGATACACTTGTCTGCTTGTCTGTGGTGCGCAGTGTCTTCGGAGGCGACGGACAAGGTTCGCAGCAGGTGAACCTGGGTCGAGCGGGAGGCTTGATGCCAGGGGAGCGGGGAGCTCCGTCACGGTGGCTGCGAAGGTGGTCCGGTCGGTCCTCGGGTCGAGACGTGTCAGGTGAAGGCAGAGAGTGCGGAGCGTGGCTCCAGGTGAAGGTACTCCGAGACAAAGTCCTCGGAGGCGAGGCACTTCGAAGGTACTCCGAATGGAGTGACTTCGGAGTTGGTTGGATCAAGTCCTCTGCGGAGGCAAGGGTTCGAGTGTACTCCGGAGGGAGACATTCGAAGGTACCCGACGAAGGTCTCAGAAGTCGAGGCGCATCGAAGGCATGGTCCGGGTGAGGCTCGTCGAGGAGTGTGCTCGGGAGAGACACTGCGACGAAGGGCTCATGGAATGCTTCATGCGGAGGCCTTGGACGAAGGAGGGACTTCGAGGGTGGTACTCCGAAGGTGGGGCTTCGGAGGGTGGAAGGCTTCGGAGCAAGGCTAGCTCCGGAGCAAGGTTGACTTGAGGTGCTTCGGCCTGCATGGCCTCGGTACACTGACGGAGTTCGAGCTGGGAGTAGCTGCGAAGCCGTGGTGGTCCACTCCGGAGGTGTTGGTGCGAAGGCCCAAGGGCTTTGACGGCTTCGGCTCAAAACCGTCAGTTATCGGACTGACTTCGGTGGAGCGAGGCCATCTGGCTTCAGGCTTCTCACCGAAGCTACCGCACCCTCGCGTGCGAAGGAGGATTCCAGAAGGTCAAAGACTGCAAAGGCTGACACTGTCTGTTCTGTAAAAGGCTGACACTGTCCCCTCTGCAAAGCTGACAGAGAAGCCTCCAGAATAAAGGTGGACTACCTTTTGTACCCCTTAGTTCTGAGAGTCAAAATCAATGTAAACCCTAGGGGTAGTGTAGTCATTTCCTTTGGGTGAACTGTGGGCTATAAATATGGGGGCTCGGTAGGTAACATTTAACACTTTGAGCATTTACTGTTGAGCTCCTGTAGCCACACACTTCGTGTATTTCATCCAGAGTTCAATCTATTTTGTGTTCCTTGTTCAAGCGGCGAAGCCCTTGTTCCTGTGCTTTTTGCTTGAGCTCGCGTTACATATCTCGCCTGTTGTAGTGCACCGAAGCTGTTGAGGCGAAGGTTGTTTTTGTGCGAAGTGTGGTTTGTCAGTGTGCGTTCGCTCTGTGTAACGGAGGTGAGACCTCGCTGCTTACTAGCGTAGCCCTGACCGAGGCCCGTTTGCTTCTTGTGTCGAAGCCCTTAGTGTAGTCTGGTTGTGCGTGTAGACCTTCGTGTACGAAGCCCAGCACCAGTTGCTGCTGGCCACGTACTAGGTCGAAGTCCTCAGAGGGGTGTCCACTCTTGCGAAGGGTGAAGTGCGAAGCCTGCTCGAAGCACTCTGTGTGCGAAGCCTGCACTGACTTAGCAGAGTAGATTTCGAGGGTTGTAAGTGGAGCGAAGTCTTCTTGGCTTCGAACTTTTGCTCCTCCGAAGCCTGTGTTCGAAGGTGTCGAAGTACCTCCGAACCAGACCTTCGAAGGTAGTGTTCGAAGCCTGTTCCGCAGAAGACAGAACTGAAACCGAAGGCTAGTTTCTAGCCCGAAATTTTAAAAGCTCCGTTCACCCCCCTCAGTCGCGTTTACGGTCCAACAATTGGTATCAGAGCAGGTTAAGATCACCAGTTGACCTTAACCGGTTTGTGATCTGTTGGCGACATGGATAGAAGTAGTAAAATTCCTCTGTCGATGGGACAGATTTCGCATACTGGAAGGTGCGCATGGAGGCTTACTTGTTAAGCCATGGAAATGCAATTTGGGAGATTGTGGACTCACATACTCCTTCCTGAGACTCGCACCTCTCAGACTGAGAAGATCAGTATAATGCCAATTCCAAGGCAAGAAAATACTGTTCATCGGTTTGAGTAGAATGAGTTCGATAGGGTGCAGCACCAGGACTGTAGGGAGATTTGGACAACGCTCACTGCTTTCATGAGGGCTCTACTCAGATTAGGCCAGGCGCCAAAGCACCTACAATCAACAGTATCAGCTGTTTGTGCAGGCACCTGGTGAATCTATAGATGCCATGTTTTCTCGCTTTGACCGCGATAGTGAGTAACTTGCGATCCAACGGGACGCTTGCTTACAGTGACCATGATAGGGCTATCAAGCTTCTCTATGCTCTTGACCGTAGCATATGGGAAGTAAAGATATCCAGCATTGAGGAGTCCACAGTTATGACACATT
The DNA here is from genome assembly GCA_019279435.1 of Zizania palustris. Taxonomy (NCBI): domain Eukaryota; kingdom Viridiplantae; phylum Streptophyta; class Magnoliopsida; order Poales; family Poaceae; genus Zizania; species Zizania palustris. The sequence continues at coordinate 24,077,888 of JAAALK010000282.1, forward strand.
GACCTTGATGAACTCTTTAGCAAGCTGAAGTCCACAGAGATTGCCAAGGCATCTCTTGCAGTGCACAAAAGCTCTTTGCCACAGCCATTGGCATGGTTTCTAGCACTAGCCGTGGCACCACTGCAGAACCAAGCACATCTGGTACTTGTGTTTTTGCAGATGGTTTTGCTTGTCCTCTCTGGTCTCCGTCACAAAGGAGCAGGTGGACACTCTAGCTGATGATGAGCTTGCCTCATTGCCCGAAGGTTCACCGCTTCCATGAGAGACGGGAACAGAGGAGAATGGTTTGGTGGTTGTTTGAATGCGGTGACACTTCTCACATCAAGGCTAATTGCCCTAAGCTCAAAAGAGAGATGAGAGTGAGCGCCCCAAATACCACAAGGAGAGGAAACCCTTGTGAGGGCAAAGCGCGGCAAGATGGCTAAGAAAGTAGCCAAGGCGCTTCCAGAGCCTTGTTGCTGCTCTCAGCGACATTGACACATCCTCAACTGAGGAGTCAAGCTCTGAGGAGGAGGAGTCCCCAAGGAAGGAGGACAGAAGGACAAGAAGGGACGAGACTTCACCGGCCTTTGCTTCATGGCCGACAGCGATCACAGCGGCGATGAGCTTGACTATCTGAGGTAAACCTATCATCTGACCACTACTAATTAAATTAGATGAGCTGAATGAAGTATGCTTGGTCAGGATAGATTACTTGTGCAAGCCGCTAGAGAAAGAAAAGACCTTAGACTTAGGCTAGAAAATGTTTCTACTGAATATGCCATGCTTAAGTCTAAGTTTAATGATGCTGAATGTGAGTCCTGTTCTGTTGTCATGAGTGAGCTTGCTCAGTTGCGTTCTGTTCATGCTCAAACTCTTTTTGAGCTTGAGACTGCACAGAAGCAGCTTTTGGAGGTAGATTCTAGACCTCATGATGTTATTGATTGCATGAACTGCTCTTTATTACGCGAAAGCATTAATTTACGTGATAAGCATGTTCATGATTTAGAGGCTAGATTGGAGATGGCCGGTAGTTCTAAGGATGTGCAGCCTGTGTGTGACACTTGCATCACCCTTAAGGACCAGCTAGGCACTGTCAGAGAGCGAGCTGAAAACCTCATGTCTGAAAATGAATACCTCCTTTCCGTGGTTAACAAATGCACTGAGGGAAGGGTAGGATGGATTGCTCTTGGCTAAGACCAAGTTGTGTGCTGACAGAGCAGGGGTAGCTCTAGGTTTGGGTTTTGAGAGGATACCTTCAGACAGTAAGACCAAAACTGTTTTCACACTCTCCCACTACCCTAGAGAAAGAGAGAGCTCTGTTAGACCCCACCAGCCAAAAAGCCTACCCCATCCACCAAAAAAACCCCTCCTCCTGCCAAGAAAAATCCTCCCAAGAAAACCACTAGAGAAAACCCAAGGATCCGTGAGAGTTGCTCCTATGACCCATGAGAGTGCCCCTAGGAGAGTTTTTCACTGTTCCTACTGTCAGCGGGCGGTTATTTGGTTGGGTTCTGTTTTCGTCGCATCAAGGATGAGCGACGCTCTCAGGCGATGAGTTACCAGGACATGCACTACCCATCTTTAGGTATGCATGAGTCTGAGTTTTACTATCGTTCCTGCTTTGAGGCTCCTCGTGCTTCTCGGAGAGGTTTTGCTCCTCGAGGTCTTCACCATGTTCATATGGTGGTAGACCTCGGGCTAGCAGATTTGTACCTCATCAGAGTAGGAGACCTCCACATGTTGGTTCGTTCACCGCATGTAGGTAGACCTCGCACTTTGCATTCTGATTATTATGTGCGTAGACTGTCTGGCTTTTACTATGCCTACTACTCGTGTCACTCGGTGCTGGATGCCTCGTCATTATTTCAATCACCCCAGCACTGAGCGATCGAGACTTCTTATCGTGTGTAGACGACAACCGAGGGCTTGGAGGGCACGTGGATCTGGACTCCGGTTGTTCGCACATGACCGAGATGCAGCTTGGTTCTCCAGCCTCACCACAACAAGCAAAGGGAACATATCACCTTCGGAAACAATCGAAAGAGTAGAGTGAAAGGTAAGGTGTGGTAAGAATTAATTCGAATTTCACTCTCAAAGTTGTTGCTTTGGTTGAAAACCTGGGATACAATTTGTTGTCTGTATCTCAGTTGCTTGATGAGGGCTTCGAAATGCGATTTCATCATCCGATACTTCGCAAGTGCTCAATTCTGATGGCGTTGTGGTGTGTAAATTTTTAGAGTTGGGAGAGTTTTTGGAGCTGACTTTTCTGAGTCGTCTGGATCTTCTCATTGTCTTGTTGCACATTCGACTTCTGAGCTATGGAAGTGGCATAGGAGACTAGGGCATATGACTTTGAGTTGCTCGCTCGTCTGAGCGCCCTAGGCCTAATCCGAGGATTGCCCAAGCTCAAGTTTGAGAAGAATTTAGTTTGTGCTCCTTGTCGACATGGAAAAATGATTGCCGCTTCGCATTCGCCAGTCACCACAGTGATGATTGAACAGCCCGGAGAACTTCTCCACATGGACACTGTAGGTCCTTCTCGGGTCAGTTCTTTAGGCGGCAAGTGGTATGTTTTAGTTATTGTCGACGATTTCTCTCGCTACTCTTGGGTCTTCTTTCTTGCCAGCAAGGATGAAGTGTTTTCACACTTTCGGAGCTTGGCTTTGAGACTTTTCACTGAACTCCCTGGTGCATTAAAATTCATTCGAACGATAATGGCACTGAGTTCAAAAATAGTCTCTTTGTTGACTTTGCATGGAGCATGGCATAGAACATCAATTCTCTGCTCCGCGGGTTCCTCAACAGAACGGTGTCGTTGAGAGGAAGACCGCCTTTGGTTGAGATGGCTTGGACGATGCTTGATGAGCATAGGACTCCTAGAAATTCTGGGCTGAGGCCATGAACACTGCTTGCTACATCTCAAACCGATTTTCTTGCGCTCAATTTTAAACTTGACATCTTATGAGCTACGTTTGGAGACAGCCCCAGGTTCTCATCTTCGAGTTTTTGGCTGTCGCTGCTTCATCCTAAAACGTGGAAATTTGGATAAATTTGAGTCGCGATCTTCTGAGGGATCTTTTTGGGTTACACTACTTATGGTCATTCGTATCGTGTTTATAATTTGGAAACTAACACTGTCATCGAGTCATGTTGTGACTTTTGATGAATCAACCCCCTCTGTTAGTTCTGCTTTGAACAGGCAAATGAACACGACATGGAACAGACCTTATTAGAAGAAGAAGATCCCGAGAATTCGAGGATGATCCCCAACTACCCTCGACATCGACCCCCGAAGCTGACCCTGCTTCAACTACTTCGGCATGAGTCCCGAAGCAACTACCTCGACATCGGTCATCTGGACCACTCCAACGCACAAGTTGAGGGGGACTGCATCTCGCCGCGAGGCTCCACATCATGTTCAAAGGATGCACCGTCGCGCGCAGATCATTGGTGAGCTTGATCAAAGGGTAACTCGTCTCATGCCCATTCACTATGCTGCTTTGTTGCTTCTTTCGAGCCTTTAGATGTTAGTCTGCACTTTCTGATTCTAGTTGGATCAATGCCATGCATGAGGAACTTGAAAATTTTGAGAGAACCAAGTCTGGACTTTAGTTGATCCTCCACCAAATGTCATTTCATTGGTACAAAATGGATTTTCAAAAATAAACAAGGGGAGGATGGGACAATTGTTAGAAACAAGGCTAGACTTGTAGCTCAGGGCTTTTCTCAACTAGAAGGGATTGATTTTACTGAAACTTTTGCACCTGTTGCTCGCCTTGAGGCCATTAGGATTTTGCTTGCCTTTGCGACATCCCAGGGATTCAAACTCTATCAAATGGATGTCAAAAGTGCTTTTCTTAATGGCTTCATAGGTGAAGATGTTTAGTAAAACAACCCCCTGGTTTTGAAAACCCCAAGTACCCACATAAAGTCCTTAAACTTCATAAGGCTCTTTATGGACTCAAGCAGGCCCCTCGGGCTTGGTATGATAGACTTAAGTCTTTTCTGCTTGAGCGAGGGCATTTGATGGGCTCTGTTGATAAAACACTGTTTACTCTCAAGCATGGCAAAGATTTCCTCCTAGTGCAGATTATGTGGATGATCATCTTTGGTGGCTCTTCTCATGCTTTGGTTGCCGAGTTTGCAGATACCAGCAGGGAGTTTGAAATGTCAATGATGGGTGAACTCACCTTTTTCCTTGGTTTGCAAATCAAGCAAGCAAACAAGGTACATTTGTCACCAGACAATTACACCAAGGACCTGCTCAAGAAGTTCGACATGTCCGATGCGAAGCCCCTCGCCACTCCAATTGCTACATCTGTAGCATTGGACCTGACGAAGATGGAGAAACCGTAGATCAGAAGGATTTCTGAGCAGATCGGCTCCCTCCTCTACTTGACTGCCACGAGGCCGGACATACACTTCGCAGTGTGTTTGTGCGCCTCGTTTTCAGGCTTCACCACGAGCTTCGCACCGCCAAGCGGTTAAGCGCATCCTAAGGTATCTCAACATACCCTTGAATTTGGCATATGGTATTCAGCGTCATCTCTATGTTCTTCGAGGTTATTCCGATGCGGACTTTGCTGGGTGTAGAATTGATAGGAAGAGTACCTCTGGTACTTGTCATTTTCTGGGTACTTCTCTGGTTGCTGGTCTTCCCGCAAACAGTCTAGTGTTGCACAATCGACGGCTGAGGCCGAATATGTTGCTGCAGCTAGCTGTTGCTCTCAGATTTTGTGGATGACTTCCACTTTGCGAGATTTCGGGTTAGATTATAAGAGTGTTCCACTTTTCTGTGATAACACTAGTGCTATTTGTATTGCAAACAACCCGGTTCAGCACTCCAGAACCAAACACATTGATGTGAGATATCATTTTCTCAGAGATCACAATGAGAAGGGTGATATTGAACTCCAATATGTTGATACCCAACACCAGCTTGCCGACATTTTTACAAAACCCCTCGATGCTTCTCGTTTTGCTTACTTGCGTGGGGAACTTGGCATTTGTCACCCTTACGGCATTTTGTGAGGGGGAGCTGTTTAGATGGATGTGCCTTTGTCTAATTGTGTTGAAATTGCATTTACATATCTGCACTTATATGCCTGCTTATAATTCATGAAATCATGTCAGCTCAGCTCTTGTTAATTCATCTGGAACATTCATGTGCATGGTGTTTTATTTTCAAAAATCATCGTGCTCACTCTGCTTAGTCTTGAATCTAGAATGTTTAGGCAGGACGACTTTAGCTATCTTTTATCTGCTTGATAGCAAGACACATTTCTTTGGATGCTAAAAATTGCAACTTGAAAAATTGTTCTCAATTTTCATGGATATTCATAAAGTACCAAACAATTGGTTCACTTGGTTAAAATCAAAATTCCATGATTTGCATGTTTTAAGTTAAAGATCCAGGTGGGTCTGTTTGTCGCACTACCCTATTCTAGACTGCTTACCATTGCACATTGGTCTGAATCGAATAGCGTAGTGTATGCCAAAATCTATGCCTTAAGCTTCTTACGGCTTTCATGCCTAGGCTTGGCCGGATTGGAAAGTATAAGGTGGACAAACAAATAACCCCTGGCACTAAGAAAAGAACAACAAAATTCATTGATTATCAAGTTATCTTTTCAAGCTCCATTTGAACTGGACTTGTCTGTCTAGAGTAGAAATTGACTAGCTTTGCGCAGTCCTTGCTCTTACTTGTCTAGTTTCCTTGACTAAGTGGTGATGCTTTTATTTAAAAAATGATCAAATCACATGCTTCATCATGCTTTTAGAGAAAATTAATATGAGCTGAGCCCATGATCATTGGTGTTACTGTTGGCATATTTTTGCTTTATATGTCTTTGCAATTCTGCTCATTTCAAAGCTTTGCATCTTTTTCATGCTCCTTGATGCTTGCATTGCCAAAGGGGGAGAAATTCCGAAGAGACTTGCTACGTTCTCTGCCGCAAGGGGGCATAATTTCCAAAGGGGGAGAAATTTGACATAAAGGCTCTTTGCTGCCAAAGGGGGGACAATTTAACTCAGGGGGAGGAAAATTATTTTATCAGTGACATGATTTGGCTCTTTTCTGACTTTTATGGTCACTTGTGTGCTGAAAATTTTTAAAATTTTCTTGAACTTGAATGTGGTTGTCAATGCACTCATCAAGGGGGAGATTGAGAAACCAAGGGTTGGTTTCGGTGTTTTGATGAGTGATTGACAGGCTTTTTATCCTCTGTTCGAAGGGGTACCTTCGAAGGGTGTTCGGAGGTTGGACCTCCGAAGTGTGTTCGGAGGTGGTCTCACCGAAGTATGTTCGGTGTTTGCTTGCTGCAGCTGTGCAGCGGAGTGTGCCTGTCGGTGGGGTCCGACAGTACGCAATGATTGGGTTTGTACCGAAGGGGCTTCGGTATTTTGGGCGGTACACCGGAGTGTGTGCCGGAGGTTACTAACCCGGAGAGGTCTCTGGAGTTCTGGATACACTTGTCTGCTTGTTTGTGGTGCGCAGGGTCTTCGGAGGCGACGGACAAGGTTCGCAGCAGGTGAACCTGGGTCGAGCGGAGGCTTGATGCCAGGGGAGCGGGAGCTCCGTCACGGTGGCTGCGAAGGTGGTCCGGGTCGGTCCTCGGGTCGAGACGTGCCAGGTGAAGGCAGAGAGTGCGGAGCGTGGCTCCGGGTGAAGGTACTCCGAGACAAAGTCCTCGGAGGCGAGGCACTTCGAAGGTACTCCGAATGAAGTGACTTCGGAGTTGTTTGGATCAAGTCCTCTGCGGAGGCAAGGGTTCGAAGTGTGCTCCAGAGGGAGACATTCGAAGGTACCCGACGAAGGTCTCAGAAGTAGAGGCATCGAAGGCATGGTCGGGTGAGGCTCGTCGAGGAGTGTGCTCGGGGAGAGACACTGCGACGAAGGGCTCATGGAATGCTTCATGCGGAGGCCTTGGACGAAGGAGGGACTTCGAAGGGTGGTACTCCGAAGGTGGGGCTTCGGAGGGTGGAAGGCTTCGGAGCAAGGCTAGCTCCGGAGCAAGGTTGACTTGAGGTGCTTCGGCCTGCATGGCCTCGGTACACGGACTGACGGAGTTCGAGCTGGGAGTAGCTGCGAAGCCGTGGTGGTCCACTCCGGAGGTGTTGGTGCGAAGGCCCAAGGGCTTTGACGGCTTCGGCTCAAAACCGTCAGTGTATCGGAGACTGACTTCGGTGGAGCGAAGGCCATCTGGCTTCAGGCTTCTCACCGAAGCTACCGCACCCGCGTGCGAAGGGAGGATTCCAAAAGGTCAAAGACTGCAAAGGCTGACCTGTCTGTTCTGTAAAAGGCTGACAATGTCCCCTCTGCAAAGCTGACAGAGAAGCCTCCAGAATAAAGGTGGACTACCTTTTGTACCCTTTAGTTCTGTAGAGTCAAATCAATGTAAACCCTAGGGGTAGTGTAGTCATTTCCTTTGGGTGAACTGTGGGCTATAAAATGGGGGCTCGGTAGGTAACATTTAACACTTTGAGCATTTACTGTTGAGCTCCTGTAGCCACACACTTCGTGTATTTCATCCAGAGTTCAATCTATTTTGTGTTCCTTGTTCAAGCGGCGAAGCCCTTCTTCCTGTGCTTTTTGCTTGAGCTCGCGTTACATACCTCGCCTGTTGTGCATCGAAGCCTGTTGAGGCGAAGGTTGTTTTTGTGCGAAGTGTGGTTTGTCAGTGTGCGTTCGCTCTGTGTAACAGGAGGCGAGACCTCGCTGCTTACTAGCGTAGCCCTGACCGAGGCCCGTTTGCTTCTTGTGTCGAAGCCCTTAGTGTAGTCTGGTTGTGTGCGTGTAGACCTTCGTGTACGAAGCCCAGCACCAGTTGCTGCTGCCACGTACTACGTCGAAGTCCTCAGAGGGGTGTCCACTCTTGCGAAGGGTGAAGTGCGAAGCCTGCTCGAAGCACTCTGTGTGCGAAGCCTGCACTGACTTAGCAGAGTAGATTTTCGAGGGTTGTAAGTGGAGCGAATATCTTGGCTTCAAACTTTTGCTCCTCCGAAGCCTGTGTTCGAAGGTGTCGAAGTACCTCCGAACCAGACCTTCGAAGGTAGTGTTCGAAGCCTGTTCCGCAGAAGACAGAACTAAAACCGAAGGCTAGTTTCTAGCCCGAAATTTTAAAAGTTCCCATTCACCCCCTCTGGTCGCCGTTTCCGGTCCAACAATATAAAATCCCTTGTCTCTATTTATTTTGTGAGATATTATTAAGTCTACTCCATAGATTGTCGCTCCGTCTAACCTAAATCTTTACGTAGTATTGTCGCTTCTTAATAAAATTTATTTTATTAAAAAGTTGTAATTAAGCGAAAAAATCGGAGCAATAATTTAGTGTGGCTGAAATTGAAGATTCCGATTTTCTCGAGGATTTAAGGAAATTTGGAGGCCACGAACGCAAAATCCACTCGGCCCAAACAGGAAAAGGAAGGGAAAAAATCAAACCAAACAATGGAGCTCTCCCTCCTCCCCCTCTCCCCCGCCTCCGCCTCCGCCTCCCCGGCGGCCAGGAAGGCGCGGCCGCGGCCGGACGCCTTCTCCTGCCGCTGCTGCTCTGGCGCCCGCGGCTCCCGACGGCACCAGGCGATGGTTCGCCTCCCTCCTCGCCGCCACCGCAGGTTCCTGATGGCTTCTTTCCTCTAGATTGTTCCAGGATTCTGCTCGCTGGGTTGCGCGTTCTGATGGTCTCCTCTTGTCGGTGGTTGTCTCACCGTAGCCGTGGGGATTGGCGTGGCGGGGGAGACGCCTATGCGGTGTCTACTAGTCGGAGAGCGGTAAGGAGCTGACAACTTTGGGCACTCCATTCGTCAGAGAAGATGATACCGCGATGTGGAGTTGAGATGTTTTCTGTTTCTCGTTTCTGATTGGTTTGATTCGATGTGCAGCTCAGGGCTTCCAAGATTCCGGAGAGCGAGTTCACCACTCTTCCCAATGGCCTCAAGTATGCATCTGTAGCTACTCCTTGTTGGTTGTGTAGACTGTACAACTGCCTGGCCCTAAATTAGGCTGATTTTCTGGTGCCAACATGTAGCTCCTATGCACGTAAGGAATTTTATGGTACAACAAGTAGATCATTCTACTGAACCAACAAGGTCAATGAGCTTAGAAAATGGGGCCAAAAAAGTTCTCCAGACAATTTCTGTTGTTTGTTTGACTAAAATCCAAATCATGCTTTGCTAATTGCTATGTATGAATGCCGTGTAACCTAAGTTTTGTGTAGGTATTATGACATCTCGGTGGGAACTGGGGCTAAAGCTGTTAAGGGATCCCGTGTTGCAGTATGTACCTTCAAATCTGTATTTATTGTTCAGTCGAGCTAGACATTCGCATTTGCATATATAGTTATATACTGCTAAGCAAGTAATCGTTGATGAGAGCCTTCCGGCCTTGTGATCTTGACACATTATAATCCAAAGAGCCTGATGCCACATGAAATGGGAAATTTTTTATTTTTACATTTTTTTGCTTAATTTGAATATGTGATGTTCTATCAGAAGAGTAACCTTTTGGCAAAAACTGATAACATTCTGCTTGTTTTCTCCTTTCTTCTTAATGAATGTGAGCGATTCTCTCGCTTCTTTTCAAAAAAAAAATTATTGGCATCTGCATATCAGCATGTATACTGGTAAGCAAGTAATAGTTGATGATGGGCTGATGGCCTTGTGATCTTGACGCCTCGTGAACAATGCTATCATGAGGCTTTATAAATTATAATCCAAAGAGACTGGTGCCACATGAAATGGGAAATATATATATATATATATATTTCTTAATTTGAATATGTGATGTTATATCAGAAAAGTAACCTTTTGGCAAAAACTGATACTTTTCAGTGACATATTTTTCTCTCTCAGCATCCTTATGCCATCCCTTTGCTGTTTCCTACTGTGGTCTTAATTTATTCAGAAATCGTGAGAAACAGTGACCTCTGCTCAATCTGGCTAGGTATTATGGACTGCAATTTGTTAAGTATAAGCATGCAACAAGTAACGATATGTGAAAACAATGAACCGTCAACTTCTATGTTACAAGATGAATGTTCACAAGTTGAATTCCAATTTTCAAGTATAATGATGAATTCTTCTCTTACTTCAGGTACATTATGTGGCCAAGTGGAAGGGCATAACATTCATGACAAGCAGACAGGGTCTTGGTGTTGGTGGTGGAACGGTATTACTTTAATATTTTCTGCTCGCTTTGTGTGTATAATAGTAAGTTAACAACTGTGTATTACATAAGTTCCTTCTTCCATCTTAATTTTTTCAAAACAATGCTTCTGCACATCATTTTACGGTTAGCATGTGTGTTGTTTAATTTATATAGCGCTCATAGTTTCAAATATGTTTTTCCTTGATTTACTGTCTTTTACTTGTCTTAAATCATCTGCAGCCATATGGGTTCGATATTGGCAATTCTGAAAGAGGCAATGTTCTAAAGGGATTGGATCTTGGGGTTGAGGGAATGAAAGCTGGGGCCAGGTCAGCTAATACTACAGTTTTTCTTTTGGTTGTCTCATGATTTTTCCTCAAAACAGCTTCAACTCTAAAGAGAGCTGAGTCATGTCACCAACCAAAGTGAGGATGACTAAGTTTTCCATCATACATTGCTCTAGCAAAGAATAGTTTTGGTGATTGTATTAGATCTCAATTGATGATAATGATATATCACATATACTAAGTTCCTCACATCATTTTAAAATGCATATAATGGATGACAACTTTAAAAAAAGATAACCGCATTGTACACATTTTTAAGCTGATCAGCTCTGACAAATTCCTTATTTTCAAAAAAGTACACTAATAGTTGTAAGAGCATGTATCAGAAAAAAAAATGACCTACTGATTCTATCATCATTCCTGTATGCAGAAATCATTTTCTTGTTCTGCAATCTGATGGTGTCATAATTTTCAGAGGTTGATCATAGTTCCTCCTGAGCTGGCTTATGGAAAGAAGGGCGTTCAAGAAATTCCTCCGAATGCAACTATTGAGGTCAATTGTCACTTGGTTCCTTGTTATTTACTTCAATATGTTTAACTTTATTTGTTTGTCAATTGACGTGTCATTATTACATGTTCCTCTGTTGTCAACAGCTGGACGTTGAATTATTATCAGTCAACAGAATTCATTTGGGTAGGTATACTTCTCAAATCATTTTTTCCTCCTACCATCATTCTAACAAAATTCTGTTTCACAGGACTCCTGTGAAGATCATTGAAGGATAAATGTGCATAGATTTCTGTAGTGAGTATAGTATGTATGATTTGGACATGCTGTTTCCAAAGCTGGAGAAAAGAGCTAGATGTATGAAAATTCATTGGTGGTGCTGCATTAAGCCCATGATCATGTAAGATTTTGAACTGAGTTGAAATAAAATTTGCCAGATTCTCTGTTGAGCATATACAAAATTATTTTAGATTGCATGCCTTTTATTTTCATTTTTCCTGTGCAATTTGAAGATTATCTGCTAGGATTTCAATTAAGTTCTCTTGCTAGGATTCCAATTTGTGATTTTAATGCTGGTGTTCATGGGAGAGTATACACGCATTTGTGGAAAGCAGAAATAATAATGCAACAGAAAGTGTAATACAAAAGCGAAAAGAGGCATAAAGGAGATGTGTTCATCTAGGATTATCCCATCTAGCAAATCCTGACTGCCTGGTAATTTGGTCTGCTTTTTGGTACCTTGATGCCTTTTTATTTTCAGCTATTTTATTACTATTGCTTGTCTACAATTCTCTGCCAATAACCACATCTTAGGAAAGGTCCGTCTCATATTATTTCTTGTCTTCCGTTACAAAATGTGGATCTGTTATAATCTTCCTGTTATTTATAGGAAACACCTTTTAACTGGTGGCATTTTGCTAGCAGATATCCTGGATAATGTTTATATGAGGGAAGCATTTGCATCTTGTACATGTGAAGCTTATGATTTCTTCTCTTAACCAAGAAATAGGATAATACTAATCTTGCCTTGCAAGACAGATAAGTTATGACTTACAAGTTGTTGTAAACTTTAATTGTCTGTAACTCGGAGGTACTTGTGTGAAACAAAGTCAAAGAATGATAATGAAGAACTCAAACTTTTTGTGGCCTTGATCAAAGATCTTGGCAAGAAAACTGTTAATGGGTTAGAGACCTGGAGAGACTTGGCATAGTTTAGCCTGAAGGCAAAGCAAGGTAGGAGCGCCTTGTGGGGCAGTAGATATACTACTGAATTTCTTGTTTCATGGAAACTAAAGGAATGATGATATCTTCTAAATGGAAAGCAAGAGAGCAAAGGACATCAAGAATCTCCTTCTGAAGATAATAATTCCTTTGGCCTTTCCCCTTGCTGGTTCTTTTATCTTTGACCTCATAACAAATAGGGCAAATACAGACAGTTGCATAGACTCATCTGATAGCTCAATCCAATTGGATCCATCACACGGATCAAATTCAATTCGGGAAGAAGAGGAAGAAGCGATGGACTCTTTTCATTGCATGCCGCGAAAACTAGTGCAAACAGAGAATCCATGCAGCACAGATAGGCTTGTCAGCAGTGAATTTGCAAGGCAGCCTACTCATGCTGAAGAAATCATGGTGGCACAGGCCACCGAGATTTCATCAGAAGTTTCAGTCAACAGAATTCAGGATGACCGGAGAATGATCGATGACGTCGACAGCCTGAAGCGCATGGTGTCTTCTCTCGAAGAGAGAGCTGTCAGCATGGAGGCGCAGTTCCATGACTACTGCGACATGAAGGAGCAGGAGTCGACGTACCAGAAGATGCAGATCATGTGCTTGGGGATGAAGCTGGAGCAGCTGGAGTCTCAGAACCAGCGGCTGGAAGCAGCAGCTGCGGAGATCCGTGCTTCTGCTGAAGAGTTTGCTACTGTGCGAGCTAAATTCGACGAACTGCAGAGCAAATTCAAGAAGATCTGGAAGAAGAACAAGCAAGATTTTGACGCCATTGGTGAGAGAATCCTGGCTCTGGATGTCAAGGGAGCAGAAATGGCAACAAGGTGTGAAGGCTTTGAGCAGTACATGGAAGAGATGAAGCAACTGACTTTGCAGCTGCAGAAGGAGAAGGAACAAACAATGAGGTCAAATCTATCAAATCATCTGCAAATCATGTATCATACTTTGATGCCATTAATTTGCATTTGCAATTGCATTTGAGAACTGTGAATCACTTGAATTTTCATGTGTGCAGAATGTGGAGGTCATTGTGGAGAGAAGCATGCGGAAGCTGTCGAGCAGCAGGGACCTTCTGGGCGGGCTGGAGGCGCTCCGGCACCGGTGGGCCGCCGACATGGAGGAGATGATCTACCTCGGCTGGATCACGGCGTGGTTGCAGCACGACCTCCTGGTCCTCGACAGCGAGAGCGGCGCGGCGGCGATCGACGGCGACGACGACGACGACGAGACGCCGTCGAAACACAAGGGGGAGAAGATGGTGGCCGCGGTGGCGCCGAGCAACGAGGTGCTCTGCAAGGCGGCGTCGTCGACGTCGTCGAGGGCGTCGTCGGAGATGCGCGCCGCGGCGGAGTCGTGCCTGGGCCTCGCCGTCGGATGCAGGAAGGGCGGGAGCTGGGGAGGCATCGGACGGCCCAGATTGCTCCGCAGGCTGAGAGGGTGGGCCGGAGGGAAAGGAAGCGGCAGCCGGCAGGAGGGCGCGCAGGACCGAATCCACGACTAGTCCCATGTAATTCGCGCAAATTTACCTGTTTGAAAATCCAATGTGAAAAAAATCAAATTTGTTTGTGCATTGAATGGAAAGACAGGCAGTCTTCTGATTGCTCTCGACATGAAATGTTGTATACTTTGCATGTGTGCCATGAATCATGTTGAGGAACATCAAACGCTCGTGATAAAAACTGTCATGTTTTGAATTTCTTATACATTTACATTCTATGACAATTCTATTCATGTTTTTAAATAATATTTTGAAAAAAACATTTTAAAACTTTATTTAAAAAAAACTTGATTTTTTGGCCACCTCATTATGGAACGAGATCATTGTAGTCGGACGACCGATTACAGAGGGATGTTGAGAGTTTCAGCTGATCTCAATCGATGCTGAAGAGACCCCTTCGCAGTAGTGGGGCCCGCTGCACAGTAGGATTCGGAGTGCGAAAAGGGGCTTTGTATGATTACGATGCGCTACTGCAGAGGAGCCAGTGAGTTTATTTTGTAAATTTTAGCAGTACCTAATAAATGTTTAACTAAATAATTGTTTGTCGCAGGAACGGAGTAAATGATCTGTTTTTTTACCACAAGAAAAGCAAGCATGCCAATACGTGTCGTCGTGCTCGCTCGTAGTAGATGCGTCACGTGTGCACGTATGGAGCAGCAGTCCGCATTGAACTCGTCCCATAACTTTGCTCTCTGCCTCTCATGTAGATGCGCCGCTGAACCCACGCGTCGCCGCCACCGGCGCGCCATGCACGCCGCCACGTGGCCCCCGGCGTCCGGCGGATCACCGCCACCAGTCGTCGGCCGGCCGGCCACCCGTCGTCGCTGCATGCATGGCGTCCTGCCCGAATCTTGGCACGCGCGCAGCCGCAGCCCGCATGGCGCACGGCTACCCATGCTGCCATACATGCATCGTGCAAGCAGGGTTCGGTTGTCTTCGCCGGCACGGCTGCGCTGGCACGGCGGCAGGGGAGCCGGCCGGCCGGCCTCCAAGATCTCGCCTCAGGAATCAGGATTGATGCATCGATCCCGACGAGGAGATGGTTTTTTACTTAGCCCCTTGTTTCTCTCTCAGTTTGCGATGCAGGATCTCTCTTTCCGATAAAACTACCTCCATTCTTATCAATATTTTTTAGAAAAAAATAACATTTATAACTTTTATTAACGAAAAACATATAGTAATCTTAATAATTGTTGTTGGTATATACAATAAAAGTAATAATTGATGGTCAATATTATACAAAAGTAGTACTAGGATGAATAATTCTTAGAAAGTCTTCGTAACAAATCCCGCCTCAATTTTTTAAAAACAAATCTAAAACACGTGGCTTTCAAATAAAACCGAGTTTACGTGATCTCTTAAAAATATTATTCTACGTTGAAAAACCACGTGAAAACTTATATGTCTTATGATTTGAAATATAGACAATATAATACTACCAAAATGTACTATAAATGTGCTAAAAAACCATGCATGTTCCAGCTTCCTAGCATGTTGTTGATTTACCAAATATATACACAAGCTCTATTACCGAAAACGGCATGTTTGCCGAGTGCATTATATTGAGCATTCAACAAACCTCTCTTTACTGAGTGTACTCTAAAATACAAAATTAACGTTGTTGTGTGCGTTACTTACACTCGTACACCAGCCCTCAGGTATAGATATAAAGTGGGGGAAATACAGGTAAATTGTCCTCGGACAAAAACCACAGGTAAAATTTTATGAGACAAAAATCACATGTAAATTGTTAGTCGAAATGTAACCATCGCTGCTACAAGCAGGGCTGGCCCTGATATTTTTGTGGCCTGGTGCGGAACAAAAAATGGAGGCCGCCATTACAAAATAATATTGAAAAATTTAGTGCCATTAACAAATCTCACACTAATAAGTTTAAATACAAAGGAGAAATATCTCTAAATTATTTAAAACAATTTCTTCTAGCATGCCTGCTGTTCGTGACTTAGACTAATTTGCAACTGAGCTTTATTAATACTTGTGAGGCTTATTAGCATACTAAATTTTGGAGGCCCCATACTTTCGGAAGCCCGGTGCGGTCGCACCGCCGGCACTACTCAGGGCCGGCCTTGGCTACAAGCAATATACGATGGAAACTACTCACAAATTGAGCTCTGTGCATGCACCCCTTCATCTATCGTCATTGTGCGGAATGAATTTGACAACAAAACTATCTCCGAAATTTAGCTCGGAATTTTAATAATCACGTTTGCAATGTTCTCTAAGCTCATATATATATATATATACACACACACAAATGCTATCCTACACACAGGTGTATAATAGCTATTATACCGACAAATCTACTACTGAGGAAAAAAGTACGCAATAGCTATTCTACTGAGAAAATCCACTGCTGAAAGTAGTCAGTGTAGAATAGTTATTCTACACACGTGATGTAAAATAACGCTCCCGTATATATATACATCTTGATGCAATATTTAGAATAGTTTTAATTTCCATCCACATTACGTGCATGATGTATTTAATACTACCTCTCTTTCATATTCCAAGCCATTACTTCTCTAATTTTGATTAAGTTTAAATGAAAATATATTAACATTTATAATATAAAAATACGACATATTTTATGATTGACGTAATAAACTAATTTGATGTTATAATTATTACTATATTTTTTATAAACTAATCATAACTATAAAAAACAACTAAGCATCATAATATTAATATTGAGACTAAAGAAGCCTATTACATAAATAAGAGAATACAATGGGTCAAACCGCAAAAACCTCCCTAATAACCAAAGACGCTTTGAGGAGAGAGAAAAATAATTCATATACGACTTTATACCCTTTAATTAAGACCGGACGGCTCCAAAACGCTAGCATCTACAGTCGGCTCCCTCGCATTGGACCCCATCCAAGCTTGTTGCTCCCTCGCTTTCTTCCGTCATCATCAGCAAATGCAACTCACACACATGCTTTTCTTCTCTTCCATGGCAACCTATAGCTATATGAACATGTGCTAACCTTGCAGTCGCAGCTAGCTATCTAGCTTGCCATGGATGCATGCATATATCGATCCTTCTTGCCTTGACAGCGAATTAAGCTCTAGCTGGCAGTCGCCATGAGAGGGGCTTTCTCTTTGTTGCCTGCTTGCTTGCATGGCCATGGCTGCCGTGGCGGCAGAGCGTCGACGTCCTCCAGCTGTGTTGTGGCGTGCCTTGTGTTTTTTGGTTTGATCTTGGTGGTCGCCGTGGATCCCAGCAGGAGACAAGTTTCTAATTGGTTTTTACTTTCTTCTTCTTCGTCGTCGTCGACATCTGTTGCCCCTGCTAGCTCTTCCTCCTTGCGTCAGCCAAGCTCCTGGGGCAGCAGTGGGGCGGCGGCGGCGGCGCGGGCATCTCCTGGTGGTCACCTCTAGCTACGGTGGTGGCGCTCGGAACAGCACCGGCAAGGAGGTGCTGTTCCAGGGAGGTGGTCGTGGTGATGGAACGACGGCGCCGGCGTCGGCGCCGGAGCTGATAATCAGTTCTACCTCCGGCGGTGGTGTGTCGCTGTCTATCGCCGTCGCGCCGACAGCCGAACCATCTTCACTGGCTCCGGCTCCAGCTCCAGCTCCGGTATGCGTTTCTTGAACCCGCCCGTCTCCATCAGTTTCTATTTTGGTTGCGTTGGTTTGATGTGCAGTGGCTTTTAAAAATGATTTTCTATATAATTTTTTAAATTTATTTTTGATATACAATAGTTATAAATAGTTTTTCTGTCGTCTCAGTTTTTAAATTAGACTATGTGAATATGTTCCCAAAAAAATATAACAAAATGATTAAATTTTGACAGTCATTTAGAATATCTATTAGATATATTTTTTTAATTCTAATTCAAAAAATTTATAGAGAGAACTCTAAGTGAAAAGCGTACCTCCAAATATTATTTCCATTTTTTCTACGATTTTTTAGGATTTTGTATATTGATTCCTTTAATTTGAGCATATATATTTGTATTTTCACGCAAATGAAAAGCATATAAAATTGTTATCATGTTATATTTATACCAATTATATTATTAGTGTACTAATTACTTTACTGGTTATGAATAATTGACGTACAAGTCAGTGAAAACTATCAATGGAAGTGTACTTAATTATCCACATTTTGTACGTACCTTATCGCCGCTCAATTTCTAAGTTAAAATATTATGGGTTTTACCGTAAGACAGTAAAGTATAAAATAAAGCTACATTTGATATCGAGATTATTATTATTATTATTTTAAATTTGGTTGAACTTTTACGATTGATTTAGAATAAAACCAAAAGTGACTTGTTGTTTTGGGACGGAGATTTAACCGCAGAAATGGTAAAATCTTTTTTTATTGGGAGAGGAAAAGACAACGAGATGTTCTTATCTTGACACAGAAAACTTCGAGTAGCAAGGAAGACATATTGGTCACTGATTTTCATGGGCTTGAGTGCTTGACACGTGTGCAGAAAGGTTTGGATCTTGCTAGCCAAACTTTTAAGATGTGAACATAAGAGCATGTACAATGGGTGTCTTGAGTTGTGTCTTGGGTGTGTCTAAGGGGTAAATGTAAAAAGACTCAAGACACGTCTCTTAACGAAGACACTGTGTCTTGGTTCTATGCTCGAGGCATAAGACTAGCTGATTGGTCAATTTAATTTATTGAATGCTCAGATTGGTGCAATGAATATAGCAAGACACAGGTTTTAGACACGCCCACTGTACTATATTGTATTTTAGCTATGTCTTATGCTTGAAGTACCGTGCAGCAGTATCAGGGTTGTACATGCCCTAATCATATTAGAACTAAGACGAGAACGTATTAAGACGATGAACTTATAGAAAGTCTTATATCACATCTCGTCACAC
>JAAALK010000282.1:24097405-24198348 GCA_019279435.1 Zizania palustris
GTGTGACGAGATGTGATATAAGACTTTCTATAAGTTCATCGTCTTAATACGTTCTCGTCTTAGTTCTAATATGATTAGGGCATGTACAACCCTGATACTGCTGCACGGTACTTCAAGCATAAGACATAGCTAAAATACAATATAGTACAGTGGGCGTGTCTAAAACCTGTGTCTTGCTATATTCATTGCACCAATCTGAGCATTCAATAAATTAAATTGACCAATCAGCTAGTCTTATGCCTCGAGCATAGAACCAAGACACAGTGTCTTCGTTAAGAGACGTGTCTTGAGTCTTTTTACATTTACCCCTTAGACACACCCAAGACACAACTCAAGACACCCATTGTACATGCTCTTATGTTCACATCTTAAAAGTTTGGCTAGCAAGATCCAAACCTTTCTGCACACGTGTCAAGCACTCAAGCCCATGAAAATCAGTGACCAATATGTCTTCCTTGCTACTCGAAGTTTTCTGTGTCAAGATAAGAACATCTCGTTGTCTTTTCCTCTCCCAATAAAAAAAGATTTTACCATTTCTGCGGTTAAATCTCCGTCCCAAAACAACAAGTCACTTTTGGTTTTATTCTAAATCAATCGTAAAAGTTCAACCAAATTTAAAATAATAATAATAATAATCTCGATATCAAATGTAGCTTTATTTTATACTTTACTGTCTTACGGTAAAACCCATAATATTTTAACTTAGAAATTGAGCGGCGATAAGGTACGTACAAAATGTGGATAATTAAGTACACTTCCATTGATAGTTTTCACTGACTTGTACGTCAATTATTCATAACCAGTAAAGTAATTAGTACACTAATAATATAATTGGTATAAATATAACATGATAACAATTTTATATGCTTTTCATTTGCGTGAAAATACAAATATATATGCTCAAATTAAAGGAATCAATATACAAAATCCTAAAAAATCGTAGAAAAAATGGAAATAATATTTGGAGGTACGCTTTTCACTTAGAGTTCTCTCTATAAATTTTTTGAATTAGAATTAAAAAAATATATCTAATAGATATTCTAAATGACTGTCAAAATTTAATCATTTTGTTATATTTTTTTGGGAACATATTCACATAGTCTAATTTAAAAACTGAGACGACAGAAAAACTATTTATAACTATTGTATATCAAAAATAAATTTAAAAAATTATATAGAAAATCATTTTTAAAAGCCACTGCACATCAAACCAACGCAACCAAAATAGAAACTGATGGAGACGGGCGGGTTCAAGAAACGCATACCGGAGCTGGAGCTGGAGCCGGAGCCAGTGAAGATGGTTCGGCTGTCGGCGCGACGGCGATAGACAGCGACACACCACCGCCGGAGGTAGAACTGATTATCAGCTCCGGCGCCGACGCCGGCGCCGTCGTTCCATCACCACGACCACCTCCCTGGAACAGCACCTCCTTGCCGGTGCTGTTCCGAGCGCCACCACCGTAGCTAGAGGTGACCACCAGGAGATGCCCGCGCCGCCGCCGCCGCCCCACTGCTGCCCCAGGAGCTTGGCTGACGCAAGGAGGAAGAGCTAGCAGGGGCAACAGATGTCGACGACGACGAAGAAGAAGAAAGTAAAAACCAATTAGAAACTTGTCTCCTGCTGGGATCCACGGCGACCACCAAGATCAAACCAAAAAACACAAGGCACGCCACAACACAGCTGGAGGACGTCGACGCTCTGCCGCCACGGCAGCCATGGCCATGCAAGCAAGCAGGCAACAAAGAGAAAGCCCCTCTCATGGCGACTGCCAGCTAGAGCTTAATTCGCTGTCAAGGCAAGAAGGATCGATATATGCATGCATCCATGGCAAGCTAGATAGCTAGCTGCGACTGCAAGGTTAGCACATGTTCATATAGCTATAGGTTGCCATGGAAGAGAAGAAAAGCATGTGTGTGAGTTGCATTTGCTGATGATGACGGAAGAAAGCGAGGGAGCAACAAGCTTGGATGGGGTCCAATGCGAGGGAGCCGACTGTAGATGCTAGCGTTTTGGAGCCGTCCGGTCTTAATTAAAGGGTATAAAGTCGTATATGAATTATTTTTCTCTCTCCTCAAAGCGTCTTTGGTTATTAGGGAGGTTTTTGCGGTTTGACCCATTGTATTCTCTTATTTATGTAATAGGCTTCTTTAGTCTCAATATTAATATTATGATGCTTAGTTGTTTTTTATAGTTATGATTAGTTTATAAAAAATATAGTAATAATTATAACATCAAATTAGTTTATTACGTCAATCATAAAATATGTCGTATTTTTATATTATAAATGTTAATATATTTTCATTTAAACTTAATCAAAATTAGAGAAGTAATGGCTTGGAATATGAAAGAGAGGTAGTATTAAATACATCATGCACGTAATGTGGATGGAAATTAAAACTATTCTAAATATTGCATCAAGATGTATATATATACGGGAGCGTTATTTTACATCACGTGTGTAGAATAACTATTCTACACTGACTACTTTCAGCAGTGGATTTTCTCAGTAGAATAGCTATTGCGTACTTTTTTCCTCAGTAGTAGATTTGTCGGTATAATAGCTATTATACACCTGTGTGTAGGATAGCATTTGTGTGTGTGTATATATATATATATATGAGCTTAGAGAACATTGCAAACGTGATTATTAAAATTCCGAGCTAAATTTCGGAGATAGTTTTGTTGTCAAATTCATTCCGCACAATGACGATAGATGAAGGGGTGCATGCACAGAGCTCAATTTGTGAGTAGTTTCCATCGTATATTGCTTGTAGCCAAGGCCGGCCCTGAGTAGTGCCGGCGGTGCGACCGCACCGGGCTTCCGAAAGTATGGGGCCTCCAAAATTTAGTATGCTAATAAGCCTCACAAGTATTAATAAAGCTCAGTTGCAAATTAGTCTAAGTCACGAACAGCAGGCATGCTAGAAGAAATTGTTTTAAATAATTTAGAGATATTTCTCCTTTGTATTTAAACTTATTAGTGTGAGATTTGGTAATGGCACTAAATTTTTCAATTTATTTGTAATGGCGGCCTCCATTTTTTGTTCCGCACCAGGCCACAAATATCAGGGCCAGCCCTGCTTGTAGCAGCGATGGTTACATTTCGACTAACAATTTACATGTGATTTTTGTCTCATAAAATTTTACCTGTGGTTTTTTGTCCGAGGACAATTTACCTGTATTCCCCCACTTTATATCTATACCTGAGGGCTGGTGTACGAGTGTAAGTAACGCACACAACGTTAATTTGTATTTTAGAGTACACTCAGTAAAGAGAGGTTTGTTGAATGCTCAATATAATGCACTCGGCAAACATGCCGTTTTCGGTAATAGAGCTTGTGTATATTTTGGTAAATCAACAACATGCTAGGAAGCTGGAACATGCATGGTTTTTTAGCACATTTATAGTACATTTTGGTAGTATTATTGTCTATATTTCAAATCATAAGACATATAAGTTTTCACGTGGTTTTTCAACGTAGAATAATATTTTTAAGAGATCACGTAAACTCGGTTTTATTTGAAAGCCACGTGTTTTAGATTTGTTTTTAAAAAATTGAGGCGGGATTTGTTACGAAGACTTTCTAAGAATTTATTCATCCGTACTACTTTTGTATAATAATATTGACCATCAATTATTACTTTATTGTATATACCAACAACAATTATTAAGATATTACTATATGTTTTTCGTTAATAAGTTATAAATGTTATTTTTTTCTAAAAAATATTGATAAGAATGGAGGTAGTTTTATCGGAAAGAGAGATCCTGCATCGCAAACTGAGAGAGAAACAAGGGGCTAAGTAAAAAACCATCTCCTCGTCGGGATCGATGCATCAATCCTGATTCCTGAGGCGAGATCTTGGAG
Organism: Zizania palustris; assembly: GCA_019279435.1. NCBI lineage: Eukaryota > Viridiplantae > Streptophyta > Magnoliopsida > Poales > Poaceae > Zizania > Zizania palustris. Next base: position 24,101,276 of record JAAALK010000282.1, read on the forward strand.
GCCGGCCGCGGCTCCCCTGCCGCCGTGCCAGCGCAGCCGTGCCGGCGAAGACAACCGAACCCTGCTTGCACGATGCATGTATGGCAGCATGGGTAGCCGTGCGCCATGCGGGCTGCGGCTGCGCGCGTGCCAAGATTCGGGCAGGACGCCATGCATGCAGCGACGACGGGTGGCCGGCCGACGACTGGTGGCGGTGATCCGCCGGACGCCGGGGGCCACGTGGCGGGGTGCATGGCGCGCCGGTGGCGGCGACGCGTGGGTTCAGCGGCGCATCTACATGAGAGGCAGAGAGCAAAGTTATGGGACGAGTTCAATGCGGACTGCTGCTCCATACGTGCACACGTGACGCATCTACTACGAGCGAGCACCCGACACGTATTGGCATGCTTGCTTTTCTTGTGGTAAAAAAACAGATCATTTACTCCTTCCTGCGACAAACAATTTTAATTTAGTTAAACATTTATATTAGGTACTGCTAAAATTTACAAAAAAACTCACTGGCTCCTCTGCAGTAGCGCATCGTAATCATACAAAGCCCCTTTTCGCACTCCCGAATCCTACTGTGCAGCGGGCCCCACTACTGCGAAGGGGTCTCTTCAGCATCGATTGAGATCAGCTGAAACTCTCAACATCCCTCTGTAATCGGTCGTCCGACTACAATGATCTCGTTCCATAATGAGGTGGCCAAAAAATCAAGTTTTTTTTAAATAAAGTTTTAAAATGTTTTTTTCAAAATATTATTTAAAACATGAATAGAATTGTCATAGAATGTAATGTATAAGAAATTCAAAACATGACAGTTTTTATCACGAGCGTTTGATGTTCCTCAACATGATTCATGGCACACATGCAAAGTATACAACATTTCATGTCGAGAGCAATCAGAAGACTGCCTGTCTTTCCATTCAATGCACAAACAAATTTGATTTTTTCACATTGGATTTTCAAACAGGTAAATTTGCGCGAATTACATGGGACTAGTCGTGGATTCGGTCCTGCGCGCCCTCCTGCCGGCTGCCGCTTCCTTTCCCTCCGGCCCACCCTCTCAGCCTGCGGAGCAATCTGGGCCGTCCGATGCCTCCCCAGCTCCCGCCCTTCCTGCATCCGACGGCGAGGCCCAGGCACGACTCCGCCGCGGCGCGCATCTCCGACGACGCCCTCGACGACGTCGACGACGCCGCCTTGCAGAGCTCCACCTCGTTGCTCGGCGCCACCGCGGCCACCATCTTCTCCCCCTTGTGTTTCGACGGCGTCTCGTCGTCGTCGTCGTCGCCGTCGATCGCCGCCGCGCCGCTCTCGCTGTCGAGGACCAGGAGGTCGTGCTGCAACCACGCCGTGATCCAGCCGAGGTAGATCATCTCCTCCATGTCGGCGGCCCACCGGTGCCGGCGCCTCCAGCCCGCCCAGAAGGTCCCTGCTGCTCGACAGCTTCCGCATGCTTCTCTCCACAATGACCTCCACATTCTGCACACATGAAAATTCAAGTGATTTCACAGTTCTCAAATGCAATTGCAAATGCAAATTAATGGCATCAAAGTATGATACATGATTTGCAGATGATTTATAGATTTGACCTCATTGTTTGTTCCTTCTCCTTCTGCAGCTGCAAAGTCAGTTGCTTCATCTCTTCCATGTACTGCTCAAAGCCTTCACACCTTGTTGCCATTTCTGCTCCCTTGACATCCAGAGCCAGGATTCTCTCACCAATGGCGTCAAAATCTTGCTTGTTCTTCTTCCAGATCTTCTTGAATTTGCTCTGCAGTTCGTCGAATTTAGCTCGCACAGTAGCAAACTCTTCAGCAGAAGCACGGATCTCCGCAGCTGCTGCTTCCAGCCGCTGGTTCTGAGACTCCAGCTGCTCCAGCTTCATCCCCAAGCACATGATCTGCATCTTCTGGTACGTCGACTCCTGCTCCTTCATGTCGCAGTAGTCATGGAACTGCGCCTCCATGCTGACAGCTCTCTCTTCGAGAGAAGACACCATGCGCTTCAGGCTGTCGACGTCATCGATCATTCTCCGGTCATCCTGAATTCTGTTGACTGAAATTCTGATGAAATCTCGGTGGCCTGTGCCACCATGATTTCTTCAGCATGAGTAGGCTGCCTTGCAAATTCACTGCTGACAAGCCTATCTGTGCTGCATGGATTCTCTGTTTGCACTAGTTTTCGCGGCATGCAATGAAAAGAGTCCATCGCTTCTTCCTCTTCTTCCCGAATTGAATTTGATCCGTGTGATGGATCCAATTGGATTGAGCTATCAGATGAGTCTATGCAACTGTCTGTATTTGCCCTATTTGTTATGAGGTCAAAGATAAAAAACCAGCAAGGGGAAAGGCCAAAGGAATTATTATCTTCAGAAGGAGATTCTTGATGTCCTTTGCTCTCTTGCTTTCCATTTAGAAGATATCATCATTCCTTAGTTTCCATGAAACAAGAAATTCAGTAGTATATCTACTGCCCCACAAGGCGCTCCTACCTTGCTTTGCCTTCAGGGCTAACTATGCCAAGTCTCTCCAGGTCTCTAACCCATTAACAGTTTTCTTGCCAAGATCTTTGATCAAGGCCACAAAAGTTTGAGTTCTTCATTATCATTCTTTGACTTTGTTTCACACAAGTACCTCCGAGTTACAGACAATTAAAGTTTACAACAACTTGTAAGTCATAACTTATCTGTCTTGCAAGGCAAGATTAGTATTATCCTATTTCTTGGTTAAGAGAAGAAATCATAAGCTTCACATGTACAAGATGCAAATGCTTCCCTCATATAAACATTATCCAGGATATCTGCTAGCAAAATGCCACCAGTTAAAAGGTGTTTCCTATAAATAACAGGAAGATTATAACAGATCCACATTTTGTAACGGAAGACAAGAAATAATATGACGGACCTTTCCTAAGATGTGGTTATTGGCAGAGAATTGTAGACAAGCAATAGTAATAAAATAGCTGAAAATAAAAAGGCATCAAGGTACCAAAAAGCAGACCAAATTACCAGGCAGTCAGGATTTGCTAGATGGGATAATCCTAGATGAACACATCTCCTTTATGCCTCTTTTTCGCTTTTGTATTACACTTTCTGTTGCATTATTATTTCTGCTTTCCACAAATGCGTGTATACTCTCCCATGAACACCAGCATTAAAATCACAAATTGGAATCCTAGCAAGAGAACTTAATTGAAATCCTAGCAGATAATCTTCAAATTGCACAGGAAAAATGAAAATAAAGGCATGCAATCTAAAATAATTCTTGTATATGCTCAACAGAGAATCTGGCAAATTTATATTTCAACTCAGTTCAAAATCTTACATGATCATGGGCTTAATGCAGCACCACCAATGAATTTTCATACATCTAGCTCTTTTCTCCAGCTTTGGAAACAGCATGTCCAAATCATACATACTATACTCACTACAGAAATCTATGCACATTTATCCTTCAATGATCTTCACAGGAGTCCTGTGAAACAGAATTTTGTTAGAATGTGGTAGGAGGAAAAAATGATTTGAGAAGTATACCTACCCAAAGAATTCTGTTTGACTGATAATAATTCAACGTCCAGCTGTTGACAACAGAGGAACATGTAATAATGACACGTCAATTGACAAACAAATAAAGTTAAACATATTGAAGTAAATAACAAGGAACCAAGTGACAATTGACCTCAATAGTTGCATTCGGAGGAATTTCTTGAACGCCCTTCTTTCCATAAGCCAGCTCAGGAGGAACTATGATCAACCTCTGAAAATTATGACACCATCAGATTGCAGAACAAGAAAATGATTTCTGCATACAGGAATGATGATAGAATCAGTAGGTCATTTTTTTTCTGATACATGCTCTTACAACTATTAGTGTACTGTTTTTTGAAAATAAGGAATTTGTCAGAGCTGATCAGCTTAAAAATGTGTACAATGCGGTTATCTTTTTTTAAAGTTGTCATCCATTATATGCATTTTAAAATGATGTGAGGAACTTAGTATATGTGATATATCATTATCATCAATTGAGATCTAATACAATCACCAAAACTATTCTTTGCTAGAGCAATGTATGATGGAAAACTTAGTCATCCTCACTTTGGTTGGTGACATGACTCAGCTCTCTTTAGAGTTGAAGCTGTTTTGAGGAAAAAATCATGAGACAACCAAAAGAAAAACTGTAGTATTAGCTGACCTGGCCCCAGCTTTCATTCCCTCAACCCCAAGATCCAATCCCTTTAGAACATTGCCTCTTTCAGAATTGCCAATATCGAACCCATATGGCTGCAGATGATTTAAGACAAGTAAAAGACAGTAAATCAAGGAAAAACATATTTGAAACTATGAGCGCTATATAAATTAAACAACACACATGCTAACCGTAAAATGATGTGCAGAAGCATTGTTTTGAAAAAATTAAGATGGAAGAAGGAACTTATGTAATACACAGTTGTTAACTTACTATTATACACACAAAGCGAGCAGAAAATATAAAGTAATACCGTTCCACCACCAACACCAAGACCCTGTCTGCTTGTCATGAATGTTATGCCCTTCCACTTGGCCACATAATGTACCTGAAGTAAGAGAAAATTCATCATTATACTTGAAAATTGGAATTCAACTTGTGAACATTCATCTTGCTAACATAGAAGTTGACGGTTCATTGTTTTCACATATCGTTACTTGTTGCATGCTTATACTTAACAAATTGCAGTCCATAATACCTAGCCAGATTGCAGAGGTCACTGTTTCTCACGATTTCTGAATAAATTAAGACCACAGTAGGAAACAGCAAAGGGATGGCATAAGGATGCTGAGAGAGAAAAATGTCACTGAAAAGTATCAGTTTTTGCCAAAAGGTTACTTTTCTGATATAACATCACATATTCAAATTAAGAAATATATATATATATATTATTCCCATTTCATGTGGCACCAGTCTCTTTGGATTATAATTTATAAAGCCTCATGATAGCATTGTTCACGAGGCGTCAAGATCACAAGGCCATCAGCCCATCATCAACTATTACTTGCTTACCAGTATACATGCTGATATGCAGATGCCAATAATTTTTTTTTGAAAAGAACGAGAGAATCGCTCACATTCATTAGAAGAAAGGAGAAAACAAGCAGAATGTTATCAGTTTTTGCCAAAAAGGTTACTCTTCTGATAGAACATCATATTCAAATTAAGCAAAAAAATGTAAAAATAAAAAATTTCCCATTTCATGTGGCATCAGGCTCTTTGGATTATAATGTGTCAAGATCACAAGGCCGGAAGGCTCTCATCAACGATTACTTGCTTAGCAGTATATAACTATATATGCAAATGCGAATGTCTAGCTCGACTGAACAATAAATACAGATTTGAAGGTACATACTGCAACACGGGATCCCTTAACAGCTTTAGCCCCAGTTCCCACCGAGATGTCATAATACCTACACAAAACTTAGGTTACACGGCATTCATACATAGCAATTAGCAAAGCATGATTTGGATTTTAGTCAAACAAACAACAGAAATTGTCTGGAGAACTTTTTGGCCCCATTTTCTAAGCTCATTGACCTTGTTGGTTCAGTAGAATGATCTTTGTTGTACCATAAAATTCCTTACGTGCATAGGAGCTACATGTTGGCACCAGAAAATCAGCCTAATTTAGGGCCAGGCAGTTGTACAGTCTACACAACCAACAAGGAGTAGCTACAGATGCATACTTGAGGCCATTGGGAAGAGTGGTGAACTCGCTCTCCGGAATCTTGGAAGCCCTGAGCTGCACATCGAATCAAACCAATCAGAAACGAGAAACAGAAAACATCTCAACTCCACATCGCGGTATCATCTTCTCTGACGAATGGAGTGCCCAAAGTTGTCAGCTCCTTACCGCTCTCCGACTAGTAGACACCGCATAGGCGTCTCCCCCCCCACGCCAATCCCCACGGCTACGGTGAGACAACCACCGACAAGAGGGACCATCAGAACGCGCAACCCAGCGCAGAATCCTGGAACAATCTAGAGGAAAGAAGCCATCAGGAACCTGCGGTGGCGGCGAGGAGGGAGGCGAACCATCGCCTGGTGCCGTCGGGGGAGCCGCGGGCGCCAGAGCAGCAGCGGCAGGAGAAGGCGTCCGGCCGCGGCCGGCCTTCCTGGCCGCCGGGGAGGCGGAGGCGGAGGCGGGGGAGAGGGGGAGGAGGGAAGCTCCATTGTTTGGTTTGATTTTTTTTCCCTTCCTTTTCCTGTTTGGGCCGAGTGGATTTTGCGTTCGTGGCCTCCAAATTTCCTTAAATCCTCGAGAAAATCGGAATCTTCAATTTCAGCCACACTAAATTATTGCTCCGATTTTTTCGCTTAATTACAACTTTTTTAATAAAATAAATTTTATTAAGAAGCGACAACTACGTAAAGATTAGGTTAGACGGAGCGACAATCTATGGAGTAGACTTAATATTATCTCACAAAATAAATAGAGACAAGGGATTTTATATTTGTTGGACCGGAAACGGCGACCAGAGGGGGTGAATGGGAACTTTTAAATTTCGGGCTAGAAACTAGCCTTCGGTTTTAGTTCTGTCTTCTGCGGAACAGGCTTCGAACACTACCTTCGAAGGTCTGGTTCGGAGGTACTTCGACACCTTCGAACACAGGCTTCGGAGGAGCAAAAGTTTGAAGCCAAGAATACTTCGCTCCACTTACAACCCTCGAAAATCTACTCTGCTAAGTCAGTGCAGGCTTCGCACACAGAGTGCTTCGAGCAGGCTTCGCACTTCACCCTTCGCAAGAGTGGACACCCCTCTGAGGACTTCGACGTAGTACGTGGCAGCAGCAACTGGTGCTGGGCTTCGTACACGAAGGTCTACACGCACACAACCAGACTACACTAAGGGCTTCGACACAAGAAGCAAACGGGCCTCGGTCAGGGCTACGCTAGTAAGCAGCGAGGTCTCGCCTCCTGTTACACAGAGCGAACGCACACTGACAAACCACACTTCGCACAAAAACAACCTTCGCCTCAACAGGCTTCGATGCACTACAACAGGCGAGGTATGTAACGCGAGCTCAAGCAAAAAGCACAGGAAGAAGGGCTTCGCCGCTTGAACAAGGAACACAAAATAGATTGAACTCTGGATGAAATACACGAAGTGTGTGGCCTACAGGAGCTCAACAGTAATGCTCAAGTGTTAAATGTTACCTACCGAGCCCCCATATTTATAGCCCACAGTTCACCCAAAGGAAATGACTACACTACCCATAGGGTTTACATTGGATTTTGACTCTACCGAACTAAAGGGTACAAAAGGTAGTCCACCTTTATTCTGGAGGCTTCTCTGTCAGCTTTGCAGAGGGACATTGTCAGCCTTTTACAGAACAGAAGCATGTGTCAGCCTTTGCAGTCTTTGAACCTTTTGGAATCCTCCCTTCGCACGCGAGGGTGCGGTAGCTCTCGGTGAGAAGCCTGAAGCCAGATGGCCTTCGCTCCCACCGCAGTCAGTCTCCGATACACTGACGGTTTTGAGCCGAAGCCGTCAAAGCCCTTGGGCCTTCGCACCAACACCTCCGGAGTGGACCACCACGGCTTCGCAGCTACTCCCAGCTCGAACTCCGTCAGTCGTGTACCGAGGCCATGCAGGCCGAAGCACCTCAGTCAACCTTGCGCCGGAGCTAGCCTTGCTCCGACGCACATTCCACCCTCCGAAGCCCCACCTTCGAGTACCACCCTTCGAAGTCCCTCCTTCGTCCAAGGCCTCCGCATGAAGCATTCCATGAGCCCTTCGTCGCAGTGTCTCTCCCCGAGCACACTCCTCGACGAGCCTCACCCGGACCATGCCTTCGATGCGCCGTCTACTCTGAGACCTTCGTCGGGTACCTTCGAATGTCTCCCTCTGGAGCACACTTCGAACCCTTGCCGTCCGCAGAGGACTTGATCCAAACAACTCCGAAGTCACTTCATTCGGAGTACCTTCGAAGTGCCTCGCCTCCGAGGACTTTGTCCGAGTACCTTCACCGGAGCCACGCTCCGCACATCTCTGCCTTCACCTGGCACGTCTCGACCCGAGGACCGCACCCGACCACCTTCGCAGCCACCGTGACGGAGCTCCCCCGCTCCCTGGCATCAAGCCTCCCGCTCGACCCAGGTTCACCTGCTGCGAACCTTGTCCGTCGCCTCCGAAGACCCTGCGCACCACAACAAGCAGACAAGTGTATCCAGAACTCCAGAGACCCTCTCCGGGTTAGTAACCTCCGGCACACACTCCGGTTGTACCGCCCAAATACCGAAGCCCCTTCGGTACAAACCCAATCATTGCGTACTGTCGGACACCACCGACAGGCACACTCCGCTGCACAGCTGCAGCAAGCAAACACCCTGAACATACTTCGGTGAGACCACCTCCGAACACACTTCGGAGGTCCAACCTCCGAACACCCTTCGAAGGTACCCCCTCGAACAGAGGATAAAAAGCCTGTCAATCACTCATCAACAAAACACCGAAACCAACCCTTGGTTTCTCAATCTCCCCCTTGATGAGTGCATTGACAACCACATTCAAGTTCAAGAAAATTTTAAAATTTTCAGCACACAAGTGACCATAAAAAGTCAAAAGAGCCAAATCATGTCACTTCGATAAATAATTTTCCTCCCCTGAGTTAAATTGTCCCCCCTTTGCAGCAAAGAGCCTTTATGTCAAATTTCTCCCCCTTTGGAAATTATGCCCCCTTGCGGCAGAGAACGTAGCAAGTCTCTCGGAATTTCTCCCCCTTTGGCAATGCAAGCATCAAGGAGCATGAAAAGATGCAAAGCTTTTGAAAGTGAGCAAATTGCAAAGACATATAAGCAAAAATATGCCAACAGTAACACCAATGATCATGGGCTCGCTCATATTAATTTCTCTAAAAGCATGATGAAGCAGTGTGATTTGATCATTTTTTAAATAAAAAGCATCACCACTTAGTCAAGAAACTAGACAAGTAAGAGCAAGGACTGCGCAAGCTAGTCAATTTCTACTCTAGAACAGACAAGCCAGTTCAAATGGGAGCTTGAAAAGATAACTTGATAATCAATGAATTTGTTGTTCTTTTCTTAGTGCCCAGGGTTATTTGTTTGTCCACCTTATACTTTCCAATCCGGCCAAGCCTAGGCCATGAAAGCGGTAAGAAGCTTAAGGCATAGATTTTGGCATACACTACGCTATTCGAGTTCAGACCAATGTGCAATGGTAAGCAGTCTAGAATAGGGTAGTGCGACAACAGACCCACCTGGATCTTTTAAACTTAAAACATGCAAATCATGGAATTTTTGATTTTAACCAAGTGAACCAATTGTTTGGTACTTTATGAATATCCATGAAAATTGAGACAATTTTCAAGTTGCAATTTTAGCATCCAAAGAAATGTGTCTTGCTATCAAGCAGATAAAAGATAGCTAAAGTCGTCCTGCCTAAAATTCTAGATTCAAGACTAAGCAGTGAGCACGATTTGATTTTGAAAATAAACACCCTGCACATGAATGTTCCAGATGAATTAACAAGAGCTGAGCTGACATGATTTCATGAATTATAAGCAGGCATATAAGTGCAGAATATGTAAATGGCAATTTCAACACAATTAGACAAAGGCACATCCATCTAAAACAGCTCCCCCTCACAAAATGCCGTAAGGGTGACAAATGCCAAGTTCCCCACGCAAGTAAGCAAAAACGAGAAGCATCGAGGGTGTTTGTAAAAATGTCGGCAAGCTGGTGTTGGGTATCAACATATTGGAGTTCAATATCACCCTTCTCATTGTGATCTCTGAGAAAATGATATCTCACATCAATGTGTTTGGTTCTGGAGTGCTGAACCGGGTTGTTTGCAATACAAATAGCACTAGTGTTATCACAGAAAAGTGGAACACTCTTATAATCTAACCCGAAATCTCGCAAAGTGGAAGTCATCCACAAAATCTGAGAGCAACAGCTAGCTGCAGCAACATATTCGGCCTCAGCCGTCGATTGTGCAACACTAGACTGTTTGCGGGAAGACCAGCAAACCAGAGAAGTACCCAGAAAATGACAAGTACCAGAGGTACTCTTCCTATCAATTCTACAACCCAGCAAAGTCCGCATCGGAATAACCTCGAAGACATAGAGATGAACGACCTGAATACCATATGCCAAATTCAAGGGTATGTTTGAGATACCTTAGGATGCGCTTAACCCGCTTGGCGGTGCGAAGCTCGTGGTGAGCCTGAAAACGAGCGCACAAACACACTGCGAAGTGTATGTCCGGCCTCGTGGCAGTCAAGTAGAGGAGAGCCGATCATGCTCAAACTCCTTCTGATCTACGGTTTCTCCATCTTCGTCAGGGTCCAATGCTACATGTAGCAATTGGAGTGGCGAGGGGCTTCGCATCGTGTCGAACTTCTTGAGCAGGTCCTTGGTGTAATTTGTCTGGTGGCAAATGTACCTTGTTGCTTTGCTTATTTGCAAACCAAGGAAAAAGGTGAGTTCACCCATCATTGACATTTCAAACTCCCTGCTCAGGTATCTGCAAACTCGGCAACCAAAGCATGAGAAGAGCCACCAAATATGATCATCCACATAAATCTGCACTAGAGGAAATCTTGCCATGCTTGAGAGTAAACAGTGTTTTATCACAGAGCCCATCAAATGCCCTCGCTCAAGCAGAAAAGACTTAAGTCTATCATACCAAGCCCGAGGGGCCTGCTTGAGTCCATAAAGAGCCTTATGAAGTTTAAGGACTTTATGTGGGTACTTGGGGTTTTCAAAACCAGGGGGTTGTTTTACATAAACATCTTCACCTATGAAGCCATTAAGAAAGCACTTTTGACATCCATTTGATAGAGTTTGAATCCCTGGGATGTCGCAAAGGCAAGCAAATCCTAATGGCCTCAAGGCGAGCAACAGGTGCAAAAGTTTCAGTAAAATCAATCCCTTCTAGTTGAGAAAAGCCCTGAGCTACAAGTCTAGCCTTGTTTCTAACAATTGTCCCATCCTCCCCTTGTTTATTTTGAAAATCCATTTGTACCAATGAAATGAACATTTGGTGGAGGATCAACTAAAGTCCAGACTTGGTTTCTCTCAAAATTTTCAAGTTCCTCATGCATGGCATTGATCCAACTAGAATCAGAAAGTGCATGACTAACATCTAAAGGCTCGAAAGAAGCAACAAAAGCAGCATTAGTGAAATGGGCATGAGAACGAGTTACCCTTTGATCAAGCTCACAATGATCTGCTCGAGACGGTGCATCCTTTGAACATGATGTGGAGCCTCGCGGCGAGATGCAGTCTCCCCCTCAACTTGTGCGTTGGAGTGGTCCAAGATGACCGATGTCGAGGTAGTTGCTTCGGGACCTCTGCCGAAGTAGTTGAAGCAGGGTCAGCTTCGGGGGTCGATGTCGAGGGTAGTGGGGATCATCCTCGAATTCTCCGGGATCTTCTTCTTCTAATAAGGTCTGTTCCATGTCGTGTTCATTTGCCTGTTCAAAAGCAGAACTAACAGAGGGGGTTGATTCATCAAAAGTCACATCACATGACTCGATGACAGTGTTAGTTTCCAATTATAACACGATACGAATGACCATAAGTAGTGTAACCCAAAAAGATCCCGTCAGAAGATCGCGACTCAAATTTAATCCAAATTTCCACGTTTTAGGATGAAGCAGCGACAGCCAAAAACTCGAAGATGAGTAACCTTGGGCTGTCTCCCAAAACGTAGCTCATAAGATGTCAAGTTTAAAATTGAGCGCAAGAAAATTCGGTTTGAGATGTAGCAAGCAGTGTTCATGGCCTCAGCCCAGAATTTTCTAGGAGTCCTATGCTCATCAAGCATCGTCCAAGCCATCTCAACCAAAGTGCGGTTCTTCCTCCTCAACGACACCGTTCTGTTGAGGAACCCGCGGAGCAGAGAATTGATGTTCTATGCCATGCTCCATGCAAAAGTCAACAAAGAGACTATTTTTGAACTCAGTGCCATTATCGCTTCGAATGAATTTTAATGCACCAGGGAGTTCAGTGAAAAGTCTCAAAGCCAAGCTCCGAAAGTGTGAAAACACTTCATCCTTGCTGGCAAGAAAGAAGACCCAAGAGTAGCGAGAGAAATCGGCGACAATAACTAAACATACCACTTGCCGCCTAAAGAACTGACCCGAGAAGGACCTACAGTGTCCATGTGGAGAAGTTCTCCGGGCTGTTCAATCATCACTGTGGTGACTGGCGAATGCGAAGCGGCAATCATTTTTCCATGTCGACAAGGAGCACAAACTAAATTCTTCTCAAACTTGAGCTTGGGCAATCCTCGGATTAGGCCTAGGGCGCTCAGACGAGCGAGCAACTCAAAGCTCATATGCCCTAGTCTCCTATGCCACTTCCATAGCTCAGAAGTCGAATGTGCAACAAGACAAGGAGAAGATCCAGACGACTCAGAAAAGTCAGCTCCAAAAACTCTCCCAACTCTAAAAATCTTACACACCACAACGCCATCAGAATTGAGCACTTGCGAAGTATCGCGATGAATCGCATTTCGAAGCCCTCATCAAGCAACTGAGATACAGACAACAATTGTATCCCAGGTTTTCAACCAAAGCAACAACTTTGGAGTGAAATTCGAATTAATTCTTACCACACCTTTACCTTTCACTCTACTCCTTCGATTGTTTCCGAAGGTGATATGTTCCCTTTGCTTGTTGTGGTGAGGCTGGAGACCAAGCTGCATCTCCGGTCATGTGGCGCGAACAACCGGAGTCCATGATCCACGTGCCCTCCAGCCTCGGTCTGTCGTCTACACACGATAAGAATGTCTCGATCGCTCAGTGCTGGGGTGAGTGAAATAATGACGAGGCATCCAGCACCGAGTGACACGAGTAGTAGGCATAGTAAAAGCAGACAGTCTACGCACATAATAATCAGAATGATGCAAAGTGCGAGGTCTACCTACATGCTGTGAACGAACAACATGTGGAGGTCTCCTACTCTGATGAGGTACAAATCTGCTAGCCCGAGGTCTACCACCATATGGAACATGGTGAAGACCTCGAGGAGCAAAACCTCTCCGAGAAGCACGAGGAGCCTCAAAAGCAGGACGATAGTAAAACTCAGACTCATGCATACCTAAAGATGGGTAGTGCATGTCCTGGTAACTCATCGCCTGAGAGCGTCGCTCATCCTTGATGCGACGAAAACAGAACCCAACCAAATAACCCGCCCGCTGACAGTAGGAACAGTGAAAAACCTCTCCTAGGGGCACTCTCATGGGTCATAGGAGCAACTCTCACAGGATCCCTTGGGTTTTCTCTGAGTGGTTTTCTTGGGAGGATTTTTCTTGGCAGGAGGAGGGTGTTTTCTTTGGTGGATGGGTAGGCTTTTTGGCTGGTGGGGTGTCTAACAGAGCTCTCTCTTTCTCTAGGGTAGTGGGAGAGGTGAAAACAGTTTGGTCTTACTGTCTGAGGTATCCTCTCAAAACCCAAACCTAGAGCTACCCCGCTCTGTCAGCACACAACTGGGTCTTAGCCAGAGCAATCCATCCTACCCTTCCCTCAGTGCATTTGTTAACCACGGAAAGGAGGTATTCATTTCAGACATGAGGTTTCAGCTCGCTCTCTGACAGTGCCTAGCTGTCCTTAAGGGTGATGCAAGTGTCACACACAGGCTGCACATCCTTAGAACTACCGGCCATCTCCAATCTAGCCTCTAAATCATGAACATGCTTATCACGTAAATTAATGCTTTCGCGTAATAAAGAGCAGTTCATGCAATCAATAACATCATGAGGTCTAGAATCTACCTCCAAAAGCTGCTTCTGTGCAGTCTCAAGCTCAAAAAGAGTTTGAGCATGAACAGAACGCAACTGAGCAAGCTCACTCATGACAACAGAACAGGACTCACATTCAGCATCATTAAACTTAGACTTAAGCATGGCATATTCAGTAGAAACATTTTCTAGCCTAAGTCTAAGGTCTTTTCTTTCTCTAGCGGCTTGCACAAGTAATCTATCCTGACCAAGCACTACTTCATTCAGCTCATCTAATTTAATTAGTAGCTGGTCAGATGATAGGTTTACCTCAGATGAGTCAAGCTCATCGCCGCTGTGATCGCTGTCGGCCATGAAGCAAAGGCCGGTGAAGTCTCGTCCCTTCTTGTCCTTCTTGTCCTCCTTCCTTGGGGACTCCTCCTCCTCAGAGCTTGACTCCTCAGTTGAGGATGTGTCAATGTCGCTGAGAGCAGCAACAAAGGCTCTGGAAGCGGCCTTGGCTACTTTCTTAGCCATCTTGCCGCGCTTGCCCTTCACAAAGGGTTTCCTCTCCTTGTGGTATTTGGGGCGCTCACTCTCATCTCTCTTTTTGAGCTTAGGGCAATTAGCCTTGATGTGAGAAGTGTCACCGCATTCAAAACAACCACCAAACCACTTCTCCTCTGTTCCCGTCTCTCATGATGAAAGCGGGTGAACCTTCGGCAATGAGAGCAAGCTCATCATCAGCTAGAGTGTCCACTGCTCCTTTGTGACGGAGACCAGAGAGGACAAAGCAAAACCATCTGCAAAAACACAAGTACCAGATGTGCTTGGTTCTGCAGTGGTGCCACGGCTAGTGCTAGAAACCAATGCCAATGGCTGTGGCAAAGAGCTTTTGTGCACTGCAAGAGATGCCTTGGCAATCTCTGTGGACTTCAGCTTGCTAAAGAGTTCATCACAGGTCAATGTGTCATAACCTGTGGACTCCTCAATGCTGGATATCTTTACTTCCCATATGCTACGGTCAAGAGCATAGAGAAGCTTGATAGCCCTATCATGGTCACTGTAAGCAAGCGTCCCGTTGGATCGCAAGTTACTCACTATCGCGTCAAAGCGAGAAAACATGGCATCTATAGATTCACCAGGTGCCTGCACAAACAGCTGATACTGTTGATTGTAGGTGCTTTGGCGCCTGGCCTTAATCTGAGTAGAGCCCTCATGAAAGACAGTGAGCGTTGTCCAAATCTCCCTAGCAGTCCTAAGGTGCTGCACCCTATCGAACTCACTTCTACTCAAACCGATGAACAGTATGTTTCTTGCCTTGGAATTGGCATTATACTGATCCTTCTCAGTCTGAGAGGTGCGAGTCTCAGGAATGGAGTATTGTGAGTCCACAATCTCCCAAATTGCATTTCCATGGCTTAACAAGTAAGCCTCCATGCGCACCTTCCAGTATGCGAAATCTGTCCCATCGAACAGAGGAATTTTACTACTTCTATCCATGTCGCCAACAGATCACAAAACCGGTTAAGGTCAACTGGTGATCTTAACCTGCTCTGATACCAATTGTTGGACCGTAAACGGCGACTAGAGGGGGGTGAACGGGAGCTTTTAAAATTTCGGGCTAGAAACTAGCCTTCGGTTTCAGTTCTGTCTTCTGCGGAACAGGCTTCGAACACTACCTTCGAAGGTCTGGTTCGGAGGTACTTCGACACCCTTCGAACACAGGCTTCGGAGGAGCAAAAGTTCGAAGCCAAGAAGACTTCGCTCCACTTACAACCCTCGAAAATCTACTCTGCTAAGTCAGTGCAGGCTTCGCACACAGAGTGCTTCGAGCAGGCTTCGCACTTCACCCTTCGCAAGAGTGGACACCCCTCTGAGGACTTCGACCTAGTACGTGGCAGCAGCAACTGGTGCTGGGCTTCGTACACGAAGGTCTACACGCACACACCAGACTACACTAAGGGCTTCGACACAAGAAGCAAACGGGCCTCGGTCAGGGCTACGCTAGTAAGCAGCGAGGTCTCACCTCCTGTTACACAGAGCGAAACGCACACTGACAAAACACACTTCGCACAAAAACAACCTTCGCCTCAACAGGCTTCGGTGCACTACAACAGGCGAGATATGTAACGCGAGCTCAAGCAAAAAGCACAGGAACAAGGGCTTCGCCGCTTGAAACAAGGAACACAAAATAGATTGAACTCTGGATGAAATACACGAAGTGTGTGGCTACAGGAGCTCAACAGTAAATGCTCAAAGTGTTAAATGTTACCTACCGAGCCCCCATATTTATAGCCCACAGTTCACTCCAAAGGAAATGACTACACTACCCCTAGGGTTTACATTGATTTGACTCTACAGAACTAAGGGGTACAAAAGGTAGTCCACCTTTATTCTGGAGGCTTCTCTGTCAGCTTTGCAGAGGGGACAGTGTCAGCCTTTTACAGAACAGACAGTGTCAGCCTTTGCAGTCTTGACCTTCTGGAATCCTCCTTTCGCACGCGAGGGTGCGGTAGCTTCGGTGAGAAGCCTGAAGCCAGATGGCCTTCGCTCCACCGAAGTCAGTCTCCGATACACTGACGGTTTTGAGCCGAAGCCGTCAAAGCCCTTGGGCCTTCGCACCAACACCTCCGGAGTGGACCACCACGGCTTCGCAGCTACTCCCAGCTCGAACTCCGTCAGTCCGTGTACCGAGGCCATGCAGGCCGAAGCACCTCAAGTCAACCTTGCTCCGGAGCTAGCCTTGCTCCGAAGCCTTCCACCCTCCGAAGCCCCACCTTCGGAGTACCACCCTTCGAAGTCCCTCCTTCGTCCAAGGCCTCCGCATGAAGCATTCCATGAGCCCTTCGTCGCAGTGTCTCTCCCCGAGCACACTCCTCGACGAGCCTCACCCGGACCATGCCTTCGATGCGCCTCGACTTCTGAGACCTTCGTCGGGTACCTTCGAATGTCTCCCTCCGGAGTACACTTCGAACCCTTGCCTCCGCAGAGGACTTGATCCAACCAACTCCGAAGTCACTCCATTCGGAGTACCTTCGAAGTGCCTCGCCTCCGAGGACTTTGTCTCGGAGTACCTTCACCTGGAGCCACGCTCCGCACTCTCTGCCTTCACCTGACACGTCTCGACCCGAGGACCGACCCGGACCACCTTCGCAGCCACCGTGACGGAGCTCCCCGCTCCCCTGGCATCAAGCCTCCCGCTCGACCCAGGTTCACCTGCTGCGAACCTTGTCCGTCGCCTCCGAAGACACTGCGCACCACAGACAAGCAGACAAGTGTATCCAGAACTCCGGAGACCTCTCCGGGTTAGTAACCTCCGGCACACACTCCGGTGTACCGCCCAAAATACCGAAGCCCCTTCGGTACAAACCCAATCATTGCGTACTGTCGGACCCCACCGACAGGCACACTCCGCTGCATAGCTGCAGCAAGCAAACACCGAACATACTTCGGTGAGACCACCTCCGAACACACTTCGGAGGTCCAACCTCCGAACACCCTTCGGAGGTACCCCTTCGAACAGAGGGTAAAAAGCCTGTCAATCACTCATCACAAAACACCGAAACCAACCCTTGGTTTCTCAATATTAGTTCAGGTTTCATGGAGGATAATAGTAATAATTCTATGTGTTAGAATATTATTCGTTTGTGAATGACAACGTATATGCGCGTGAGTCAAAAAAATGTCCTCCTGTAAGGCTCCACGGGTCTCTTTATACACGAGAGAGATTATGGGTTATAAATTTTATTAATGTCTCCCACGACCTGACCAATTAGGATAGAAAATAGTTAGATCGTGGTCAATAACTCTAGGTGACAATGACTATATTAACTACACAATTATGTACCATAGAGTTTTAATGGGTGGATTGAGTCTTAATAATATAAATGATCGTCTGAATGTCTATAGTTAGGAAGAACTCTCGAGTAGAACTTGGAGAAACTTCAAATTGACGACTGCTAGTAGACTGAATAATGTTGACTGTTCATCTTCAATGTTACGTTTGTTGACCCCTCCTCCATTCGGTCCTTATAAATCACTTGGTATCATATTTCTGACAATTTATATATTCGTAGATTATCAAATTAAGCTACGCATAAGAATTTTCAATAGTAAATGATGCTCAACTTCCGTTGCTATCAACATGAAGCAGGTTGCCGGTGACCTGTATAATTTTCGTCCGATAAAGATAGTTTTTTTTCTTTTTAAAAAATGCCGTGTAGGTTTGTTTGGGCACTTAACTTTAGAGTTTTGATAGGATCTAGTGATAAGTTGCTCACATCTCTTTCGGTGATCGGTTATTACTACTTTTAAATTTAAAAATTTAGATTTGAATATCTATACGGTAAAATCTGGTTACCGGTCCAGTACTCTAAACCATGGGCAGGATCAATGGACGTTGGGTGGCAATAGGGAGATGCAAGCCTACGATGATCCATTTCAACTTATTTCATACTAATATTGTTTAATTAATGTGCTAATTTCAGCTCAGACTCGAAGCACGTTAAGGATCTGTTTGGTTTAGATTTTTGAATCAAGGTTTGGAAGCTGGAATCTGAACAAAAGATTTTTTTAGGTACACAACTTTTTAGAATCTATAGATTTTCATAGTGTAAACAGAAAGATAGGCGTACCTCTGATTTCACATATTGTTGTAGCCATCTTTAGGTTGAAATTACACATCTTTGTCATTAATGAAATACCCTTTCTATTGATATAGAATACTTGAAACTAA
The DNA here is from genome assembly GCA_019279435.1 of Zizania palustris. NCBI lineage: Eukaryota > Viridiplantae > Streptophyta > Magnoliopsida > Poales > Poaceae > Zizania > Zizania palustris. The sequence goes on from JAAALK010000282.1 coordinate 24,119,716, forward strand.
ATAATTTTTTAAGAATAAAAGTTAATATATAATCGTTGGAAAACATAAATACATTTTAGTTATCAATAATTTTGTTTTAGTTTTATTTTTTCAACAATGATCTAAATGCACATTATTAAATAAGTGAGTGTTTTATACTGATATTTTTTCAACAATGATCTAAATGCACATTATTAAATAAGTGAGTGTTTTATACTGATAGTATGTATTAATAGTGCAACCAAACATCAGAGTATTATATGCATTTACTATCAAAATAGAAATCCACAATTACTCCAACCAAACAACTTTTCAATTTTTTCGCACCTCACAGCTCACAACAGTTTTTTATGGTTCACAGTTAACACCAGCTTTTTTCGAATCCACAGCTCAACCAAATACGCCTAAAGTCATAGCATGCAATATGAGGCCACTCTTAGAAAAAATTGTCAAAGATAAACTAATTTCTAAAAAAAACCAAATTTTAAATAGAGCTTAAACCGCCGAGCACCAAAAATCGTGATCGTTGGAAAATTAAGCTCAACGATCATAACTGTATTTCTATAAAAATCCAATTTGACATTTTGTATGGTACTGCAGCCAATTTGAAAAAAAAAGAGATGATTTACCCTTATTAAAATGATTCCATAATTATATTGTCACTTCATAACAATAATATATAAAATTATCAAGTTAAAAATATATGGATTGTAATATTAAAAATTATAAACTACTTTTAGTCCAGTGTTCACGCAGGCGCTAGACGCTAGTCGGGTGACGACTTGGTGACTCCATTCTCTTTGTTTTCCTAGTTCCAACCATTCATTTTACTAGTTCCTAAGCTTCATTACTTCATTTTCTTTTTGCAGGCATTTCTCTTCTTAGTTCCGGACATCAACTTTTTCTTCTCATCCAACCCGAAGAAGTCTCAAATAATATTTATAACCTTTTCTTCTCCTCCTACTAGGCAACATGTGTTTTGCTCCTTACTCGTGAGGGGTTTTAGTTTAGGTGTCTTCCCCTCCTACCTCCGAACACGAGCGCTCTCCTCCGCCCGCTCAATTTGGGCCGCGCGACTGTCTGGCCACTCGATCCGACACCGCCGGGCCAGATTTGATCGCCTGCTCCCCTCCCACCGTCGAACCTGGCCATCTACCCCTTGTCATCGTCAAATCTGGCCATCTGCCCCCTCCCGCCATCAGTTCCAGGTTACCTAAGCGTCACATTCAACCGTTCAGGCGGTGATTGATACGTCTAGATGCCCCACCCATCCAATTGGCATCCGCGCTATGTTGGGTGGCATCAAACACCTTTTACCGTCTAAGGCTGTGTTTTCAAACACTGTTTAGTCATAACAAATTACCATGTCTGCATTGCATCGAGATCCATAAGGTAATGTCCTCTTGTAAGGCTCCACTGGTCTTTTTATTAATGTGTCCTACGACCTGACCAATTATGATAGAAAACAGTCAGATCATAGTCAATAACTCCATATGACAATGGCTATATTAATCACACAATTATGTATCGTAGAGTTTTAATGAGTGGATTGAGTCTCAATAATGATCGTCCGAATGTCTATAGTTAGGAAGGACTCTCGAGTAGAACTCGGAGAAACTTCAAATTGTCGACTGCTAGTAGACTGGATAATGTTGACTGGTCATCTTCAATGTTGCATCTGTTGACCCTTTCACTATTTGGTCCTTATAAATCCACTCGGGGTTATATTTCTGACAATTTATATATTCGTAGATTATCAAATTAAGCTACCCTTAAGAATTTTCAATAGTAAGTGATGCTCAACTTCCGTTGTTATCAACATGAAGCGGGTTGGGCGGTGACCTGTATAATTTTCGTCCGATAAAGATAGTTTTTTTTAAAAAGGCCGTGTAGGTTTGTTTGGATACGCTCAACTTTAGAGTTTTAATGGGATCTAGTGATAAGTTGCTCACATCTCTTTCGGTGATCGGTTATTACTACTTTTAAGTTTAAAAATTTAGATTTGAATATCTATCTAGTAAAATTTGGTTACCGGTCCAGTACTCTAAGGTGGTGTTTGGTTCGAGGGACGAGGTGGGATGAGACAGGACAGTCCCATCTTTTACAGTGTTTGGTTTGGAGTCAGGTGGGACGAAGTCGTCCCACCAAGGAATATTTCTCTAATATTCGGGACAAACTCGTCCCCCAAAAATGGAGGGACGAACTCGTCTCACCTCATGCTCGGAGGCTCCGAGACCAGGCTATATGTTCCATGGTGGACCAGAAGTTCCGATATGGAGGTTTTAGGTATGGACCGGAGATTTTGAAATGGGTCGAAGATGTTCGATTCGGGACAGAGGTTCTGAGGCAGAGTCTTATTTCTCTCAACCAAACATAAAACTAGAACATCCCATCTCTCGTAACCAAATATGAGATGGGACGACCCCATTCAAAAAACTGGGACAAAACCATCCCATCCCACTTTGTCCCTGAACCAAACGGCACCTAAACCATGGGCAGAATACTGGACGTTGGATGGCAATAGGGAGATGCAAGCCTACGGTGGTGATCCATTTCAACTTATTTCATACTAATATTGTTTAATTAATGTGCTAATTTCAGCTCGATCTATTTAGTTTAGATTTTTGAACCAACTTCTTGGTTGGAAGCTGGAATCTGAACCAAAAAAAAATTTTAGGTACCCAACCTTTTTATAATCTATAGATTTCTGCAGTGTAAACAGAAAGTTAGGAGTACCCTATATTTAGCATATTGTTGCAGCGAGCTTTTGGATGAAATTACACATCTTTGTCATTAATGAAATACCCCTTCTATTGATGTAGAATACTTGAAACTAAATAATTTTTTAAGAATAAAAGTTAATATATAATGCTGGAAAACATAAATACATTTTACTTATAAATAATTTTGTTTTAGTTTTCTTTTTACAATAATGATCTAAATGCACATTATTAAATAAGTCTATCAAAATAGAAATCCACAATTACTCCAACCAAACAACTTTCCAGTTTTTTCTAGCTTACATCAGTTTTTTATAGCTTACAGTTCACAACAATTTTTTTCCGAATCCACTGCTCAACCAAATATATCTAAAGTCATAGCATGCAATATGAGTCCACTCTTAGAAAAAATTGTCAACGCTAAACTAATTTCTAAAAAACCCAAATTTTAAATAGAACTTAAACCGCCGAGCATCAAAAATCGTGATCGTCGGAAAATTCAGCTCAGCGATCATAACTGTATTTCTACAAAAATCCAATTTGACATTTTGTATGGTACTGCGGCCAATTTGAAAAAAAAATGATTTACCCTTCTTATAATGATTCCATGATTATATTGTCACTTCGTAACAATAATATATAAAATTATCAAGTTAAAAACATATGGATTGTAATATTAAAAATTATAAACTATTTTTAGTGTAGTGTTCACGCAAACGCTAGACGCTAGTCGGGTGACGACTCGGTGACTAGGTCTGACTCCTTTCTCTTTGTTTTCCTAGTTCCAACCATTCATTTTACTAGTTCCCACGAGTTTATTGTTTCAGTTTGTTGGTTCCTAAGCTTCATTACTTCATTTTCTTTTTGCAGGCATTTCTGTTCTTAGTTTCAGACGTCAATTTTTTCTTCTCATCCCACCCGAAGAAGTCCCAAATAGCATTTACAACATTTTCTTCTCCTCCTACTAGGAGACATGTGTTTTGCTCCTTACTCGCGAGGGGTTTTAGTTTAGGCGTCTTCCCCTCCTACCTCCGAACACGAGCGCTCTCCTTTGCCCGCTCAATTTGGGCCGCGTGACTGTCTAGCCGCTCGATCCGACACCATCGGGCTAGATTTGATCGTCTGCTCCCCTCCCACCGTCGAACCTGACCACCTACCCCTTGTCATCGTCAGATCCGGCCATCTGCCCCCTCCTGCCATCAGTTCCAAGTTACCTAAACGCCATGTTCAACCGTCGAGGCCGTGGTTGATCCGCCTAGACGCCTCGCCCATCTAACCGGCCTCCGCGCTACGTTGTGTGGCAACAAACACCTTTTGTCGCCTACAGGGCCGTTCCTGAGTTTTGTGAGGCCCGGGGCGGAATTATAAATATGGGCTCTAATACCAAAGAACTATTTTTTACTATTATATATCAACTAACTAAAATAATTTAATATATCACAGAAAATTTTAAGCGGTAAAAAAAGAAGTAAGATCATTACCTTAAATATATTATAGATCACCTTAAAAATGTCTTCTAACATTTCTTGATGCAAATCATCAATGATGACTGCAATATTAATATCATCTAACAAGTTCTTCTCAATACATAAAGTTGTCAGTCCATTTAGCCTTTCTTGAGACATTGTAGACCTTAAATAATTCTTCAATAATTTTAGCTTGAGAAGCTCCTTTCAGCTGATGCCACGATTACTGGTATTGTAAATAATATCCGATAAGCAACATATATATTGGGATAGCAATCCATTTCCCTGACATACTCAAAAATTTCTATAGCAGACATTGATCTATCTAGCAGTGTCATTTGCAATATTCTTAACTCTGATATCAAATTATTTTCCTCAAAATCAGATGAATCATCAACAGAGAAAGTGATTAGTGATTACTAATTACCGTGATGACGTGATGCACTACTAATTACCGTGAGCCGTGAGCACGCAGGGGCCAGGGCGCCTCGAAGCGGTGCCGGTGTAGGCGTCCAGCGGTCAGCGGAGCAGCTGCAGCCTGCAGGTTGTGCACTTGCGCAGCGCAGGTCGGCAGGTGCGGCCACTGCGGGCTGCGGCGAGTGGCGTGCGCTGTCGCGTTTGGGCGCTTGGCGCGCTGGAACCTGGCGGCCCCAGTAACCGGCGAAGCCGCGCCTGCCGCGGGTGGTGCTCTCGGTGACCTCGAAGAAGAGCGGGCGAGCGGCTACACGATCATGTTCCGCGGACCGGCCGTTCCTATTCCCCTGATTAAACTGTGGTGGCCGCCTGGCCGGGTGGGCCCTAGGAAGGTGGGGGGCCGGGTCGAGCGCACCGCTCGACCCCCCTAGGCACGGCCCTGGTCGCCTAGAGCCGCGTTTTCAAACACTGTTTAAGGGGTATTTGGATCATGATACTAAATTTATCCCGTGCCATATCAAATGTTTGAACATCAATTTGAAGGATTAAACGTGAAATGATTATAAAAATAATTGCATGATCGACGGATAATTCGCGAGACGAATTTATTGAGCCTAATTAATCCACGATTAGCAAATGTTTGCCGTAGCACCACATTGTCAAATCATGTCATAATTAGGCTCATTAGATTTATCTTGTAAATAATTCTCCGATTATGAATGAGTTTTGTAAATATTCAACATTTATTATTTAAACATCGAATGTGATATGGGCTAAAATCTTAGCCCTGATCGAAACACCCCCTTATTCATAACAAATTATCAGCCTGCATTGCATCAAGATCCATAAGGTAAGACGTCCCTCTCATCCTGCTTCCTAACTCTCCCCATCTTCAATTACAAAATCCTGGTACGCGACAATGGTTGCAATCATCCACTGAAATTGTGGCGCATGCAATTATCATCATTGAATGAAATTGTTTTGCACTTGATCATAATAATTAATTCTTTAATTAAAGGTGTTTATGCTACAGTGAGCAGCGAACTATAACCCGAAAGCCAACTGCCAACATGTCTTTTTTCCCCTCCGTCATTGCGCCGGTTAAGGCCGAAATTTGTACCTGTCGGTTCAAAATTGTAAATAATTTTGATTTTTTTATAACTCAAAAATTTTAAACTTTAACTAGTTTTTTAGAAAAAATATATATTAACAATTATATCATCAAATTAATTTAATTAAATCTATCATAAGATGGGTTTTAATAAGCAGGACCGGCCCTGGGGCAGTGCCGGCGGTGCGACCGCACCGGGCCTCCGAAAGTAGAGGGTCTCCAAAATTTAGTATGCTAATAAGTCTCACAAGTATTAATAAAGCCCAGTTGCAAATTAGTCATAAGTCACGAACAACAGGCCTGTTAGAAGAAATTGTTTTAAATAATCTAGAGATATTTCTCCTTTGTATTTAAACTTATTAGTGTGAGATTTGTTAATGACACTAAATTTTTCAATATTATTTTGTAACGGGGCCTCTATTTTTTGTTCCGCACCAGACCACAAAAATATCAGGGCAGCCATGTTAATAAGGTATTTATTTTACATCGTATATGTTGATATATATATGAGCATTTAATATAAACAGATGCAATACCTGCCGAAACATAGAAATAAATGTGAAAGCTCCCTACACCAACCAAATGGAGACTTGATGTCTCAAATTTATGAAACCAACCATATGAACATGCCTAACATATCCACAAAAAGTAACATTAAGCATTAAATTTAATCTTAATACTAATTTCATACATTGTACAATCAAATTAAGAAAAAACTTAAGGCACACTCTAAGTTTAAGGCCTAATCATAATCAATAAAGTACTAATGGTTAGTCTTGCTATAAGTTGAACCTACTTTAATGTTATTTTTTTAAAATCCTTACAGTATGCACGTGACAATAACAAATGTTATTTTTTTTGATTCCACACGCCATATGTGATATACTCGTATTTACATTTGAGGTAATTTCACAAAATCATAGCTAACGAAAATTCCCAAAGCAAATATAAAAAAACATACAAATGCGTACAGAAATTCCCGTTGTGTGTCATGCCCGATTTCCTTTTGGGAAGCCCTAATTTTTCACCATGCAGTGTGCTTTGTTTTAATGCTAGCTTCCACGCCACGTCAGCAACCAAAGCAGAGTTGGTAGAACCAATCACCAGTAGTGATGGGTGACGCATCAGCATTGACCAAGTCAGACCTAGAAAGCGTTCTCACTTAGTCACTCCTCCCTGCCGTTGACCGGCGATGACTCCTTCTCCGGCCGGCCGCCGCTGCCGCTGATCGACCGGCAACCGGCCGCCGTCCTCTCCCTCTCCGGCGCCGTCGCGGAACCTCGCGTAGATGTCCCCCTTGTAGAAGCTCCACGTCCTGTAGACCAGCACCAGTGACACGAGCGCGCCGAACACGGTGGCCGCCGTGATGATGAGGAAGGAGCGCTTGAAGCATTCCACGCCTAGGCACACCTTATCGCGGCCGGCGCCGGCGGTGAGGCCACGGACAGGCTGCCGGTCCGCCTCCGCGTCGTAGAGCCTGCCGGTGACGAGCACGTTGAGGATGTAGGAGCCGACGGGGCTGGCCATGCCGCCGAAGTTGTAGAGGGTGGAGTAGAACTTGAGGCCGAACACCTCGGAGATGATGGCGTAGACGAGCGGCCACTGCGCACCGAAGCAGAAGCCGATGATGACGGAGGCTGCGTAGAGCGAGTGCCGCACGCCGAGCGCGATGAGGACGTGGCCGGCGCAGGCGAGGAGGAGGACTCCGGTGAGCACGAGTGGCCGCGGGAGGCGGTAGCGCTCGAGCAAGGTCTCGGAGGCGAAGCCGGCGGCGACGCGGCCAGCGTAGTTCCAGATGCTGATGAGCGAGACGAAGGTGTTGATGCTCTTCGCCGGGTACCCCAGCGACTGCCCTATCTGACCCATGTTGTCGATCGCCGTCAGCGTCCCGCCGACGCCACAGATGGTGGCCACGAACAGCACCAGCATGTCCAGGCTGACCAGCGCCTGCAGGATCGTGTAGTCATCGCCCCTCGCCGGCGGCCGGAACATGGTCTTCACCCACTTGCCCATACACGAACCCGCCGCCGGCGCCGGAGTCGAAGGCCCCTCCTGCTCTATCGTTGTCTCTGTCTTGCTGGTGGTGGTGGTGGACATTTGGACGTGGTCGACGGTGATGGTTGGCGGCGGGTCGGTGGCGTGAACGGCGGCGTCCAGCTCGCGCTCGCGGTGGATCTTGTACTCCTGCTTGATGACGACGCAGAGCGGGAGGAAGAGGACGATAAGGAGCGCGGCGGCGGCGCAGGAGTAGGCGGTGTGGGAGAAGGCGAACTGCCACTGCACGACGATCATGACAAGGAGGTAGCAGGCGAGGCCGATGGAGATGTAGAGGAAGCAGAAGAAGGGGTCGCTGCTGGTCTCCTGCCCGCCGCGGCGGCGCGGGTACGGCATGATCCGTATCGTGTGGACGAACATGATGGACACCGCAGCCGGCAGCCACGCGATGAGCAGGATGAGCGATTTGGCGTCGTCGCCGTAGAAGGCGAGGTAAAGCTGCGTGTAGACGGCACCGCTGAGCCCGACAAACCCTTTGAGTATCCCGAGCACGACGCCGCGGTTCTCCGGGAAGTTCTTGACGGTGGTGACGAGCGCGCCGGTGTTTGCGAAGGACTGCGAGTTCGAGCCGACGAAGATGTAGAGGCAGACAAGCCACACTGGCGGCGGCGCCGTGCGCCCCGCGACGGCGAGGTACACCATGAGGTACCCGAAGAGGTTCATGGCGGCGCCGATGACGAGAACCACCCACGGCGGCGTGACCTCGTTAATGAGCCCGGAGATCACGCCGAGGTTGGCACCGAGGTCCTTGAAGAAGGAGACGGTGTTGAGCGTGTGCTGGTCGTACCCCAGCGACTCCTTGAGCGCCCGCGAGTAGCTGCTGAAGATGTACGTCGCCCCCGACGCCGTCAGGATCAGCAGGCTCGCGAACACCGTGAACCACCGCCCCACCGCCACCTGCCTCGCGAACGGCGCCGTCAGGATCACGTGGAGTGGGTTCCCCGACGACGGCGCCCGCGAGCCGCCGCCGCCCGCGTCGAACACCATGGCCGCCTCTAGCTTGGGGGCTAGACGGCTAGTACTATTGTACTAGATATTTTCGGCGGGTTGGTCTGTCTCTGATAGCGAGGTGGTACTAATATTTATAGAGACGAGAACGTCTCCAAGATATTATCAAGATGTTAGATATACAATGTGTTGAGTAGCTGAATAGTTTGGGTATTTAGTCCATAACAATTTAAAAAGGTTGATGTTTTTTAATTTCTAAATTTTAGTTTATTTTTAGTTTTTGTGGCCATTGATTCTCACAATCTAAACTAGAATTTAGACTGTTTATTTCAGTTTCAGATTATAGAAGTAGTTGCAACTGTCAGAAGCTCCCGCAAATATTTTCTGAGACTTGAACAACATTTTATTTGGTTTTGTAACGTTTTTTTTTTCTATTTAGTTCTTATTTCTAGTGAAGAGAGTAGTTCTAGTTCCTTATCTACTTCGGTCCTACCCATTGATAATATAAAAGATAAAAAAATTAAATAAGTATGATCTATCCATCACTGATATATGACCGTTAGTGATACAAGTAAATTAGTGAAATATAATATCGAGAATTTATTAGAAAACATAAAAATTTAGAGATTTAATTTTCGAGAGTTTATTAGAAAGCATAAAGATTTAGAGATTTAATTTTATCAAGGCTCCAATACATGAATGTTTAAACATATACTAAAATAATAAAAAGTGTTTTTATCTAAAAGTAATGAATTTCCAATACAGGGTACTAACGTAAACTTATTGTTTGAAATTAGGGAAAATTACTCGCATACAATTATAATTTTCAGAAATTGCTTATATGTCACTGTTAGTGACTGTGACTGCCCCCATCTGTCAGTTACACACCAATGATATATTGACAAACCGTAAAAATTGTAATGGCACAGAAAAAATTAACCCTTGAAATTATAGCACCTCAATAATTTCCATCTATTTGTAATCGGAGTCTACTTCTAGCGTCATTTCCTGCCGTTAAGCTTCCGACATGAAAAAAATTTGGAATTTTCGCTTTAAACACCTCCCTCCGCGTCAGAGCTGGGCTAATACATTTATTTATGGAGCGCAGCCCATGTGGCACTGACACGTGGGGCCACCGCTCTTAAAAGCACATAAATTTGTGGTTATTATCCACCTCTCCCTTGTCTTTTTTTTCCCTTGAGGTGAAAGCGACACGTGCCTGCAGATGCAGTATGGACACCGGCCGGGTCGACGAGGGATGCGTCGGCGCCGCATAAAGATGTAATGAGTCTATACTCATCGGGTTTGACTATCTCAAATCTATATTCGTTAGAAAAAAATTTTTCATCGGATAACTCATATATACATATGGATATCATTTCTTCCTCAAACACATACACATGCGGATAAATATATCCATCGGGTACCCATACCCATCAATAAACCACACACAAAATATGTTAACAAATAACAATTGTATATCTATCCCCACAAAAACAATGTTTCACCTAAATAGATCGATCAATCATTCAATCATAAAATCAAAATTACATATATAAATAAACTCTCAAACATAATACATCAATGATTTAATCTACAACAATAGTAATAATGATTTAAACTCCCAAAAATATAACTTATTGGGTGATGGGTATCCATCGGGTAATGGGTATGGATATTAGGAAATCATACTCATACCCATGTACCTGTTGGGTACTATTTTCCCCATTAATAGACCCACGGGTGAGCAATTTTACTCGTATATGTACCCTAATAGGGTAAAAACCCATCGAGTTTTGGGTTTCGGGTTTCGGGTACCCATTGCCATCTTTAGCGCTGCAAGTGTGAAACCGCGAGGCCGAACGAATGAGAGGGAAACGATTCATGTGCACTCAGCAGTTAAGATTATTTGTTGTATCGAAATCATCGTCCCATGTTGACGAGGGATCTGGATTTATCTTAGTGTGTGTTTGGTTAAGCTGTAGTTGTGAAAAAATTATTATGGACTGTAGGATGTGGAAAAACTGTAGTAGGATATCAGCTGTAAGAAAGTTAAAAATCGTTTAGCTGAAACGACTGTAAATAAGCTATGAGCTGCGTAAAAATTCAATGTATGAAATTTTGTATGGTTGTATGAAAATTTGAAATGTCAATTTATAGAATTTTGTATTTTTGTATGAAATTTGAAATGTCAGTTTATGAAATTTTGTATGGTTGTATAAAATTTAAAATGTCAATTTATAGAATATTGTACGGTTGTATGAAATTTGAAATGTCAATTTATAAAATTTTGTATGGTTGCGAAGCTAGAAGCCAGAAACCGTAGAAAACAGGTTTAAAAGAACTATCATAGTTTCACTACACTAAAAACTGCTGACTTGGAATATGTCCTTTAATTTGATTTTTAACTTCCAGGAAACAAACAAAAGAGAGCGAGAGCGATCACTCCACTTTCAGCTAGCGGATGGTAATTGCCAGGGTTGGCGACTCATTTGAGCTCATCAGGTTATGTCCGGTTTGTGATGTCAATGAGTCTGATTGCTGTTCCAGACTAGAAATTCTCTCCTTAAGAGGATAGAAACATGACCTGTTTTTCTCGTGTGGTTCAACGAAAAAAGTATAGGGTGGGAAGATTGCTCCGTATCACTCAAATATACGTGCTTTTACTCAGCTGATCCACTTTATTAATTTAAAGTCTAACTCAATATATTGTCTAGCTCAATTATTGTAGTATTTTTAGACTTGTTTTTTTTAATTTTGATTTAGAAATAGGATTTAACAGGGTAAATATTATTTACATGAAGACAGTATGGACAGAGAATTTTCACTTAATTGAGCATCTCCAAGAGACCTTTTATATAGGTTTCTAAATTTAAAATTTAAGATTTTGATGTAAAATTAGACTCCAACAACACCTCTAAATAAATTCTCATCCTAAACCATTTCCTAAATCCCTTGTTATCTATCCTAAATTTAAGATTAATTTCTCATTCCTTCCTTAAAAATAAGGATAGGAAACTGTTGGAAATCAAATTAGTTTTTAAGAATTAACATGAATCGGATGATCCTTATATCAAATTTTAGTGAATAAAATTTAAGACATCTTTTAGAGATACTCTTAGGGATGGCCGATGAGATGGTTACCCACGGAGATTTTTTTATGTTACCATCTCTAGGGCGAGTTCATTTTAGACTTGCTCGAGGTATGTTTCTAATTTTGTAAACTTACCATTTCTAAAAAAATCTATATAAAAAGCATCAAAAATATCACTTTAAAACATTAAATTTATGATTTATCAATTTCTCGACCTCAAATTAATCTGTCCGGTTTTAGGGTTATTAGCTTCACGTACGTACCTTTCATGCCTATCTTGAATGGGCACTTCGTCTTTGTCCGATCCAACGATGGCAGCATGGCATTGACCAATGGTATGTAGGTGCCCCCAGTAGGAGTTAAAGCTATACCTAACTAAGGACTATCTCGGGTACGCAACGGTCTTACATTTGATACAGTTTATGAGCAGTGTTGAAGCTAGAGCAAAATTAGAGGGAATAGATCTCTTTTATGGATGCATAAACATGTGTTATGAGGGTAAATATGGTGAAAATTTGATCAAATCATCTATTTTTCAATTTTTTAGAGGGTGCATGCGCACACCCTAACTTGAACATAGCTTCGCCCTGCTTACAAGTAAAGACTCCTCTTCCTTTCTAAAATACTCTCCTTATAGACTATTTGTAGTCCCCTTCTATAGATACATATAAGACTAACAACAGCCGGTCCAAAGATCCAGCGACCTAACCTATACAAGCGGTTACTATTCTTTTTCACCATTCAATGACACATTTGTGACTAGTGTTGTCGGTGTCTCCTTTTCCATTACGGATGGATTTGATGTGATGTTCGTGTGCACTACAGACATTAAGATATTTATGACTTCTTCGGAACACATGAATTTCATAGGATTTTTATAGTATTTAGTACCTCCAAAATTTCTTTAAAATTCCTCCGTTCCAAAGGAAGACCGCATCAGGTTATGGTTTAATGATCTTGATCTTATCTAAAAATATAAGATCTTATCTTTTTAAGACTAGATTATAAATTTAAATCATACGGATCCATACTATAGATATTCGCAAATTAATTAGTTAACTACAAGCTTATGACTATATTCCTTCCATTCTAAAAAGATTTTACTTTTGTCTCTTCCACTTTATCTAAAAAATTCATTTCTACCTATTTACTTGGTTCACAAATGAAGTTTTTTTGCAGTATTGGTTACCTATCACTTCAAAATACAGTCTTTTATTAACAAGAAATATTTTATTGGTTTATTATCATAACCACTTTATCAGCTTTATCTCAAAAATAAGTCTCTACAGGATAAAAAAGAATATCGAGTTAAACGGGACACATGTGTCGTCTCTTTCTTCCAAAAATTCGCCTTGGAATTCCGGCTCTTGCGTGAAACCAAAAAAATTTGTTAGGTGGTGAAGCTCTTCAACGAATCCTTTGAACTCATGACAGTAGTTGTACACCATGATCGGTATCTAAAGAATTTTTATAGATCATAAGTGACAAAAAGTTATGAAGGTTTGAAGTTAAAGGGCTTCTATGAAATTTTCTAAGATTTTCTGATTTATTTTTCTACATACCGTGAACTGAGTCACTCACGCATGGGTTGTAGATCGAATGGGTATGTAGTGGTTGGGTCTAGATCGGGCGGCTAAGCGTGCTGACAAGGGTTTAGAGCAGAAAATATGGACAGAAATGGAATGAGCTCGCGAAAGGGATCCTTACCAAACCAAGGTCGAAGATCGGGAATGAGTAGAGATGGTCAGCGGCGAGCAGGACTGTGAGGACGGTTCGGGATGAAGGTGGCGATGACGATCCGATGATCGGGGACTTGATCGAAATGGTGGCTAGAGACGGTGGACCTGTCGAAGTTGACAACGAGGATGGATGTGGCTACTAGTGATGAGGGCAGACGACGACGAAGCAAAAACGCACGGCGCAAGCTTGAGTTCACGAGGCTAGGGCTGGAATTGATGACGATATTTAGCCATGGACTCCAAATTTTATAGAGAGGCACGAGAGAGGGAAAAGGAGCATGTATGAAAGGGGATTATGAGGTTTCCAAAAATATTGTGTCATGAATACATTTTACATTTATTTATTATTTCTATATAAAACTAATAAGATTTCCATATATATGATCATCATTCCATGTATAACATATCGACTCCCATATATTAATAATTTCTATATAAAACAGCTCAATTACATATATTAATGATTTCCATATAAAATAAATCGGTTTTCATATATTGATGATTTCCATATATTAATAATTATCATATAAAACAAACGATCAACTTCCATATAAAACAAGCGGAGCCCAATGGCAGAGAGAGAGGAGGGGAGACTATAATGGCCTGGGTCGGTCCAAGAGAGAGAAAAGAATATCACACGACTATGGTTTATTAGACATGAATGAAAAGCTATGATTTAACATATGTTTGGTCAGGTGCACACTTAAACTCATCAATTATACAATACAATAAATTAATGTTTTCGTATGAGTGCGAGCAACGATATAACAGAGATAACACTAATTGCTTCTTAGCCTGGATCCTGCTGTTTGGAGAATCAACGTGTGAAAACCTGCAACTCATGATGGCAGCAGCTTGCATTTCTTCAGGAGTTTGAATTTCTCTGCCACTTTGCTGGTTGCTGTGGTGGTTAGGGTATTGACTACCTCTGCTTAACTTTGAAGCATAATAAGAGTCTTTGCAGTATCATTAACTTTGGACTGTTTAGTCTCTGCTGCCAAATTAACATGCACAAGAGTAGACTTTGCTGACTTGAGAGTTCACATCCTCTCCATTTTTCTTAATTTGCAGTAAAGCATGTGAGTGTGAGCCTGATGGCGTAGTGACGTGACTAATTATAACAATCCAGCTTATTTTTATAAGCTGAAACAAACAATACAACTTATTATATATTTTATTATAATTTATAGTGCAGATTATAGTAATTTAGTAAGTTGGTTCGGTCCAGTTTTTCTATAAGCTGGAGTGCTATAATTTCAGGGGTGCTGATGAGTACACTGAAATTCAGAGCAGCTTTTCACAAATTAAAATGCACAAGAGAGTTCACATCCTCTCCATTTATCTTATTTTGCGGTAAAGCATGTGAGTGTGAGCCTGATGGCATAGTGTCGTGGCATCGTTGTATTATAACAATCAACTTATTTTCGTAAGCCGAAACAAACAACACAACTTATTACATTAGTTTATTGTAATTTATAGTACAAATTATAATAATTTAGTAAGTTATTTTAGTCCAATTTTTTTCTATAAGCCTGGAGTGCTATAATTTCAATCTGAAATAAACGTCACAAATCTGATTTATGACTGTTTTGGGAAATCAGGGGTGCTGATGACTGATGAGTACACTGAAATTCAGAGCAGCTTTTGCGGAGAGAGAATACATCATCTCAAGTTATTGCTTACTCACGGTAGGTATTACGGGGCTAAATTTGATCGGTGAATTATTCGTGAGATGAATCTAATGAGTCTAATTACGAAATGATTTGACAATGTGATGTTATGGTAAATATTTGCTAATTATGAATTAATTAGGATTAATAAATTCGTCTCGTGAATTATCCTCCGATTCTGCAATTATTATTGATGTCTAAACATCCAATGTAACACCGGATAAATTTTTTAGCCACTTTCATCCAAACACGTCATCTCAAGCTGTCAATGCTACAAGAAATCATCGTTTTCAGCTGTATATTATCTGAATTTGCAAAATGTTGTGCAGCTAGCAGATCACTGGCATCACAAATGTTACACTCATCATTATCATCAAGTCCAAGCCGTTTGTGTCAGGTGTCAAATGTCATTTGTTAAGAACAAATTGCATCCATATGCCTTATCATCTTATCTCATAGAACTGCTCTCTACTCTCTCCAGTGTCTTCGATTCATCCGAAGATTATACCCTAGATTATCGCGACACGGATGCGTTTTAATTTTTTTTTCATTATATGGGTTGTTATTTAAATTGGTTTATGCAAAATTGCTAAATATAGAGTCTAGTTGGTAAAATTCCAATTCTGAGATTCACGTTGGATCCGAGATTTATATAGTATAATAAAATAGTTTTAACTTTTATTTTTAGCTTAAAATAAAAACTAGATTACTCAACTATAAATATCTTCAATTCAGCCGCAGCTCAGCTCGATACCTATGATTTCTTAGAGCTAGGTTTGTTGGAGCAACTTTAAACAATTTGGATCTGAAATTATGCCAAACAGAACCATAATGGATTCAAAAGCCGCTTATGTATATGGCAAATAATATTAACATATATGATATATCATGTAAATTGTAAAACAGGTAACTTTAAAAACATATTTCACAATGGATCTAAGTATTCTAAGTCGATATCGAAATAATAATAATAATTATTATAAATTTAATTAAACTTAAGATAATTTGATTTATAACAAAACCAAAAGTAATTCTCCAACCAACAGATCACAAAGTTCTCCAATCCAGATCACAAAGTACAAATTGATGTTGATTTATAGTACAAATTGATGTTGATTTATAATTGCATTGTACATGGGAATATTTTCGTTGGTTCTTTCTCGAGAGGGAGTGAACCAAGAATTGACAAGAATATTTATTTGTAAGTTTAAATTTCACCCAAGCTAGGCCTCTTCTTTTTACCAAAGCTACACTTTGAACCCCTTTTGTCAAACTTTTCACTTTAGACTCCACTATCTTACCTTTAGTTTCACAATGGACCCCCTCTTCTCCACCACCACCATTTCCACACTGCATCCACCATTGGAAATTTACTCCTATACACATGATATTTCACATGAGTTCCATGTGAGATGGCGCTCAGCCTTGAGCTAGTTTGCTCCTTCCTCTCTTCCTTCTGTTGTCTTGTTTCTGTTTTTTAGTGTCCTTTGCTGTTGTTCTTTGGTGGTGTTTTTGAGTTTCCCTGCGTATGTCTCCTCTTATA
Source organism: Zizania palustris (assembly GCA_019279435.1). Classification (NCBI taxonomy): domain Eukaryota; kingdom Viridiplantae; phylum Streptophyta; class Magnoliopsida; order Poales; family Poaceae; genus Zizania; species Zizania palustris. The sequence continues at coordinate 24,136,455 of JAAALK010000282.1, forward strand.
TCATTTTTTATTCTAATATATATGTAGCATGCTTTTATTTTAACCTGCTTTTATTTAAAAAAAATCATGGTTGAACCAATTGACCTTGTGAAGATTCTTTATTGTTAAGGCTATTAGGCACATATATCATCTAGGCTCATCTCATGACTATATATGTACATCCACCTTAATAGTGTGATTATTCTCTCTCTAATGTAGATTTGTCACATGGTATCAGAGCTAGGGTTAGGGATCCCTAATCCCGTATGATCCATATTAGGGTTAGGGTTAGCTCATCGTAACATGTTCATTCTACCGCTGTTCTGTTTTATGGTAAAAGGTTCTCACCCCCTCCACCCTCGCCGCCCATCGCGCCTCGCTCCCGCTGCCTGTGGCCCAGCTTGTTTCCTGAGAAACCAAGGGTTGATTTCGGAGTATGTGATGAGTGATTGACAAATTATCCTCTGATTCGAAGGGGTCCCTTCGAAGGAGTTCGGAGGTTGTTTCACCGAAGGGTTCGGTGAGTCCATTTGTTGCAGCTGTTGCAGCGGAGTGTGACTGACGGAGGGGTCCGACAGCACACAATGATCTGGGTGTACCAAAGGGTTCGGTACTTTGGGCATACACCGGAGTGTGTACCGGAGGGTGTTTACCCGGAGAGGTCTCTAGGGTACTGGATACACTTGTCTGTTTGTCTGTGGTGCGCAGGTGACTTCGGAGGCGACGAACGGTTCGCAACAAGTGAACCTGGGTCAAGTGGGAGGCTTGATGCCGGGCAAGCGGGGAGCTCAGTCATGAAGGTTGTGTAGGGGTCGAGGTCGGTCCTCGGGTCAAGGTGCGCCAGGTGAAGGCAGAGGGTGTGGAGCGTGGCTCCGGCTGAAGGTACCCCGAGATGAAGTCCTCGGACGCGAGGCACTTTGAAGGGTACTCTGAATGGGGTGACTTCGAAGTATGGTGGACAAAGTCCTCAGCGATAAGGCAAGGCATTCGAAGTGTGCTCCGGAGAGAGGCACTCGAAGGTTTACCCGACGAAGGTCTCATAAGTAGAGGTGCATCGAAGGCATGGTCCGGGTGAGGTTCGTCGAGGAGTGTGCTCGGGGAGAGACACTACGACAAAGTGCTAATGAAATGCTTCATGCAGAGGCCTTGGACGAAGGAGGGACTTCGAAGGGTGGTACTCTGAAGGTGGGGCTTCGTAGTGACGCTAACTTGAGGTACTTCGTCCATACATGGCTTCGGTATACGAACTGACGGAGTTCAAGCTGGGAGTAGCTGCGAAGTCATGGTGGTCTACTCCAGAGGTGATGGCGCGAAGGCTCAAGGACTTTGACGGCTTCGGCTCAAAACCATCATTGTATCGAAGGCTGACTTCGGTGAAGCGAAGGCTGTCAGGGTCAAGGCTTCTCACCGAAGCTACTGCACCACTCGCGTGCGAATGGGGGCTCCAGAAGAATTCAAAACTGTAAAGGCTGACCGTGTCTGCTCTGCAAAAGCTGATGTTGTCTCCTCTGTGAAGCTATCAAAAGAAGCCTCCAAATAAAGTAGACTATCATCTGTACCGCCTTGTTTGAGAGAGACAAAAATGGTGTAAACCCTAGGGGTAAAGTAGTCTATTCACAGGGCTAGATAGTGTCTATAAATAGTGGAGGCTAGCTAGGCAATAGTAACACTTTAAGCAACCATTTTAGAACTCCTGTGCTAGCCATCATCTCTTGTATTCAGAACCTGTGAGTTCATTTTGTGTTCCTTGTTCATACAAAGAAGTTTTGATTATGTTCTTCTTTCACTGCTTGAACTTGTATTCTGTGTTACACTACATGCTTTGATTCCTATGTGCACTATTTTCTTCTAAGTTGAGTTTGTGCACTGGTTCTCTTTTGGAGAAGTGTGTGAGAGGTCTGGGCGTGTGAAGTGTGTTTTTCAGTGTGAGTTCGCTCTGTGTAAACTGGAGACTAGTCCTCTCTGATTACTAGCGAAGCACTGTCCGTGGCTGAAATCGAAGCCTGTTTTCTTCCCTATCGAAGCCCTTTAGCACAATGTGCTCTGTGTGAGTTTAGACCTTCGAAATACGAAGCCTAGTACCAGTTGCTAGTGCTGAGTATCTAGTCGAAGTCCTCAGAGGGAAGTCATCTTTTGCGAAGGGTGAAGTGTGAAGTTTGCTCGAAGGCACCTAGTGTGCGGAGACTGCACTGACTTAGCAAAGTTGAGTTTTTGGTGTTGAGGGTGGAGCGAACTCTTCTTGACTTCGAACTTTTACTCTTTGCGAAGTCTGGTTTCGGAGCTGTGAAATACCTCCGAACCAAAACCTGTTCCGCAGAAGGCATAACTAAAACAGAAAGCTATTTTTAGCCTGAAATTTTAAAAGCTCTCATTCACCCCCTATGATCGCCGTTTCCAGCCAATATTTCCGCAGTCGTGGGATTCATCATAGAGGTGTGTTGGCCGCGCTGTTGCCGCCGTCGTGGGATTCGTCGCACCTAGTCCTCTAACTTCCATCGTCCGTCGTGGTTCCATCCTTGTCGTCGTGGGGGTGTGCAGTTGCGGCGTGGTCCTCTACTTTTGTTACTTTTTGGGCTAAGTCCTCACTATGAAATTGTAGAGCACAGGTCCAAGCTTCACACCACTCGATCGGTTAGAGTTGGGGAGAATCAACTTTGTCCCTTTGAACCATGAGTATTAACATTAAGTCCAGAGTTTTTTGCACAATAAAGTCAAGTTCACATGTTTTTCCCAGACTTTGCAAACTATTTCGTCACAAAACTGTTTCCAGGATGGTTTGCAGCAACTTTGCAGGGTTAGTGTGAACTTCTAGGTTATTGCCTCATTACTCTACATGCTTTACGGCAACCAAAATGTAATGCTAAAGTAGCCCATAAGCAATAAATAAATATATTCAACTATCTATAAACATTGTAGAACTAGTCCATAGCAAATAAATATATTCAGTTATCCATAGTATCTAGGACATCTCTAATGTATATATATGGTATAAATGTACTATAAGGTGGGATCAACAAATTTTAAAAAAATTGCTACGATATATATAGGACCTATTTTTTCAGCTTTAGATTATAACAATTCAGTTTATAAAAAAATTGAGTTCCACCAACTTACTACTCCAGATTATAATAAGCTGGCAGAATAACTTATCATATTTATTTCAGTTTAAGAAAAAAACTGGATTGTTATAATCCAAAACTAAAACAAACGAGACCATAGTTTGAGTGGTCCTTAAAATGGATCCCATGTTCTAATTAAAAATAGTTTTTCCTTCATGAGTCATGACTCAAACATCTATTCAGATTTTTTTCATTAGAAAGAGTGAAAATATATGATTTTTTATTGCTTATGGCTAGACCATAGACATATGGGTACCCATAAGCTTATAAATTCTTCCGTGAGTTCTAAAAGTTTGCAAGGCAGATTGGGGATTCAGGATTCTAACCTGTAATTTGGTAGAGCAATCCTAATAGGGGTTTTGGTCATTTTGTTTCCCTTTATCTCCACTTGTTTTTCCATACAAGGCATGATGCTAGCTAGGTAGGTGTACATGTATGATGAGAATTCATGGCAGGAAAACATGATATATTTCCTCATGATAACATCTCAAAAGAAAGCAAAAAGGGGAAATGCTTGTACATTTATGTCATTGCTCATACCTCTTCAAGGCTATTCTGCTTTTTGACATTTAATGATTTAAATATAAATGCAAAGATAAAAATGTGATCTAGATCTCAATCACTTAAGATAAACTTTGGCTTGGTCTCCTTACCTATTGTCACTTTATCACTACTATGAAGGAAATAGAACTCCAGTAGCAGCTACAACTATGCTTCACAACCCAAGTAGAATACAGAATCATAATTCAACAAAACAAAACATCTTTCAATTAACCATGGCCATTGGCTTAATTAGAGTAGAGTTCGTTTACGTGTACTCAGAGTCCCATCCCACATATACAAAATACATTGACCAAATTTCAGTTATTGAGCACCAGAGAGGAGAAAAAAAAGGACATGTGGATAAATGCCACTGCAAAGTTTCATAGACCGAAAAATGGCTCACTGGCAGTCAATGGCATTTTTCATAACCACCATTTACAGTGGCATGTAACTGATTGAGTGATTTCCCTAGATAAATACGGATATGGTCACAACATTGATCATACTTGGAAAAAAAACCTTTTTATCAAATAAACAACACTGGAATGCTGGATTGCTTGAAAGATAATTCACCAGGGGTTCTGGTCCTCGGAAACTGGAGGAGACTCCTTCAGGACACTCCATGGTTTGGCTGGCTGATGACGCCCCATCGGAAGATTCCAGAAGGAATCAGAGTGCTCATAGAACACATAGAACAGGATGGCCGATGCTAGGAAGAGAGCCAAGAGTATGAGCCAGATTTGCCATTCTGCAGGACAAAAACAGAAACATGTATAGTTAGTACAGTAAACTCTGTACCACAGGAGGGCCAAACAGCATTTTACGAGACATGTACCTTTCCAGTCAGCAGGGACATTCAGATTTGTCAGCTCTGCTCCCCATTGACTCGATGTGGAGATTACAACCCTGCAGTATTAGCAGCCGTAATGTTATAACATAAACAAAGATATGTTCTTTTTTTTTCTTTTTGAACAGAAGACATTCCAAAAATTGGACAAAGACAGTACATTTAGTTTCAGAGATAAGCATATCCTGTATAAAAACGACAGCAATGCATAAGGGTCATCCCAAGCTCCCTGCCCAACCCAGCAAGAGGAAGACTTGCGGTCTTTTCAGGAAATGTGCCTAAGCTAAAGAAAAATTTAGAAAAAATGAACCTTCAGATTGGCATACTGCTTTAGGATTTTGCATGTCAGTGTAGCCTGCAGGCATGCACGGACATTTACAATCTATGAATACTAAGCACAAAAACTTAGTTAGATTTATAAGCATGACACTGTGATAGTCTAGGACTACAGCATCTACATGTAGGTGAACACTAAGCAAGCATACCTACCTACTTATTTACCCTTTGAAATCAGTTGGACAACAACAATATCCAACAAACTAGCAATCTTAGCAATCCATAGCATGCAAGATGCTGATAAAACATGCCATCTTTACAGAGTTCCAGTACCTTTCAGTAGGACAAAATTCAATAGAGGAAATTGCTGAACCAAGATGAGCCTTCTTGCTCCAGTGAGAAACCTCCATCATCTTTACATCCACAGCACAAAAATCGCCATCCTGGCTTCCACTGAAAGAAATACAGAATTGAGTCCCATGTTGGTACTGAATACACCATGAGAAATGAAGTCTAGCAAATGATAAGCAATATTAGGGCACCACATATTTATAAGAAAAAACATTACTCCAGCTGATTGTGGCACTACTACAATTTATAAGCTTAGTTGTTTTCTCCATTTTACAGAGCTATGCAACACAATATCTTTATCAACCAGAGTAGTTCTTTATTCTTGTGTTAGTGACAGTCATCTCAAGTTGTTGATACATTAGATGCCAAGGTGAGCGTGTAATCAGAAATCGAAGGAAGCACTAGGATAATAAAAAAATTATAAGCACGTCAAAAATGGCAAATCAATGAAATTACAAGCAGAAAGAACTATATGCCAGTTTTCAAATTTGACATTGTAGATGTTCCTAGAAATGCAACAGAATCATATAATTGAATTTTAGATTTATGTCAACTTACAAAGCCAGATACTTCCCATCCATGCTAACTGAAAGTGTGGAGGCAGGTTTTCCCAGGAGTTTCTTGTACCCAATTCGTTTCCAATCACTTATGCTCCAAACAACAGTTAAAAATGATTGCCCTGTTCCAATGATGAGTATATATCTATTAAAATGGTCTAATATGCATACATCTATTTCTCGACTTTGGTATAAAGTGTACCTTTTGTGACAGTGCAAAACAGAAACGGTTTCATGCCATCCCTAGAAAAGCGGCAACATTCAATATTCTCATTCTGCATAGAAAAACAAAAGGACAGATAGATAAGTTTTCAGCAATCTCAACAAGGAAACATGACACACATAAATTTATCATATCATATCATACCGAAGATCGAGTCAAATTGACCAATGGTACCCCCTCATCTATATTCCATATTCTTGCAGCACCGTCAGTGGATGTGGTAACTAAAAATTCAGAGTCTAAGCTACAAGAGGAAAAACAGCAGTATTGAAAAAGTCAGCGCTGAATAAAGCACAGTGCCAAAAGCCAAAGACCATAATGCTTCGTTTGTAGGGTTAGGACTTTTAGGACTTGTGCCAATTTACATACACAATTAGTTCAACCAATGATGAAATATTATCGTATGATTCTGCAAATAATAAAGGACAATAATTATGCTTGCACTTGCTCTGACCTGATATCCATGTCTCGGAAGGACCTATGAGCTTTGGGTTCATCTAAGAGCACATTCATGCTTGGCCAATGAAATATTCTGAGATGCCCATCCTATAGTGGCAAAAAAAATCAACTGTGAGAATTGCAGGCAGTGACTTTGTACAAGAAAGCTCAACTAGAAGTCTAGAAGAACATCAATGTCAAACAAATATACACTGGACAATAACATTATGCCATAAACAAGCAAACCATCTAGAAGAAATAGCCTGACAGAAGGATATTGCGCTTAAAATCACATCGCTACTAATAATATCCATATACTTCTTAAGAGTGTATAAATGCACAATGGGAACACATAACATGGAAATAGAAAGCAAACGAGAAAATATAAGAAAAGATTATCACTAGAAATCAAATATTAACATTGCACAATCTGATACCTCACCACCAATGGCAAATTTAGCACCATCTGTGCTAAAAGCGAGACATTTCTGCGGTCCAACAGATTCAAGAGCTGGAGCATCTCTTGGAATAAGTCGAACAGTGAACTCTTCAAAAATCAGCTTGAATAGCCTACAGTTTAAACATGTGGTTGTATTAATTTGATTAACATGTAATTTGGGGGCAAACATGGGTGCTACTCTAATGATCATTTCGCTGGTGTAGAGTAGTTAAACCTGCAAGAGAAGAAGAGAAGAAGAGGAGGCACGCGACGCACCTGCACCCCTTGGCCGTAGCGCAGACGATCTCGTCGCCGCTGAGGTGCACCGCGATGCCGCGCGGCGCGTCGCCCGGCTCCTCGCCGAGCACAGCCCTCGCCTGCAGCACAAAACCCCAACCACCCCACAGAGTCAACTGGCGAAGACCCATCCCGAATTACCCAGCAGCGAGCCGCGAGACGAGCGGGCGGCGGGCCCAATTATCTGGCTCCCTTACCAGGGGCTCGGAGGAGAGGGAGCACGTCTTGGGGTCGAAGCCGAAGACCTCCACGGCGGGAGCCGCCCCGGGACCAGCCCGCCCGTACACCGCGAAGACGCGCGTCGCCCTCTCCTCCCGGCGCCGGATCCACGCCGCGCACGCCACCTTCCCGCTGCCCGCCATGGTCGGAGGTGCTGGTTGGTTTACCTCGGGTTAAAAGGAGGCGGAGGAGGAGCGCGAGTGGGGAAGGGGAAGAGGAGGGCCGAAGGCGGCGGAGGCGGCGACCGGAGAAGCCAACAAATCATTGCGTGATTACGTCCTCGTGGGAGTGGGCCCGGCTGACTGGCTGGCTGGATGGGATATTCGCATGGTTATCCGTTGACTGTATTCTTGTCAACGGCAGCTGAGGAGTTTCGCTGCTTATTTTTGTCGGAAGAAAATCGTCAGAACACAACTCTATTTCGTTCTTATTATAAAAATAACGTCTGATATAATGTCATTGTAAAAATATTGTGTGTAGCTAATAGTTATACTCTTCTAAGTTTTTCTCTCCATTTTATTTTTTTTTAAAATCAAATAATCGTATGAAATGACAAAAGTGTCCTACGGATTTGTGGTATTACAATATTACCTTCACCATTAGTTTTTTTCTTCTGTGTATTACATTCAATTTATCTCTCGGGCTAAGTGAGACTCACACATGACATTGATCTCTGAACCGAAATCTCCTCTAGCCATTGTCTTGCCACCAACGCCGTCCCGGCGCCACCACCCTTTGGCAACGGGAGATGGGTGGCGGCAAGACGTCGGCGACAATGACGGGATGGTGGTGCCGGCGACACAAATCTTAGGCTAGAGAGGTGGGCTACAGACCAACGTCTTGCGTGAGTCTCAGTTGGCTCAGGAAATAAACTAAATGTAATATGTATAGGAAAATATTGGAAGTGAATGTAATATTGTAATACATACAAAAGGGTTTATTTGATTAAAAAATTATAAATAGAGAGAAAATCTGAAAGGGTTAAATACTAGTTATAGATAAAGTAGATATTATTCTTACAATTGCGTTATATTATTGTCGTTTTTACAATGTGAACGAAACATAGTGCCGTTCTTGCAATTTTCATCTCAATAGAACGTCTTAAATTAGGGTTAGAATTAAATCGGTAGCATATTATTATAGCTTATAATTAATTATAATCAGGTGAAAACCAGATTATTATAATTATTGGCTCATTTTTTTAATCATATCTTTGAATTTGAAGTTGCTCCAAATTATTTATAAATTATCTCTCGTGATAAGAAAAGTGTGTCCGTTATTTTTTATGTCCATACAAATATATCAAAGTAGATAGACATTTTAGAGTTTAGAGCGAGTACTTATGCTGATCGGATTGCAGTCACCCAAATCTATACTACTATATAATAGACAAGTTGTTTTTACTCATCTGGACGATCTGATCCGTTGATTGTTTACTCATACTCATTGGAGCAATCTGCACCGTTCATCACCTTCTCACCTACGCCTCCACATTTCCTTCCACCCCTACGCCTTCCCTCCAATCTCCCCCAAGATCACGCTGCATATTGAAAACCCCAACCAATCCTCCTAAATTTCCGGCAATTAAACCGAACCGAAGTCGCACATTGCTCCTCCTCACGAAACCCTAACCCCCCACCCCCTCCCCCTAGGCGCCGCCGTCCCTCTCCTGCACACCGCCTCCCTCCCAGCTCCATCACCGATCTCCCCGTCCGTCCACCTTCCCCTAGCCTCCCTCCGGTGCGAGACCAAAGCTTCAACCCCACCCCCTCGACCGACGCTGCTCTTCCTCTATGACTTGGTGACCCCTAAGCCTTCCACGCCTCCCCAGGAAGCCATGAGCCTCTCATCTCCACCCCATCGTGGTGGTGTTTTCTTCTCCCTGCTACGCTATAATGGGTCCCCCGTACCCGCTGTGTGGTGATCCCCTACGATAGAGGAGAAGGTCAGGGATGGCTCGCCGGTCGATGGCTTCGTGCAGCAGCAGCAATCTTCATCGACGGCATCAGGGCAGACACAACAACAGAAGGTGGCGCTCATCACACTGCTGCTGCCTAGGGAGGTTGCCCGGCCGGAGATGCCAAGGGTTTTGAATCTTGTTGCTGGCTGCGTCAACGAGGAGGAGTGGATTACTGTTTTGGGGTATGTGACCTCTCCTCTCGCTAATATGTTTCGACAAATAAGTTAGATGGGCGATTAAATTTGTGGCACTGGATTGATGAATTCATATGGTTATGTATTATGTGTTATGCCATGTTTAAATTAGACTTATATAGCAATGCTAAATTATTGTGTAAGTTGATTGATGCGTATGCAATTTGTAGCCTTGTCTTGTGTTGTAGTTGAATTGATAATGTTGTAGTAGATAGTATAGATACATGTGGTGATGTATTTGGAAAATTATAGTTTTGAGTGTTGGAAAATGAGAACCTAGAAATCTAAAAAGTCAGACATAGGATCCAGGATCCAGATGCCATGTTGGAAATGCTTTTCTTTCTTTAGGGGACATATCCATGAATATATCCATAAGACTGTGTATTTTCGTTTTTTACATGTTCCCTTGCATTTGATTGGTTTTCCATAGTTGGACATAATTCTTATATATGTACTTAGTTTGTCTTTTTATTTATATTGAATGGTTACCTTGACTTAATGCAGATTTGCTTTGACAGTGACATTTCATTTTGATTGTTTCTCCCTCTCTTTGTTCATCCAATTTTTTGCCTGGCGATAACAACCTGGTCCAAGGGATGCTAACGGGATGCATGTCCCATATCAGGTAAACATCAATACTTTAGCTTTGTAAATGTTAACAATGCATGACCATATGATTATAGGTTTTGAACATTTTTTTCTCATTTAATTCTTATGTATTGTGATGGATAAATGTGTTGTATTCATTTGCCATCAGTTACCAATTCAATTTTTTGCTTGCAATTTACTCAAAGAACTTCCTGCTTAATATTTGTAGCTTGTATTGCAACACGTAAAGTAGAAGAACGTTCAGCAATAATTAAACAAATGGGTGGGCAGATTGTGAAGATGAGCCAACAGAAATTTGTTTCCAATGAAGTTGAGAAATGCCTTTCCTTTGGAACTTGTGATGAACGCCGAATTCTAACCAATGAAATGCTTGGCACAACTGACGAGAATGAGCCATTACAAGTATGTTTTGATCCAGCTATCTAAGGGTACAATCTCTGTTATGCGGAAAGGAATGGCAGTAGATTTGTTGAATTCCTTTAGTTGGAATGAAAGGACTACGGATTTGTGGAATTCATGAGTGATGTTTTTAGCTTTTGTTGTGGTGTGGCTGTGGTTTTCTACTTTATAAATCAAATGCATGCCTTTGTTTATTGTTTATGGAGAATGACTTTGTTCAGCTATAAACTTACTGCGAAATTTGTGTGTTCACCCTTTATCATTTACAAATCTTCTTTTTGGTGATAGTTTATGGAATTTTAGCACCGTGATTTGGATGTTTGATTTGCAACCTAAACAAACTGTACCAAAATTTAGTCATCGAAAATTTAGCATAATTTAGAGATGTTTGGTTTGTAGCCTAAGCAAATTATGCTGAAATGTGGTCATGTCAGTTTTAACGCGATCAATTTTCGGTACTTGAGGCATAAATATTGTTAAAGTTGAAATAAATGTGTTAATCCCTTTTGGTTTAATGCTGATTTTGATTTGTATTTGTAGTAATGAAGTATTGAATATTGCATTTGTTGTCCTGGTACTGGTGATTAGCAAAGCAACCTGCAGGATCTGGTAGTGCTAGCTACCTTCTAGGTGCAAACTTGAAAGCATTGTTGTTTTGGGATCGGATCAACATGGGGAGTTCTTTTCAGTTTATGCAGTGTCAATTTTTAATTCGTTTGAGGGAATTTAGGATTTAAAACTTCTTCATGTCGTGTATTGAATCAGGGTATTGTATAATACTGGTTCAATGCTTTGAAAGGTTAATATGATTCATGATCCAAGAGGCTAATATGATTTCTATTTTTACTGAGAATACGTTCAGTTGGCAATGTCTGTATACTTTGGAATTTCATGCATATATTGTAGGTAGCACGGATCACATCATCGCATCAAGATTAAATGGGGTATTGACCTATTATTTTGATTCTGTCTCAGCATTTTATTCGTTAAGACAAATTTAACAGATGGTCACTCAAATTTGATGATCCAGAGTTATTCCAAACACGTATTTGATTTTTTTGGAATTGTCCATAACAGAACCAAATCAATTGTTGCCGAAAAATCAGCTAGATTTTTTATGACTTGCTGACAGGATTTACAATACATGTACACTAAACTTGTCAAGAAACATCAGCTAGAAATCTCACAACCTGGTTTAGAGCCAAATTGGGGATTAACATGGCAGATGACCGAAAGGAGAGGGGATTACTAGGTTCACAAGTAAGTGGAAGAGCTCTTTTATCTCTAGCTACATATGGCTATATGGGTTGTCCTCTCTATTCATTCATCTCTGCTTGATAGATTATGAGGTTTAGATATCATTCATTCATTTGATCTATGGTCTTAATTATGTGCTTTTCAAATGGATTCTAAATTTGAAGTCTTGTGCAAGGCAAAAAATCGTAGCCTACTTTTGATAAAACGATATTCTTATGAAATCATTTTTATAGGGTTACAGAGGAGAGACTAGGTTGGTGGACTGATCCTCATCTTCCACCTTGTGTTGCGTATGTAACCTCCTCCCCTAATCTTGTTGTATGTTTGATGTACAACTTCGTTGAAATAACACATAGAAGCTATAATACAATACTTATGCTCCATTTCATTTTGCTAACATTACAGTTGCACAAAACTCAAAAATTGGCATATTCATGCATGCATTTTATTCTGGTAAGCTGTTTTTCACTTCTGATCACGCTGAATACTTGTTGCAGGAGAATCGATTGAAGGAAGTCCAAGAAATGCAATGGAATTGTGACAAAGGCCTGGGATACATAGCTTGTGAAGCTCCATTAGTAGGACCAATGGCTGAATTATGGTTAGTTCATCATCACTTCTGGACTTCTTTGATTTGATCCACACTTTATCAAATTCATGTGTAGACTGCAGACCTCTATGTTAATCAATGAAACTAAGTCCAAAGATCTACTCAAATAGCAATTGAATTCTTGAAATTTCCAACTCATTTCAAAAGCCCTACAGACCTCTTGAAATTCTTACTAAAACACTTTTGACATGTCTCTATAGGAAGCTGAGGAACTTTGAGACTCTTCAGAGCGAGTGGGCAGTACAAGCTACTCCCACTTCCATCTACTCCTGAGGAATACAATGCATTTCTTTTTTGTAGGTTGATGGCATTTAATTCCATCAGAATATTAATGTTTCATTTCGACAACGTATAACAGTTTTCTGAAGATATGGGCATCACTAATTGCCTCTTTGGAGAATCATGATTTCATCGGTACATTGCTTGTGATATGGTTTAGGTCTACTGATCAATTGCGTGTAGATGCTAGAGATGCTAGCTATAGCCCATTATTTCCTTTTGGGTATAGGTTGAAAATGTTCTGAAGTGATTAAGATTTAGCATAGACTCATCATAAATTGTTGTATTTTATATATGTTCCAGTTTTATCTTGCTAAATTTGTATTGAATTTTTTCTACGGGTAAGTGAATGACAAACTATTCCATGCATTGACTCATGCATGCTAAACTTAAATGTGTATTCTCTATAGAGAATTGTGGACTCGAACATACTCCCGCTCAATGTGTCACTAGAAATGCTACAACAACATAGCAGTCTGAAGACTATCAAGAAGAAACTAATCTGCAAAGCTCTTGACATTATAACTTACTAAGGAAGATCCTGATGAGCAACAACCGGTTTTGTTGTGGATCACATGTCACATACTGTGATGTAAATGTCATAAATAATGTTATGTAACCAGATGATGAAAAGGAAGTAATGGAGGAAAAGAACGGCCCATGCGCCAAATTCTGGAAAGAGTTTGGAAAATCAGTTAAGTTGGGGATCATTGAAGATGCAACTAACAGGAACCGTCTTGCAATAAGAATGAGATGTGCTTCATTGTTCTAGGAAGACACTGTCATACTATAGCTCTTAGAAGAGTAAGTCTACTAGAAAGAGATTGAATAGGGACCAGAGCATGTGGGTCTCTTCGGCCTTCAACAAGTAAGTTCTTTTCCTTCTCTTCTTATTTCATGTTATCAACTGTGATTTTCATTTTTTAATCCTTTGTCTACAATTTTACTTTGATATGAAATTTGTAATCATCTCTAGACAGGGTCAATTCTTATCTAGGCATGTGCATCAAGTCATATTGGATATTCTCGATGGAGCGATGTCAGCATTTTTTGTTACTAGAATGAACCTGATAGATATGACACTTGCTTCATGTTTAACCTTCTAATTATTCAAAAAGTGGTCTACCGAAAGTGGTTAACCGTGTCCATTTGTCACAGTTCCAAATATTAAGGCAACAATTATAATTTTCAGTGACATTTCCATGCCTTGTTTGCTACCTTTGTACTCTTCATGTGTTTCTATTCTTGCTAATACTTATACAGATGAATACTCTGGTTATGCTCATATTTTTAATGAGTTTGTTGGTCGTGATAGCTTGAATGAGCACTTTTTAAATGATTACAATTAAATTTAATTAAGTTTCTCTGTCATGCCAATCTCTTTATATCTTCATTCAGGTTTTCTATTTGTAACTCAAACCAAAATAAATGAGAATCTTGGCTTTTTGAAATAGAATATTTTTGAAGTTTATTTAATTGACTGATTTTTTTCAAGTCCAACACATTTATTGTTTTTTTGATTTTCACCGTTGCGTAGCACGGGCTCACTACTAGTCAACCGTTGAAAGGCCAACAAAAATGGTGTAAGATACTTAAAGTAGATATTAAGTCTGATGTCATTCACCCTCAATGGCACTTAAGACTTTTTATTCTTAAAATTAACCTTAATAATTAAGCTTGTTAAATAGTTTAAATTACATAAGTAGCAAATTACTAAATAACTAGTTGAATCATTTAATAATCAAAATTATACTATAATCTCGGTTGTTTTAAGCTATCTTAAAGGTTTTAGTCCGTGGGGAAGGTAGGATAATCCAATTACTTGCCTCCATTGTTACATGTTAATTACATGATAATACTAGAGGAAATTGACTAGCAAATTGTGACGTACGCTTGGTACTTTTAATCTTCGTTCCTCGCGTTATATCACATTTGTGCATTAGTTGTCAAGCCTAGTTTGCCAACATGTCTTAGAGTTAGTTGAATCTATGTTATTACAATTTTGTTATTAGAATAGGTTTGCTTCGTATAGCTAGAAGATTATATTAGAGTTAATTGAATTCATGTCATTATAATTTTACGAGTTTGGAGAAATGTCAAAATATGTCATTAGAAGTTCAAAGAACTCTAGAATATGTCATTACAAATTTTCAAAGAACTAGAAAACTAAACTAAAATTGTAATGTCATGAATCTAAATATGTGAATTGTAATTGTATTTCTCCAAACTCACAAAATTACAATGGCACGAATCCAATTATCCCATTATATTAGCCATGCTAATATAAAAGTACCAAATATTTTCTTTTTATCTGAAATTTATAAACCGTCAGATCCATTGAATCCAACGGATCATACGCATTTCATGTCACGTCGGATCATCCTCGCCACATCATAGCCTGACATCCGCTGGTATTCGTCGTCGGGTGCCCAACACCCGCCAATCTAGAAAAAAAATTATATTCATTGATCTATAAATAACTTTAGAAAATATTAAAATAACTTATATTTTAAAATAGAGGGGCTACTAACTTCTACTTGTTAAAAATAGAATTTTGACTAAAAAGGATTAAACAATTTATAATATAAAATAAGAGGATAGAAAGCAAGATGTTTCGTAATTGAAATACATACCTCAAAATATAAGTTAACAACCTCTATCTAAAAAAAACTAATTTTTGAAACATCAAAGTTTCCATATTTGAAGTGTATATCCAAAATATAAGCTAGTAGCCCACATCCCAGTACCCCCAAAAAATAAGCTCTAGTTTTGGAAACAAGAGTATTTCCACAAACGAAATCAATGTGTGGCCCTAACAGAACCAGAGATCAAGTTCATGCGGTTAAAAAAAGGAAATTACTCACGTATCATTATAATTTTTAATAATTACTTATATATCACTATCAGTTATTGTGGTGACATTTATTTGTCATTAACACACCGATGATATATTGGTGCGTAAAAATTAACAAAAAAAATGCTTCTTTTATTACCGTACACTTGAGTCTCTAAATTTCTAGTTGAAATTAGGCATGGCTTCAATCATAGTATTCTTAGGGGGTAATCATTACTTATCTGTTGACTTTTGCATAGCTAATGCCAGATGATAACGCTTCTTAGTTGCCTCTTGCAGTGCTATCTTAGCATATGAAAGTCAAAGGACTAGTTGGGCTAGGCCCAGCTCATTTCAGGCTGAAAAGTTCCTACCTAAACATAGAGCCCGCAATGCCATAAGGGTAGATTAATAGGATGCTATTTGTAAGAACAACTCTAAAAGTTACTTAATTTTTAACTCTCCATTTATCCATCTGTCGAACTCTCCAAAAAGATTCTTCTCCATATCTGTTTCCAACTCTAACAGACTTTCTATTTCCAACTCTCTAAAAAATTTACTCTTCCTTTTAAAAATCCCAAAATATTTTAAAAGATTTGGTTTCTATTTGAAATCCCAATTTCTAATCTTAGAGTCTAAAAATACCCCAATTATAAAGTTTTCAAATTTTATAAATTAAAAATATCTTCTTTTTATTTCTATTTTTCTTTCTTTTTTTCATCCTTTCTTCTTTCTTTATCTTTCCCCTTTTCTTTCTTTCCCTTTTTCCTTCCGCCATGCGCGACGCGGTGCTACTTGTGGCTGACACTGCCAGATGGGGCCCACACTATTTGGCCATCCAAACTGGCTGGACAAGTTTGTCCAGCAAAGATCCCAGTTTGGCCAGCCGGTTGGCCACTCTATTGAAAAGTGTTTTTTGAGTTCAATGGCTAAAATTTAGCTTAGAGAGGCATTTGGTCATTCTTTTGAAGATGCTCTAAGTTTACAAACCGAGTAGGTAGCTTATACGATGGGTTATCTGTTTAGCAGTCTGTGAGCTATTTAATTTATATTTAGAGCAAATAAATCATGGAGATCGAATGTGCATAAGATGTTTATAGCCATTTTCATACTTGAACAACATAGTGCATGATATTATACAAATAGAGGAGCATACATTTAATGTATATTTATATCAATAAGTGTGAAACTAAAATTATACTGTGTGAATATGACTTTATAGAGTGTAAAATTGAAAGCTATATTATGAGAAACTAAATTACAGTAGGAATCCATGCAACAGAAAGAAATCAAAGTTAAGATCAGGATGAAAAACAGATTAAACTTTGAACCAAACTTTACATTTCACACCAAATTAACATAATTCACAAAATTGCATGCATATTACAGTCCTTACTCTGTATGGCATTGTCATGACACTTAACTACTTGGTACTTTAGTTTTTCCCTTTGTGAAGTGTCTGTAGATTTCAGTCTTTGATTTGTCCAAGAGATATACAAGCTGCACAACAAATTCAGTGGTATCAGGGGAAGCAAATCAAACATGTAACAGAGGATAGTACAATATACCTTAATTAGCATGAAACAATCTTTTCTTCAAACATTTCATTGTATCAGCATAATCAGTTCTTTCTTCATCGATCATTGAAGATGTGTCTTGTGAGAGAAGACGGTTATCTGAATCAAACATCTTAGCTTCAACTTCATACTTTTTGGCCTCCATTTGCTCTTTTGTCACCTCCTTTTGTTCCTTTGCCGTAAGATGGCATACTTTACTGAGTATAGCTTCTCAGATGATAGCTTTTGTTGTACTTCCAATACCGTTAGACAGTTTGCATATTCTTCAAACTGAATTTTACCATATATATGGAGCTTCTCAATATCATTGTCACATTTCTTTGAACTGATTTTTTTATCATTTGTAACCTTTTTAACTTGCTCCTTAAGATTTGCATGATCTATGTTTTTTCCTTCTTTATCCTTGTCTGGAGTCTTTCATATTGTATGTTATTATTCATTCTGACTCATTGTGCATAGCATAACATACCTCCATTAAAATAAATTGCCCTAGCTTCAATTTTCTATTGTCTTCTTCATATAAGTGATATGCTTTATCAATCCACATATGATCATTATGACCACTAGTATAACATCTTCGAGCTTCCAACCAAGCACTATAGAAAAGGTGTCCATTTATTGATCTTATGCTATCGACCTTTCGCTTGTTTAGCATTTCTTCTCCTATGACTTGGAGTTGTTTTGATGTAAGTCTAAGGGAAGTCCCAACTCATAGTTTTTTAGGTGAGATCTTATTTTGCAATGTCAGCAAGACACTATATCTAGAAATTATGTTTCCAACCCTAGTTTCTTAGTACGAATCTATAATAATTTTTATACTACTATTTTTTCTGTCTCTCCTCCCATCCAATCACTTCCATCCATGTCTTGGATATAGTAAAAATATGATGTCTTACTTAAGACATGGTTTCTTCATATTCTAGTATATCGCCTCATTAAATAACTTGCCACGTCACTTTTTTTTTATGTGGCAGCGCAATAAATGTCTAAGAAACCATTCTACATAGAGGGTTGGGAGTGCCCTAATAACATCACCCGGCCAATACTGCTCATTCTTCCTATCGGCTCCAATAGTTTGGTCTGTTGAATTATTCAGGCAAGAGTTCATCTACGACAATACGTAAAAACATTATGTGACTGAAATTGGGATTCTTAACTAAATATGCATAGTTAAAGTGGCAACAGAATTGCTACAAACATACAAGATGAAAACATAATAACATTTAAGCAGGAGTGCCAATATTCATTTTCAATGAATTTATGTTCACGTCCATATTGCAAGTTGAAGACAACAGAAAGGTTGCCTGGAGACGAACAGATTGCCCGAGAACTAAAAACAGTACCTTGGTTGCCTGATACTTGTTTGTGACTGCTTTTTGGCAGTAGATTGTTTCAGTCATTGTGAAACATCATAAAAAGTCCACAATATATGTAATACAATGTACAATTATCATTTCAAAATGTTCTGACTTGCAAATGACATTGTGCATATCTGCCAAGCTTTTTACAATGTCATGCACTATCATCAGTTACAAACAGTTATCTCCACCGAATGCAGATGACATTGTGAGATGAAAGTGTAAGATAATTCCAACTGAAAGGATGGTGTACACAAAACCCTTTTTTGTAAAAAAAAATAGAAGCGTTCTAACAACCTAGGACATGTTAACAACTAATCCAGTCTCACTATGTTCTGAAATTATGGCCTACTAACTCTCAGTCTCAATATGTGCTGGCATATGGAGTGCTCGAGGGTTGATTTGTGGGTTAATTTTTTCTGTGTCATTATAATTTTCACGGTTTGCTAATATGTCATCGGTGTGTCATTGACAGATGAGCACCGTCACAGTCACTGACAGTGACATGTAAGTAATTTCTGAAAATTATAATGATATGTGAGTAATTTTCCCTCGATTTTTAGGAGGCAGGGGATGCTAGATTTAGGGATCTAGGAGAGAATGACCAGCTTGTGAATCCAAAGGGCAGCTAGGATATGTGATGGAGTAATGGAGGAGATAGTCCGCGTGGTAGAAAAATGCAGCTTCGGTGCCTCGCCAGAAAACTCTCCCGCTCACATTCAATCCAACTCCTCCGACGAACTAGCATGGATGAAGATGGAGCCAATTAAAGCTCGAGTTTTTGATATTCATGTAGGGAACGAAATAAATATGGACTTCAATTCTCCAAGTTTTGATGCTCGAATATGTGCAAACCGCACAAGACTATGTAGAAGCTCATGCATATATATATATATTGTTGGGGGAATAGTTTTCCCTTTAACAGGGGCCAAATGACGTCAGCCTCCGGTGGCCTTCGGTCCGTAGCCCAACACTGTCGAAGCCTGTACCTTCCCGAAGAAGATGTTTCCAAGCCTCAAGGTTCACCTCGAAGCCCTCAAGATTCCTTGAAGATTGCCAGAAGCTAAGTCTCAGGCTAAACTTCGAAGCTAGCCTCCGGGCCTTGTTCGGAGTTAGCCTTCGAGCTATGTTCGGAGTTAGCCTTCGAGCTCCCTTCGGAGCTCCTCAGAGCTAGTCTTCGGACCCTCTCCAGCCGATTCAAAGCCAAGTCTTCAAGGCCCCGGTTCCGGGCCCCTGTTCGGAGCCCCAGTTCGGAGCCCCGGTTCCGAGCCCCTGTTCGGAGCCCCAGTTCGGAGCCCCGGTTCCGAGCCCCTGTTCGGAGCCCAAGTTCGGAGGTCCAGCTCGGAGGTCCAGTTCAGAGGTCCAGTTCGGAGCCCCGGTTCCGAGCCCCTGTTCGGAGCCCCAGTTCGGAGCCCCGGTTCCGAGCCCCTGTTCGGAGCCCAAGTTCGGAGGTCCAGCTCGGAGGTCCAGTTCAGAGGTCCAGTTCGGAGCCCCGGTTTCGAGCCCCTGTTCGGAGCATGCTTCGAAGCCCACTTCGGAGTGTACTTCGAAGCCTCCCTTGCAGCCTCTGCCTAAAGAGCTCCGGCCCTACTCCGAACCCAGAAGATATTTACGCCCCGCTACAGTGTAGAAGTCGTACTAGGGGCCCCTCTGCCCATAGTCTGTCGTCTAGCTGGTCAAAGAGTGGCGTTGCCTGATACGTCTGTAAAGCTGTAAAGCACTTTTGTACCGTAGCTAGCTCCTTTCCCCTTTTTACCCCTATGAGCCTGGGACTCATAGAGGGCATCTCGGTCTTTTCCTTAGGCCTGCGTGCCTATAAAAGCAGGGTCAAGCCCTTGTAATAGGACACCTTCTCTAGGGAGCCATGAGACCCTGGAGCTCTCTTCTCCACACCAAGGCATACCATGCCAAATCCAACACAACTAGACGTAGGGCTATTATCTCTTAGGAGAGGCCCGAACCAGTATAAATCCTTTCTTCCTCTGAGAGAACCCTTCGAGGTTCATTCTACACATCAAATACACACATACAAAACCTGTGCTGTAGCTAACGCAATTGCTACAACAGTTGGCGCCGTCCGTGGGGATCTTAGTCCTAAAAGCTAAGTTCTCTACCACTGTCTGCAACTCGAAGTGCGCTTGAGGGGGGAGCTTCGAAGCTTTCTCGCTTCGCGCACCCTCCGACAAGGGACTTCGGGTGCAGTTCGAAGGCCTTCGCCTTCCTCCATTCTTCGCGTTCCGGAGCTCACCCTCCAGTAAGGGGCTCCGCTTCATATGTTGAAGGTCGTCAAAGCCCCATGGGCTACGAGGTATGTACACTACCGAAGTACCACTTCGATGTACAATTTTGCAATTACTTTAGTATAATTCGAAGCCTTGCTTCATCTTATCAAAAACCTGAAGCCTTGCTTCGCCTTGTATAAAATTCGAAGCCTCGCTTCGCTTTACAAAATCCGGAGCACCCCTCCGAAGGCTACACAGCGACTCTGGGCCCGTAGCAGTAACAAGGACTCCGGGCCATGGCCCGATGCGTCTAGGGACTCTGGGCCACCGGCCCGATGCGTCTAGGGATTCTGGGTTCCATACCCGAAGCATCCCAGGGATTCCGGGTTCCGTACCCGAAGCATCCCAGGGTCGAAGGTGACCTAGAGTTGAAGGTGGCTCAGAGCAGAAGGTGGCTCATATTATCACAGGTTCGGTGAATCCACACCAAATATCCATTTTCATTACAGAATCAAGCTCAGAAGCCTTGCTTTGCTATCCAAACACGCTTTGAAGCCTTGCTTCGCGTGTCAAAATCTAATATACGCCTAAGCATGTCGAAGTCATGCTTCGCCTAAAATCTAAGTGCGTTTCGGAGCCTTGCTCATGCACAACATCCAAATCCAAGCATGCCGAAGCATGCTTCGCTTAATTTAGCTACGCTGAAGCCTTGCTTCACTCCAAATTAACGCGTTCGAAGCCCAAAAAAAAGACATTCGCCCGATGTAATATAAGCGTCCGAAGCCGCCAAAAGGCGCACCCCTTCGCATTTTTTATTGCTCGCACCAGCAACGGCTAAGTCCCCAGCTGCCATGAGAAAGGGGAGAAGCATGTATGCGAGGTGTGCGAATGTAATACGCAGTATGAGCATGACAAGCTAAAATGTTTGAAGTCATCAAACAAAGCGAAGCATGAAGACAAGTATGCAAATACAAATAAACTCCACTGAATAATAGTTGAGAAGTATGTTACAAATGTACTTCGAACACAAAACTACGAGTAGTCTATATCTAAGCCTAAGAAGAATCGAGTGCGAGGCCCCAGCCCTCGCTTGCCTTTCTTTCGGCCAGGGCCCCCTCAGCTGGACGAAGCCTCGTCGGAGCCTGCCCTCCCACGTCCAGCTCGTCCAGGCTCCGAAGCCCGCAGACCTCGTCTTCTACCTTGCAGGTCACTCCGAGTTAGCGAGGCAGGCGGTGCCGTGTCGAATGCGGGGAAGTCTAAAACTTTGTCGCCTGCTAAGACCGTTCGCGAAGGCAAAAACGAAGAACTCTGAAGGGACTCCGTCTTCTCAATGGCTAGTAGATCCTGAGCTACTTCGGGGATGGCTTCGCCGTTAGGCCCCCTCGGAAGCTTAAATCGAGGGGGGCCTTCGGACCTAGCTACTTCGAGGATTGCCCACAATTGTTGAAGTTCTTCAGAATCCTCAAGCACCTCGAAGACAACATTCGGAGGCTGAGCCTGGGCAGGTATAAAAACCCCCGCATTAATATTAATAAGTTGATAAGTTTTTACAAGCCTACATCTAAGTATTACAAGAAGCCTAAGGAGATATACACCTTCGAAGGCAGAGGTGTTGATGTCGAAGGCCGATCTAGCGCAGCAAGTGCTTTGGCTCGGCGAAGGCGGAGGGCCTTCTGAAGGTCGAGGACTGCTTCACAGCCTTGTTCCTTCCAAGGCTCCTGCAGCCGCCGCTAGGCTCCGCGGACGTCTGTCGGAGGCGTCACCAAGTGTTGGCCCCCGAAGGCCACCGGGGTCACGGAGGTTTCCACCTCGAGGTGGTTTCACCCCGTGTCATGAAGCATCTGCAACACTCCTTGTCCCGCAACTCGGCCAGCCATCAAGGCAAAGCCCTTCAGCGATTGCTCCACCGTCGAAGCTACTACCTTCAAGAACGCGGCGCGGTCCCCAATTGGATCCTGGTCACTGAAGTCCGGAGCCCGGCATTCGGTCCCTAACTGCTCGAGGACTTCGGTCAGACTTGAGTGGCTTCACCAAGGTTGTCCACGACGAAGTCTTCAAGCTTCTGAGCCCGTTGACGGAGTGAAGAGTTCTCCTTCGCCTGCCGAGCTTCGACGTCCTTCGCAGCCTTGAGCTCCGCGCGGAGCCGATCCGTCTCCGAAGCCAAGGCTTCCTTAGCCTTGTCGGCCTTAGCCTTCGCCACCTCCGCCTCAGCCCTCGCCATCTCGGCCTCGCCCCTCGCCGCATCGGCTGAAGCTTCGGCCCGCCTTCGCTTCTCGGCTTCCACCGAGACTTCGCGTCGGAGGGCCTCTTTATCCTCTGCCAGGTGCGTCATCCACCTGTCCGCAGAAGTTGAAGCTGCTGCATTCAGCGCGAAGGCCTGAAAGAATTCAAGAAATCATAAGTGTTGATCGAAGACTGAAGAATAACTCGAAGGCTGCGTCAGGCTTCGCTCACCTGGATAAGAGTTTCGTTCGCATTGATGAAGAGTTTCATGGGGTTCGAGCGGCTGAGTTGAGCCACCAAAGCCCCCGTCTCCGCAGCTGCGCAGACCTCGCGGAAGCTGTTGATGGCCGCCTCAGTCAAAGCCCCCTTCGGCCGAAGAGGCTGGACAATCTCCTCCGCCGCAACCGCCTGCGCAGGCTTTAGCATGGCCGGGCTTAGCTCCACCACATCAACGTCCTCGTCGCTTTGAGGGTCCCCTTCGCCATGGCCGCTGCCTCCGTCTTCTTCAGACGAGGAGCTGTCGGACTCCGAGCTGCTGCTGCTGCTGCTGTCGGAGGCCTCTGCTGGATTCGACGCGGTAGACCTCGCACCGACATCATCCTTTACTGGCTTCGCTATGGTGGGCCTCGCACCGGCATCCTCCTCTGCAAAAAAGTCTAAGTCAAAATCCGCATATTGAAGGGAAGAATGTTTGAAGTAGTTACCTTCGTCAGAGATTTCTTCGAAGGTAGAGGGGTCAACAAGCGCCCCCAGTCCTTTTGTTGCGAAGCTGACGCGTCGTTCTTCGCGCCCGAAGCCGTCGCTGTCGAAGCCTTCGCTACCTCCTTGGCAGCCGGAGCACTCGTGGGCTCCGCAGCTGTTTGAGGGTCCGAGGCCGCTGCCTCCTCCGGAGTAGAGGCCTCAGGTGCGGGGACCTCCGGCCGAGCCCTCGAAGTTTCGGGCTCATCATCATCCCCTCTCTTCCTCTTGGCTCCGGTCGTCGAAGCTGCGAGGTGGGAGAAGTCCGGCAGGGCAGGGACCTCTTCGTAGCCAAGCAAGGTCCACACCCTGTTTCAGTGCTCCCAGGACCCCACCGAAGCAAGCCGCTGGGCTTGCTCCTCCGGTGTCGGAGCCCCAACAACACGCTCCGCTGCCGCAATAGCCTCCTCCAGAGTCCTCACTTCAAGATGAGCTTCATAAAGATTCAAGTCAGAGTAAAGTTTTGATGAAGTATAAAAGTAGAAAGGCTCTGAAGTCTTATAGAGGCGTTCGAAGGCGAGCTCGTTTAGGCCCCCTCAGCCCGAAGCTTGGAAGAGCCCCTCCGGCCAAGAGCACGCAAGGGGGGTGAGCCGGAGAGTGATGAATTCCTCCACGAGGTCCCTCATACTCATCTTCGCGGCAACCCTCCGAAGGAGCGAGATCCTTGAGCGAAGGGTGTCCGGGCTGGTCTTCACCACCCCTTCGCGCCGATATGAGATGAGGGCATTGGTACTCCGAAGGGGAGAGTTCGCGCCGACGGAGGCGTAGAACCACTCTTGATCCCACTTCGAGTACCATTTGCTGTTGACAGCCCTCGCCGGGAAGGCGTCTTGGAACTCCCTCCGAAGCTGGAAGTTAGCGCTGCCGAAGGCCAAAGCCCTCTTGACGCAGTCTGTGCCCTCCCTCGGCTTCGGCTGGCAGTTGGCATCGTTAAGGGCGATGAAGACATCTGCATGGCCCTCGCAACCTTCGGCCCTCATGGCCCATTCGAAGACAGCAAGCCTTGCCACGGCGTTGGGAGAAAGCTGAGGAAGCTCGAGGTTGTAGGCTTTGAGGACTTCGCTCAGCATTCCCACTGCTGGCAGCTCGAGGCCGGCTTCGAAGAAGGCTTTGAACAGCACCACCTCGTCAGCCCGAGGTCTTGGTATGGCTTCCGTCTTCTCCGGAACTCTAAGTTGGATCTTCGCCGCAATCCTCCCTTCGCAGGCCCTCCGGACGGATTCCTCTGTGGAGATCGAGGCTCTCATCTCCAGCATTTGCTCAAATTTTTCGGATGGCGTCCGAAGGTCCCTCGTCCCCAATCGCCTTGGTGCAGGCTTCGCTGCCGTAGTCGCCGCTGCCTGCAGTTGGTAAAAGCTCGAGCTCGGGCCCAAGGCCAAGGACTTCGAAGCTGCCTTCTTCGGCATTTTGGTGGGACTTCGGCGCGAGGGGCTAAAGATAGCGAAGGGTGCTCTGCGCAAAACCAAGGAGGAGAAGAGAGCGAAGGTTGTAAGGCAATGAGAAGAAAGCAAATGAGAGCGTGCCGAAGCCGCACGCGGTAAACCCCTATTTGTAGGCAGTAAGAATTCCGACGGTCGTGGGCCGAACCCACTGCCAAGTGGGCCTCCAGCAAAGGCGAAGCGGCCCAGCGCAGGGTAACGGTAAATTTTCTAGCCGTTGCGGAGCCGTTTGATCTCCCCGAGGTCATTCTGACAGCTGGCGCAGGCAGTTATTATCTGCGAATTTCGAAGTCACCTTCGGTCCAAGCTCTGAAGGCATGTTTTCCTGAAGTTGTAATTTTTAGGTCATTTGTCCCGAGGGCGCGCACACCCCTTCGTCCCAAAGGCCTGCACGCGAGGGGCTACTTGGCGTCGTCCATGGGAGAATGAACCTCGAAGGGTTCTCTTAGAGGGAGAAAGGATTTATACTGGTTCGGGCCTCTCCTAAGAGATAATAGCCCTACGTCCAGTTGTGGTGGATTTGGCATTGTATGCCTTGGTGTGGAGAAGAGAGCTCCAGGGTCTCATGGCTCCCTCGGCCCGAAGCTTGGAAGAGCCCCTCCGGCCAAGAGCGCGCAAGGGGGCTGAGCCGGAGAGTGATGAATTCCTCCACGAGGCCCCTCATGCTCATCTTCGCGGCAACCCTCTGAAGGAGCGAGATCCTCGAGCGAAGGGTGTCTGGGTTGGTCTTCACCACCCCTTCGCGCCGATATGAGATGAGGGCATTGGTACTCTGAAGGGGAGAGTTCGCGCCGACGGAGGCGTAGAACCACTCTTGATCCCACTTCGAGTACCATTTGCTGTTGACAGCCCTCGCTGGGAAAGCGTCTTGGAACTCCCTCCGAAGCTGGAAGTTAGCGCTGCCGAAGGCCAAAGCCCTCGTCTGTGCCCTCCCTCGGCTTCAGCTGGCAGTTGGCGTCGTGAAGGGCGACGAAGACATCTGCACGGCCCTCGCAACCTTCGGCCCTCATGGCCCATTCAAAGACAGCTAGCCTCTTCACGGCATTGGGTGAAAGCTGAGGAAGCTCGAGGTGAGACCCTGAAGCTCTCTTCTCCACACCAAGGCATACCATGTCAAATCCACCACAACTGGACGTAGGGCTATTATCTCTTAGGAGAGGACCGAACCAGTATAAATCCTTTCTCCCTCTGAAAGAACCCTTCGAGGTTCATTCTACACATCATATACACACATACAAAACTTGTGTTGTAGCTAACGCAATTGCTACAACATATATATATATATATATATATATATATATATACCAATCATAGTTTATAAAAGGCAAATTTTTATGACGCACCGGAAGGA
The DNA here is from genome assembly GCA_019279435.1 of Zizania palustris. Lineage (NCBI taxonomy): Eukaryota > Viridiplantae > Streptophyta > Magnoliopsida > Poales > Poaceae > Zizania > Zizania palustris. Next base: position 24,162,792 of record JAAALK010000282.1, read on the forward strand.
TTGCAGACCGTCTATCTATTTTGATCTAATGGCTAGAATTAAAGATAATGACCTATTACCTTCAAGGAGGTAATAGGTCACCCTTTATTTTTTATAATTATTTTTTATCCAATAGAAATTTAGTGCCACTTTTTAAGGATTTTTTCAATTTTATCCAATGAAGCGGTAATTGCTATCAACACCTCTTTCCACGCACTAAATTCTTAATATTTCTCAAAATTCTGTTTTTGCTTTTTTCTCTTGCTTACGTCTGTTTATGTTTTATTTAAAAAATTCCGACAAAGGATGATTAGTATAAACATATGAATTTCATTCAAAATTGAAATATAAATTTTAAAAAAATGAAACAAATCTTAGAAATTATTTTAAATACTAGGTGCTTTATAATGATTTATGGTGAAATTTATTTTCAAAAATATTAAAATTTTATATGATTAGTATAAATCGATCAATTTAATTCAAAATTGAAATATAAAATTGAAAAATATCTTAAAAATTCTTTTAAATACTAGGTGATTTATGATGAAATTTGTTTTAAAGATGTTAAAATTTCATTTGATTTATCACCAAACAAAGAAATTGCCTTCTATGTGTTGGACCGGAAACAGCGACCAGAGGGGGGTGAATGGGAGCTTTTAAAGTTTCAGACTAAAAATAGCCTTCTGTTTTAATTCTGTCTTCTGCGGAACAGGCTTCGAACACACCCTTCGAAGTTCTGGTTCGAAGGTATTTCACAGCTCCGAATACAGGCTTCGCAAGGAGTAAAAGTTCGAAGCCAAGAAAACTTCGCTCCACCCACAAACCCAAAAATTCAGTTTCTGCTAAGTCAACGCAGCCTTCGCGCATAGGGTGCCTTCATGCAGGCTTCGCACTTGCACGCTTCGCACTTGCAAGAGCGGACTTCCCCTGAGGACTTCGATCAGCTTTGCTAAGTCAGTGCAGGCTCCGCACACTGGGTGCTCCGAGCAGGCTTAGCACTTCACCCTTCGCAAGAGCAAACCTCCCTCTGAGGACTTCGATCAACTCTGCTAAGGCAGTGTAGGCTCCGCACACAAGGTGCCTTCGAACAGGCTTCGCACTACACCCTTCGCAAGAGTAGACTTCTCTCTGCGGGCTTCGACCAAATACTCAGCGACAGCAACTGGTGATGGGCTTCGTACTTCGAAGGTCTAAACGCACACCAAACAGACTTCGCTGAGGACTTCGACAAGGAAAGAAAAACAAGCTTCGATCTAAGTCAAACAGTGCTTCGCTAGTAATCAGAGAGGTCTATCCTCCAGCTTACACAGAGCGAACAAACACTGAAACACACACTTCGCTCGAACACACTTCGCTCGAACAGGCTTCTCACACACCTCTCTAGAAAAGCTCACAAGAAAATGGAGTACAGAGAAACAGCAGCATGCAGAGAAGTATGCATACAAGCTCAAGCGGTAAATGAACATAGAGTCAAAGCTTCAATGCTTGAACAGGGAACACAAAATGAATTCACATGATGAATACAGAGAGTGTGGTGGCTAGCACAAGAGTTCTACAATGAATGCTCAAAGTGTTGATGTGACCTAGCCAGCCTCCACTATTTATAGGCACTATTCAGCCCTGTGAATAGACTACTTTACCCCTAGGGTTTTACACTGTTTTGTCTCATCAGAACAGGGGGTATAACTGGTAGTCTACTTTATTTGGAGGCTTCTTTTGTCAGCTTCGCAGAGGGGACAGCACCAGCTTTTGCAGAGCAGACGCTGTCAGCCTTTGCAGTTTTGGACGCTTCCGAAGCCCCCCTTCGCACGCGAGGGGTGCGGTAGCTTTGGTGAGAAGCTTTGAGCCTGACGGCCTTCGCTTCACCGAAGTCAGCCTTCGATACAGTGACAGTTTTGAGCCGAAGCCGTCAAAGCCCTTGGGCCTTCGCACCAACACCTTCGGAGTGGACCACCACAGCTTCGCAGCTTCTCCCAGCTCGAACTCCGTCAGTCCGTGTACCGAAGCCATGCACGGTCGAAGTACCTCAAGTCAACCTCACTCCGGAGCCAGCCTCACTCCGAAGCCTGCTTCACTCCGAAGCCCCACCTTCGGAGTACCACCCTTCGAAGTCCCTCCTTCGTCCAAGGCCTACGCATGAAGCATTCCATGAGCACTTCGTCGTAGTGTCTCTCCCCGAGAACACTCCTCGACGATCCTCACTCGGACCATGCCTACGATGCACCTTGACTTCTGAGACCTTCGTCGGGTATACCTTCGAGTGTCTCCCTCCAGAACACACTTTGAACGCCTTGCCTCAATGCTGAGGACTTAGTCCACCATACTTCGAAGTCACTCCATTCGGAGTACCCTTCGAAGTGCCTCGCCTCCGAGGACTTCGTCTCGGAGTACCTTCACCCGGAGTCACACTCCGCACTTACTACCTTCTCCTAGCGCACTTCGACCTGAGGTCTGACCTCGACCCCTTCGCAGCCTTCGTGATGGAGCTCCCTGCTCCCCTGGCATCAAGCCTCCCGCTTGACCCAGGTTCACTTGCTACGAACCGTCCGTCACCTCCGAAGTCCCCTGCGCACCACAGGCAAACAGACAAGTATATCTAGTACCCCGGAGACCTCTCCGAGTAAGCAACCTCCTATACACACTCCGGTGTACCGCCCAAATACTGAACCCTTTGGCACAACCAAGTCATTGTGTACTGTCGGACCCCTCCGACAGGCACACTCCGCTGCAACAGCTGCAGCAACCAGAGCCCACCGAACCCTTCGGTGAAACAGCCTCCGAACCCCTTCGGAGAGACTCCTTCGAATCAGAGGGTAAAATTTGTCAATCACTCATCACAGACTCCGAAACCAACCCTTGGTTTCTCACTATGGAAATCAGAACAATATTTGGTAGATGTGAATCAACCAATTTGGTTTTATTTACCATTTTTATAGAACAGAAGCTGATTTGCAAGGCCCATCCAGTCACTTAATTTTTTTTAAGGAAAGTGCCGATCACCTATTTTTTAATTTCAATTAAAATCAACGGTGTATATTAATTTGAAGTATTACCTCTTGTACCGTAATATAACCCTTATAAAATTAGAGACGGAAAGTGACCCGAGAGGCCAAAAGGGGCTGAGATGGAGAGCTAGGAATTTTTTTAAAAAACAATATTTTTAAAAAAAACAATATTTTTTAAAAATAATATTTTTTAAAAAAATAAATTTCAAATCTAGTAGTCGAATTAAAAAAATTACAAATAAGAAAGAGGCCGAACGTCGTGGAGCCACATCAGCACCGTATTGGCTACTTTGTCAAAACGTGGCCACGTCAGCCACATTCGACACTTCAAGTATCAAATGAGGCTGATGTCACCAAATTCGTTGATGAAGTGTCTAGCCACATTCGGCACTGCATCAGTGAATTTGACCACGTCAGCCTCGTTCGCACTTGAAGGGTTGAACGTGACTGACATGGCCACGATCACGCCGACGTGGCCTCGTTCAACTGTTGAAGTGCCGAACGAGGCTGATATGACCACGTTCGGCCAATCAAATGATAAACGTGACCTAACATGACCACGTTCGGTCGATCAAGTGCCCATGAAAATCTACTTTTATAATTTTTTGAATTCTACTACTAGATTTAAAATTTGTTTATTAAAAAATATTATTTAAAAAAATCGAGGCTAGCGTAATTTTGGCGATGTATGAATGGATATCAATAGGCATAAAAAAACATTGGTTTCAGTGAAAATGAAAATATATGTATAAAGTAAATTCATGGAATATTCTCACAGCTACGGATTTTACTCGTCAGATATTCAAAACCCGAGATAAGAAACTCTCCGAGTTGCTGTTAGGTTGGCTTAATTTTAGAAAAAATAAATAAAGGAAATTTTATTAATTAGATATAATCGTAGGTATCCCGCGTACATTTATACGTGGACAAAATTGCTATCCCGGACGACACGTGGCGACGCGGCACGACGCGGTGTAGCTTGGCGGGAGCTGAGGCAGGCGATCATCCAATCCAAGGAGAGGTACGTAGCTGCGTCTGCGTGCCTGCGTCCAGCAACCGGTCACTGCACCAGTGGCTTTTAATTTGTAAGTTAAGACAAGTGTGGCCATGGAATTGTACGCGAGAAAATGGAAGGTAGAAGCGGACCAAAACGGAAGCAGCAGGGCCGGGGCCGGGGCCGGGGAGAAGAAGGGAAGAGGCGAAAGGGAAATGTCAGCGAAGAGACCAATCTCCAAAAGCAACCCGTCTCCTTCCTCCTCCACACAAGCTCGACCTCACCAAGCATCTACCCCCTTCTGCATTTTAGCCCTTCAATTCGTGGACTTAGCCCATGCATGAGCCACATGCTCCGTGCTCTTCTCACTCTCTCTCTTTTCTTTTTCCCAGAGAGATCACCGCATTCCGTCCGATCTTAGGGCCCAGTTTGGTTCTTAATCCTAAATTTTAGTTCCGTCACATTAGATGTTTAGACGTTATTTTGGAGTATTAAATATAGATTATTTATAAAACTCATTTCATAATCGGTGGATTATTCGCGGAATAAATCTAATGAGCCTAATTACGCCATGATTTGACAAAGTGATGTTACAGTAAACTTTTTCTAATCATAGATTAATTAGGCTTAAAAATTTATCTCGTGAATAATCCTTCAATTCTATAATTATTTTTATAATCAGTTTAAGTTTAATCTTTCAAATTGATGTCTAAACATTCAATGTGACACGGACTAAACTTTAGTCCAGAGAACCAAACACTACCTTGCTTTCAAACCAAACATACAATTAGTTATGTCTCAAGTTAGCTTATACCTTCCACTCTAGAATGTGTGCTATCAAAGAGACATGTTTCATATGTACATGCTCGTGGCACAAGCATATATACGAGTAAATGTTTTATATGCAAAAGTTTATTAATTCTAGTCTAGAGTTCATTACGATTATTTGACTTTTAAAACAGAATGTTTGGATACTAATCATTATTAGTTTCTTGGCTTATTAGTGTGTGAGCCAACTTAGTTTCTCTTTACATCTCTCCTAATTTTCCTTTCATATCAGCAAAATACTTATATGACAATGATTTTAACCGAGTTGGCATACATGAGTGGTTGTGTATCAGTGTATGTGCATTAAGCGTAGACGAAAGAAAAAATGAGTTTATGATCACATGTGAGTGGAAGAACCAATGATATATATATATATATATATATATATATATATATATATATATACACACGCTATTCTGCACTACGTGTGTAGAATAACTATTCTAATGAGGGAAAAAAATAGTACTCAATTGTTATTCTATTGAAAAAATCTACTAAATAGTACCCCCGTGGTTGATACTGAATAGTTATTCTACTACTGAAATCAGGTGAATTTTCGATGGCATAACATGAATAATTTTAAGAATAAAATATTTGCAGCAATTGTCCATAGACCGCGTCCACCCACTAGTCAGCATGTTGAAGCCGTTAACGGCCGAGAAGAGTCCCGGGCGTCCACAGCTCTGCCACTCTTCCACCTCCAGTCGCGGTATCCCCCGGAATCTTCCTTCCTCCGATTCCCTCTTCTTCCCCTGCTCACCCTCCACCTGCTCGATAAAATATCCCACCCGCCTCCTCCCCTCGCCGCGCACCACGCTACATATACCCGCCATTTTTCACCTCCCGACTTCCCGCCATTAATATTGAGTATTGACTGCTTAGCTCGTGGTGGAAGTAGTGGGAGGACGGAGCACCGAGCACCGACAGCCGCGATGCTCAGGCGCCAGTCCACACGCCGTCGCCGCTCCGGCTCCGCCCGGCCTGCCGCGTCGCCTCGCCGGGGGGCGCGCGCCCGGGGAGGCGCCGGGTGGGCGGCACGCGCAGGGCGGTGCCGCAGCAGCCGCCCGTGCGCCGGCCGTCCGGGGACCGATGCACGCCGTGGCGCGGCGGCGTGGTGCCGCGGCGCCGGTGACGCCCGTCGCGGAAACAGGGGCGAGGGACGAGATGGAGGCGTTCCTGGATGTGGTACCGGCGAGGATGAGGCGGGGGGCTGGCGCGGCACCCGGAGGTCCGGGAGCTGGTGGAGTTCGTCATGGACCTCGGGCGCCGACCGCTCGCGCGGTTCCCGTCGGGGGACTGGGTGATCTCCGAGCAGGCCGTCACCGCTGATGATCTCCGCCAAGCCGTCTCAAAGGTGTGGCACGAACTAATTCTTCTCTTGTAAGTGGCTTCAATTAGATCAGAATAATTTATCGTCTTGATGGAGTTGTTGTTCCCTAATGGATGAGCTCTAGATCATGCTGTATAGTATTTGGCTACCTGATGATTAGCTAAATGACTAGTTCCTATAGTCCTATCTGGTGTGATATATTTCCCTTTTGTGAACATGTTGTGTTGCTGATTTAGATCATCGGTGTTTCTTGCAGGTAGGTGACTTCTCTGAGGACAACCGATCCGGGATCAACCACTCGTTGCACAGGATCAGTGCCATCCGAAACCGCAAGGCTCACATAATCGGTCTCACTTGCCGCGTCGGCCGGGCTATATCTGGAAGTGCAGAGATGATCCGTGATCTTGTGGTGGGAGGTGGCTCAATATTGGTGATTGGACCTCCAGGGGTTGGGAAGACTACTCTGATCAGGTATTATCACCTGATAATGGTATTACAGTTTTGTAGATCAGGCAGTTGCTGTCATGTAATGTAGATCATAAGCTAATTTAGCACTCTAGTTGGGAAGTTGGAAAATAAGTTGATCATTGTTGTGATATGATGCTAACAGTTTGAGATGCTTTCTTATACAGGGAAATAGCTAGAATTTTGGCTGATGAGGGTAATAAACGTGTGATCATAGTGGACACATCGAATGAAATAGGAGGTGATGGGGATGTACCTCATTCTGGCATCGGACATTCTAGGAGAATGCAAGTCCCCAAAGTTAGCATGCAACATGATGTAAGTTTTCAGTATTGTTTTATATGCTTGATATTATTGAGGAATTCTTTGAGATATTTTTCAGAAAAAAATTATCTCTTTATTGATTCAAGTATAATGATATATAGAAATGTTCTTTCTGTAGGTAATGATTGAAGCTGTTGAAAACCACATGCCAGAAGTTATTGTAATCGATGAGATCGGTACGGAACTTGAAGCAATGGCAGCCAGCACCATTGCTCAGAGGGGTGTTCAGCTGGTTGGAACTGCACACGGGGTGACAATTGAGAGGCATAATTAAAAACCCTTGTTTGCAAATTCTTGTTGGTGGGATTGAGGTACAAATTTTTCTTTAATGTTATCTGTTCACTCAAGAATTACGTGTCGTTGAAGCATTTGCCATATTCCACAACAGAGCATTAAAGCATTATGAGTTTTGAAGCTTAGCTTAGTGGCCAGTTATGTGATTTTTATATTGCATAGTGCCCCATATTATTGTATAGCGACTCATCGAGTTACTCAAAATTGATTTCTCTGGAGTGTTTGGGGGCTTGTAGATTACTTTTAATCTTATGTCAACACTAAAATAGCTAAGGTAATTTATTAGTGAAAATAATAACCATAGGTTCATTATACAGAGTGTTACACTTGGTGATGAGGAGGCAAAAAAGCGGAAAGTTCAGAAAACAATTCTCGAGAGAAAAGGACCCCCTACATTTTCATGTGCCGTGGAGATTATTTCAAAAAGTGAATGTCGAGTACATCACAAGTTAGAAACTACTGTTGATGCTATTCTTGCAGGTAAGCATCAAGCTCTTTACTCTTTGAAGCTAAACCTCCTAAATCAACACCTCTTACATGAAATAGAACATATATAGACATGTTCAGGTTTGTGTGGCCAGCAATTCACTTTCATTTCACCCTGTTACAGGGAAACCTCCTAAATTTGAAGTACGCAAAATGGATTACAAGGCTACCGAGTCAGGAACACCATTGTGATACCTGAGAGAGAATATGAAACAGAACCCTTGCCTTCATACCAGGAACACCTGGTTGCCAAGGCAGTGACATCAGAAGATAACTTTGAAGATGGTTTTGGCACCAGGCGAATGAAAAGCAAGAGTGTACCTTCCGATGATAATTTTGATGATGATTTTGTCTCTACAAGAAAAACAAAAGGCAAAACATCTGTGCCTGGAAGATCTCCAGTTCGTGTGTACACATACCAGGTATTATTGAGATAAAGAATATGAAGTTCTGGATTTTACCTTTGTATTAGTGGTTACAATATTCATGTAAAGGCATATTAAAATACATCACTATAGGACCTCAGTACCTAACAGCCTGACACCTAAACTGATGTTAACTGCACATCTTTTTATACTGTTTAATTTACTTCTTGGGTCCTATAATTCGTATTACACTTATTCAATCATGTTGACAATTGAATGTGGGCCTCTTAGCAAAGAACATAACTTAGCAAAATCTTTTTCTATATTATTCTAATAATCCCAACTATTAATACTGAATGGCCCATCTCCCTGTATTTTCTTATCATTGTATTTAGCTGAAATAAACAGAGACAGAAATAACAAAGCTCACATCATTTATATTTTCTGCTTTCAGATTTCAGAAGCCGATATCTTGCAAGTAGCAACAGTGATGGGATTTGATGATGAATTAGATGTGACAGATGACATTGGAGCTGCCAATGTGATTCTCGCGTCAAGCTCTGAAATGAAGCAAAATCATTGGATTCGCAATGTTGCCAAATACCACAAGCTTCCCATATTTGTTGTTAAGGTCATTACACAATCTATGTATTCATGATATCAAGTGTCAAACACGTTATGCTTGTCATAACACATTTCTATTTTACATTGGAAAGCAGACAAATACAATGGCTCAGATAGTAAAGGCTGTTAGAATGATTGTTGGAAGGGATAAACTTAATGCACCAGCACTCAAGCAACCTAAGGTTGTTGAAGGAGAGATAGAGATTGAAGATGATGCTCCAAAGAGGAAGCCATCGTTGGAGGAAATTGATGCTTTGGAGGTAATCGCTTTACCATATATTTTCTTGAGAAATAACTAAATCAATTTCAGGTGGCATACGGCCATGTAAAAAATTACATGCCTGGTAGAAGTACTATAGCTTATTTTCCATTGCATCTTCTTGCTCAACTTACTGCAAAAATGCACTACAGTAGTTGCCTAACATCACATTGCATTCTCTGCGCGTACAGGAGGCCCGACTGGCAATCGAGTACATTGTAATCCCAGGCGGGGAGCCTGTCGAACTCCTCCCAAGATGTTCAGAAATAGTTGCTCGGCAGCTGGAGCTTGTTGAGAGCTACCAGCTCCTGGCCGAAACCTTTGGAACTGACTCCAACTCAAGGTTGCAGATTCTTCCAGTGAAAAGAACCAAGAAGAGCTTGAGCAAAGGCAGTACTACTGGATCGATGTTGTCCAAGCAAGCCAGCTCTGATCTGATCGTCAGTGATAACGGAGGCGGCTCCAGTTTTTCTCGGCTGCCCTTCCTGCCAAAATGACCACTAGATTGACAGACACTCTGATGCCTGTGTGTACATCATTCTTCTCGCTTGCTTTTTGTTGTACAGCCCTGTGCAGTGATGTAAATAGTGTTGAATGTTCAAGAAGCGAAAGAACAAAGATAATTGTAAATTTGTAATTGCCTTCCTGTCTTTTACAGAAATAAAATATCATATTTCTGGTGTCTTAGCCAGATCATCTCACAGTTGTACCATTCTTCTCCTAAACTGTCAGGATGCAGCCTTATTACATCACGATGAAAAACATCGCAGCGTTCGCCTTGATCAACTGAGTGCAGGTTATGAGGAAGCAATGTAAAATATTAGAGTAATACTCCTTCACGCAGTTGATTTTTATCTTAACGTTTGATCATTCATCTTATTCAAATTTTTTTTTGAAATATCATTATTTTGTTATCATTTGTTTTATTATTGAAAGTACTTCAAGTATAATTTATATTTTTGCATATTTATAAAAAAAATGTGAATAAGATGATAAAAATTAACCGCGTCATTTAAAAGTTAGGAGGGAGTATAATCTACCTATATTTTTAGGAAAGTCAACGTATGTAACTTTTGATTAATAAAATTAAGATAAAAATGTTAAATTTAGTTTATGCTATATTAGTATTTAAAAGTGTTTTCACGTAACGTTGTTTTAATTATTATCGATGATATATATTAAAAATAACTAATGATCAATATTTTATGTTAAAGACCGTGTAAAAAAATACATATCTTATATTTTAGTTGGAATTTGAGGTGGTATTGGAAGGGAGGCGGGGCTGTGGCAGTGGCGAAGACGAGTGGGTGGCAGCGAGCGGGAGATGGGCTGTGGTGGTGCCATTCACGAGATGGAGTGGGAGAACGAGCCAAGTATGGGAAGGTGTTTTTTTTTCTTCCATAGATAGACATGAAAAGGGTCACCATGGCCCGCGAAAAATTCAGTCCACACATCATCCAAATGGTCACTACGAGCTAGAATCAAAGTTCTAAGCCAAAATTTCCAAAACTCCTCCTGGTTTAGGATGAAATCCCAATCGGGATCGGGCCTCCCAAACAAACCCTCGAGATTGTCAAAAAAAAATGAAATTTTCTACCAAAAAAATCTGAAGGATTAAATTTGAAAAGGCCAAAATCCAATACTCTTCTAGGTTAGGTTTGAATCCTCCCTTCTTATTAGATAGACGCGTAGCTATCTAGATTTGCTCTATAAATATCAATATATCAAAATATTTTTTACGATAGCTGCTGTAAGAAGAGAAAAATACTCCATTTCCTTCAAACAAGACTTTCTTATAACACTTCAACTCTCTCTCCCATAAATATTTAATTTTTACCTACTCTTATAGTCTTATACAAATCAAGAAGTTATTTCTTTTAATAATTAATACCCCTTATTTACTTTTTACCTACGAGACATTATTCCTTACCTACCCCTGTTCACAAACAAGAAGATTTATTTCTTGAATACCATTTACATATCACTTTACAATACCACTTACTTATTAATAAGAGACATTTTCATCTTTTATTCTTATAACTAATTTATCAAATTTATTTTATTATTCTTATAACTAATTTATCAAATTTATATTAAAATAAAGACTACATGTGCTCGGGAGCAAAGGAAAATACGAGGAGTCTTCTGCTAAAGAAAAGTAGAGTAAAAGAAAAAAGGGCTCAATGTAGAAAGAGGCAGTTGCCATTCCCGTGACGTATTAAATAAAAAAACAAAGTATGTAAGGATCCGATTGGAATCATAAAATGCGGTAAAACACTATTACTCCTTCCGCTACAAAAAAAATAAGTTGTTTAATATGATTTTAGATACCAATAAATTATTAATTAGTGCATATTTTTCTTATTTGCTACAATTAAATACAATACGATAATAAAAGACAGTGTAAAAACAAGAAGGAAATAGTATTGTTGGGGGAAAAATAATCCATCAGTTGTACGGTTAGACAAACGTCTTTTGAGGAGCATTTAAGAGGTTAAGATTCGAAGTCTTTCAGCAACTTTGGGAGTACTAAGTGGCGGATTACGAAGCCCCTTAGCGCGAGCTCAGCTCCGAAGACTGTGGAAGGAGGTGTCCGAAGCCCGCAAGAGACCTGGTGGCTCCGAAGAACTCCTTGCCCCGTGGAGGCTCCATCTCGAAGGGGTACCGTAATCCATGACAAGATATTTGCTTTATAAGTTGTATTCACACACGTCTTTTACTATTTTACCATACGAAATCTTGTGAATAGAAATCCACAATTACGGTTGTAAATGACATAATAGTATCTTCTTATTATATCTTTACCTATAATATTTCATCCGCTCTGCTGTAGTAGGCATCAAAAACTAAGTAATAGAAGAGGATATTTAATGAACCATATGTCAGTGATCCAAGTGATCCTATATATTGGTGACTCAAAGTGGCAAATTTATTGCCACTCACCTGATAAGAGTGGAAAATAGCTAAATCTCCCAATAGAAGACACGTTGAACTAGGCTAAGGAGGCCTGATCTACTAGTTCGAGTTTAATCTCTCTCCAAGCTAGACCTTTGAGACCATTTGAACCCATTAACACAATCTTTTACGCCCACGAGTACTATTTCAAAATACAAACCTATAAAATATAAGGATAAAATATAAAACAACTTATTTTTAGATAAAATTTAATACAAATCTAAAAGTTTTTTTACCTGTCGTACCTTTACAAAAGCCAAAATCTTATTAAAAGAAAAGCCCACCTAACCAACCACACGCGGCATCCCGTGCAGCCCATTCCCCGACGTCTATGGAACGCTCCAGATTTTTTCCTCCATCCTCCCGTCTCTCTCTATAAACCCTAACGACCCGTGGCGACAGAGCAAACCCTAGGTCGCCGCGCGAGGTAAGCGTCCTCCTCCTCCGGCCCGTCTCCCTCTCGCCTCGCCTGCCGGTAGCTCGTATGGGGGCGCGAATCGGTTCCCGCGGTCCCGCGCCTCGGACTGGTGCGGATTTCGGCTTCTGAGGGTTGTTTTTTTTTTGGTGGGTTTGTGTAGGTGGTGGGGAATTGGATTTGGTTGCATTGGATTGGGTGGAGATGGCGGAGAAGGAGGTTGGCCGGATCTTCGTGGCGGGCTGTCGTGGGACACCACGGAGCGCACGCTCGAGCGCGCCTTCAGCGAGTTCGGCAAGGTCATCGAGACTCAGGTATATAGTGAAATCTCTGTTGCGATATGTGTGGATCTACGCGTGGGAGTGGTGGCCGTAGGCATTTTTTTGTCCATTTAAGCCCTTGTATGATTTCGATGCAGTCTACGCAGACTCCAATTATGTTTAGATGATAACCTGACGAAACAACGTCCTACAAAAATTAGAAGGTGGTAAGTGTGGTGGATCTGTGTTTTGTTCCCCATGTGTGATAGCAAATCTGTACCTTAGTTAGGGGACAGTTAATTTCCATTAAGTAAAGGGAAAAGTGCACTAGTGCAGTGCATTCAATCCATTTTGATGGAGACCTATTTGTTGGGAGAAAGAAGAGTAGACTACTGCTTAGCTTTGGTAGCTGAATATGTTGGCTAATAAAGTCCTATCAATTTTAATGGTTTAGTGATTATCACAATGGTTAATCATGCATATTTGGGTAGATACATATCATTGATTGAATAATTTTTTGTAACAAAGGGAATGGCTAGATGAAAACTTCCGCATACTGCTGTGTGTCCACCCTACCATTGATTGATCACAGGAACTGCTCTGCGTAGCACTGCCAAAGCTGGAGCTTAGGGTTTTTCTTGTCTGTTATATATTTAATAGTTGTTCTTTTGGATCTCTTCATTTTCATTCTAATAGCAATTATTGATTTTCAGAGCCTTCAGTCCTTCTGGTTTATTTTAGGAAGTTAATGATGTTGAAGAAAAGAAAACATATTAATCAATTGAGCAACATGGTTATACATTTTTGGGGGCGATGGGTTCTTATAAATCAATTTCAAGTATCTGCACCGCTAATCAATTTGATAGATGTGCTCTGTTTTTGTGGCAGATGCAGAGATATGTCATTGCAATGTTAGTTAAGATAATTGATGTCAGCTTAAGACTACAGAAATGATTTGCCATTGCCATTGTTATTGCATTCAACAGAACTTAACACTACTGGCAGTGTGGATGTGACATACTGCAAAGTTTTACTGCATAACGTTTTGGGTCAGTTTTGATATGAAAGGCAGAGGACAGGTTTGTTGAATTCTTTGATTAGTCAGGTGGTACCGGTGATGCTGAAGAATGAGTGTTATGCGCTCTTACATGCTTCCATTTACTTGGAAGACAATTATTCACTGCCTTGATATTCCCTTTTCCTTGAAATGGACATGCCTAACTGTGCATGAACAAGAAACAGCCAAAGATAAGTATTTGTTTAGATGCTGTCATGCTGCAATTATGTTGTCTTGGAGGTGTATGGCAGACTCAACTAACATCTCTGATGATGTTCTTATTAGAAGTTCATCTGAAACTTATTTCTTTGCATCTATAGCACTGGCCAAGTTGATCTTGTCTCAGTTTGTTTGATGGTGACTTTACCAGTTCCTGCAGCACATAAGACACATAAAGGTGTTTTGGCAGTGCAGTGCTACTGATACCCTCTAGACTGGCACATGCTTCAACTTCTGATCTAGTATACTGTACCGCTGGGCAGTTAAAACAGATTTGAATTTACATAGGGTGTTTGAGTGGTGGTGAAATCATTACCCGTTATCCTTCCAGGCTTCCACAGTTGTCTGAGATGGTTTGACTGGTTACATGCATGAAATATGCATCAGCTATTGTCACTTTTATATGTCCCAATTTGCATGTGCATGCCATTTTTAGCGTTTGATTTTTTTGGTTCACTATCATATACAGTTGTATCTGCCCATCAGTTCATTTTCATTGTATGTATAGGTTGTATTGGAAAGAGACACAGGTCGCTCTCGTGGATTTGGGTTTGTTACATTCTCAGAACCTCGGGCTGTGGATGCTGCAATTCGGGGAATGCATAATGAGAACTAGATGGTAGGACCATTTCTGTGAACAAGGCTCAACCTAGGATGAACACGGATGATGGCTATGGATATGGAGGTGGTACTTACTCATCTGGTGCTAGAGGTGGATATCGCAGTGGAACTGATGTGGTACCCTCCGCAAGTGATGATTGTTTCAAATGTGGTCGTGCTGGACACTGGGCTCGTGAATGTCCTTATTCTGGGGGAGGTAGAACTGGAAGGTACTCACCCCCTTCCAGATATGGCAGTGGAACAGGTGGACGTGGTGATCGCTTTGTGTGGATCAGACCGTTTTGCTAACCGCTATGTTGATGACCGATATGATGGTGGGCGCTATGCCGATGATCGATATGGGGGTGGACGTGATCGCTATACTACTGATCGCTATCCACCAACTGCAGATCGTTTTACTGGTGACAGATATGGTGGTTCAGATCGTTATGCATCAAGTGGATTGCAAGGGAAAGAAAGCTATGAAAGAGATGGAGGAAGGTCTGGTGGAACTTATTATCGTGATGAACATAGAAGCACTGGTGGTTATGAAAGAGGTGGCATGGGAAGTGGTGATAGATATGGGACTGGTGGACCTGCTCGCATTGCTGGGAGTTACCGAGATAGGCCTGCTCCGTATGATCGTCCCAACCGGGCAGCAGCACGCTCTTATGAGGATCGCTACTGATGGAGGTTACCTGGAGCAGACCAGGGCTATAATATATGTTCCAGTTCTCAATTCCTACTTATATGACTTTCTATGTTAATGCTTCGACTCTCAAGTGCTGTTCTTCCATGCAGTTTGTTTGATTATTACTAGTGAACCAATAAGGCAGTACTTCAAATTAGGATGTTAGCTCATGCTTTCCAGGCAGTGGATGGTTCTAGTACCCTCTTATCATGGTACTGTTTAAGTACTTTGCAGTGTTTAATAATTGAGTTGTAGGGTGTTGTCTTAAACAACTTCTGGCATACCATTGGAGATTATTGTGACACATTAGGTGATTTTTTTTGAAGGGTTAATAGCTTCTATGTCACCATTATTTTTCTAAACTTCAAAAATACCATTACTATTTAAAATTCCCTTTTCCATGCTATTTGGGCTCATCTGTAGAGAATTATTTTTCACAAATACCCATATTATTCTTGCACTGTTCATCTTCTTCCCTCTGTCCTCGGTGCCAGTGCTGCCACCTCTCCCCCTCTTGTGTGAGGCTGCTGCTCTAGCTGCCACAGTGCCTTCCCTTCTCGTCCTGCTTGTTGTTGTCGTTCGTGACTCCTGGGATTGGTCGGAGGTGCGCACTAGAGGGAATATCGCAAAGATGACTCGCGCAAGGCGTGAGGTGCCACAAACAACGACGATGGGTGGGAGGAGGGGAGGTGTTGTGACGGCTAGAGCGGTGGCCTCACGCGACGGAGGAAGAGGTTGGTGGCAAGGATAGCGAGGGTAAGGGTATTTGCAAAAAATAGTTCGGGTGGGCTCAATAGTATCAAGGAGTGAATTTGAAATAAGCTATTAGATGAGTAGTAATGATATTTTTGACGTTTAGGAAAATAACAGTAGCAAGCTATTAACCCTTTGTTGAATGGTACACCAGCTGGAAAGAAAGTGTGCCTTTTGGAACTCATGTTCTCCGCTTGGGCCAACAGAATTGCAGCATCACTTGTCTTTTGGTATCGACAATTCAGTAAGGTCATGGGTGTTCCTGTGTAATATGCTGCCAGTTGCTGTTGTGTAAAGAAATGGCGACCAAGTTCTTCATCAAACCAGGCTGCATTTTTTTCTTGAAACGTTCCTTAAAAAAACTTGTAAGCAGTAAAGGTGATTGCAGAATACCTACATGGCATTCTTCATTCAAGCTGTCAGGATCACATGTTAACATACTGGAGATGAAGCGTGCATCCGAAACTGTTACAGTGCCCGAAATTTATAAACTTGCTCGGTTGGCCACCGTCTATTGCTGTTTTATTGTAAATCAAAATAGTGATCAATCATGATTTCCACTGCCCATCATGACCCACGCTGTTCTTCTCCGACACGATCTTATTCGCTCTCCAGGATGTCTACAATCAAGTGTCTTTGGATTGGGACCAACCACAAGCTAGGCTCGATCAGCTCAGCTCCATAGCTCCTGCGGTGTCGAACGAAAGAAAGGATAAAACAATACAGTATGTCGTGTTAGCTCGGAGACGACGCTGGTATGGAAATTGTTCAGTTCCATACATCTCAAAGAACATAAAGCGTGGGCTTACCGTTTCCAGCTACAGTACGGACTGTGGTAGAACCTTGTAGGGGTTCAGGATTGAATTTGGGTCAAGCAACTTCTTGATGGAGCCCATCAATTGCACCTGATCACATTGCAACATTAGTTGCGCAACCAAATGGTAATGCATGGCTAGAGCTAACAAACAATTCAACACCAAAGTTGACAAGCTAAGTAATGCTCCTTCCTTATGAGGATTACTATTCTGAAGGGACAAAACAGGTCCACATGGTGAACAGCTTCTATTTGACGTAGTTAACCAAAATAAATAAGCGATCCATGCCGTGTTATTGTCCATTATGAAAAGAGGCAGTTCATGATGCATAACAGGTCGTTTTAATAAAAAAAACTTTACAAAGAGCCTTTCACATAACAATACAATGCATCACTGATCGATGTCCTAAAAATGAATTCAAACGTTGTAAGGCACGTGAAGACTTACCGCCTCGGATGACTTGCTGTAGTGAATCTTCTCGGCTTTCATTAGACCCAACCCATGCTCTGCACTAATGCTCCTCTTTGGTTGGAGGTCCACTCATAGACAAATGGTTCGATTTGTGCCAAATCTATTTTTTTTTTCCAGTTAAACCACGAAAATAAGAAGGTTGTCCACGTTTCTATCTTGAGGTACTGAAGATTTTCCATGTTACATATAAATATTAAATCAGTTATGAGAAATACTTTGTCACTGTACTTGTTTGATACGATGTTCAAATGCAGATTCCCATCACCGAGATGTCCATAGCCCAACACTTCTCCCATACCACCTACAAAAGAAAGGAAATAAGTAAACAGTAGCGTCTACGCTACTAATGGCACAAAAAATTAGACAATTACCAACACGACTGCGAATTTCTTCAACAATATCATAGAGCTTCTCTACAGGTATGGACAAGTCATACTTGTAGACAGCTCCAACTTTGACAGATGCCTCTGATATACCCTGCAACCGAAAACAGCCATTTTAACAATGTTTGCCAAAGACAGATTCATTAAATCAGTAATCTCTAGGTGTTGTCATTTGATTTAACTAGTTTTGGACCTGCGTTACAATATGGTAATGTTTCCTTTTGTTTTAGGTATTTCACCTAAACAGAGAAATTTACATATCAGATTAAACGTATGATCACCTCACGAACTCTCCAAAAATTAGACGCTTGGCTAATATCTTGTGCTATAACTCCATCAGCTACCAGGCCATCTTCCATTGAACGCAACAAAAAAGCTTCAAGTTTTGCTCTACAAAAGAAAAGAAAAACAGTGGTGTAACTATAGCACCTTTCCAATGTAGAAATCTCCATAAATTGGTTTCCCACCTAGTGATGTTTATGTTATTTCAAGTAGAAATGGTAAAAGCCAGTTCATATTTCATAATGACTGATATGTTCAAATTCAAACCAGAGCATACTCCAGACCACATCGTTTTCAAATTACTTCATTTGCAGCCCAAGATGAAACACGGACTACATTTTGATGCATGTCTTAATGAAATGTAAACGTCACAAGATGAAACAACTAAGTAAAATTGCCATTGTGTTCTCCTAAGATAAATCAATGGTAACTCACAATAGAATAGCAATAACAACTACCAACATTGTTGTGCTAACACAGAATTATCAACATGCTGCAAAAACTTACTTATCATATGACTCATCACTTCCTGTCGTCTCGATTAGAACATAAAACTGTACGGTGAGGCAGGTAGAGGATTCTGAACCCCTTCCAAATATTTCATAGCCTTAAAACCAAACAAATTATTAAAAGCCAATCCAATATGCAAGCATACATGATAATAAAAGTTATTTCTTATAAAGAGTAAATTAGAAACCAAGACATACTAAAGTGTATTATATTGATCCAAATTGGCAAGGCAATCACAACCTCTTCCCTACTTTACAAAATGCGACCTGAGACTTGTTGAAGATACAAACATATTTGCATGCAATTATTCTCTATGATGTGTACTTTGCTAAAAGAAATGCTTCTGCAAGTACCAGATCAATACAATGACGATCCATGAACTCAAATGCAGAGACAATCTCACCCAAATTCCTCTTAGCTGCCAATAGCAATTTCTGGATACACAATCAGTAAGAAGAAATCACAATCTATAAGATCACATACATACACTTGATAACAAAGGTCCAACAAGGCCTAGAAATGAATTGTCTATCCAGACCTGGCAGCTCATGTAGTCATTGCAGGAAAGAAATGCAACATTAGTTGAGGGTAGCTTTGCAGGTGTAAGTATTGCAGCTTTAGTGACCACTCCTAGTGAGCCTTCACTTCCTGAACATCTGGAATTGGTTAGTGTATCCAGTACTAACCAATGAAAATAATTCAATGCAAATGTAAAACAGCTGAATATACTTATTGTATTCATTACTAACCAATAAATAAGTGCTTCAGGTCATATCCAGTGTTGTCTTTCCTTAAAGTAGTAAGCATATCGAGGACAGTTCCATCGGCCAGAACAACTTCAAGGCCTGAATAGGGAGAATAACAATGAAGAGTTTACAACATATCACATATTTCAGAAACAACAGCCATTATAGGCTTAGAAACTGCATAGTTTTTTTTGTTTGTTTTTTTTTTTTTTTTTTGGGGGGGGGGGGTCTCCAGCCCCATGCATCATCAATACATCACAAACTTATATTAATCGCAATAAGGTAATTAAAACAACAAACAAGATATGTTGATACTTTTTGAAATATAATTGAAACCAGGATATTGCTATAAGATTAACAGAGAAAAAAGATGTTCTAGGGAATCCAAAAAAACCTTTCAAATGGGGACCAAGAGGACAATAATTAAAAACACAATTATAACTCAAAAAGAAAAAAAGGAGGTCTTAGTGTCCTACTTTAACTTACCAAGTACATTTCCATGGAGTGAACCATAACGTATGAAGCGCAGGCCACCAGCATTAGTAGAAATGTTTCCACCTATGTGACAACTACCTTTTGCCCCCAAGTCAAGCGGCATAATAAACCTGAATAAGAAAACGATAAACATCATCTTAAGTTTTTTTGGTTGTAGTAACAATAAGCATAGATGAACCTTACAAATCACATACTGGAGTAACAAAATGACAAAGTTACTGGCAATTTCATACCACATGCATCAACTGACTACATGTCTACATGAGTCTTATGATAAGCTAACTGCTAACATCTCAATGGCTGACACAATATTTATGAACAGAACATATCCAGTGCAAGATGTATGCACAAAATTTCAAACAAAAAAATAATGGAAATGCTAGAGACAAGTTACCCCTTATTTTCCACGAAGGAACTTAAATTCTCCAACACACAACCAGCTTCGCAAGTAAGAATACCATTTACCTGCAACATATAATAACCATGCTCAGAACTTGGCAACTACTACCTGGAATTTGTCTATGGCTGATCATAACCATGGATAAATAACTTAAATATCAAAAACTAATCGATGAGCAGATTACAGTGTTCAGGATATTGAATACAAACAAAAGGAACTGTACCAAGTACCAACATTGTCAAAGGATATTATGTTGTTCATACCACCAAGGCTGATGATCACCTGCAAACAAGGGGGAGCACTTGTGACCTCAGGACTTAAATATAAGAGTAGTCATAAAATACAGTGTGTCGAAGCACGGCAGATCAAACAAAGATTCAATCGATATGCATGTCACATCGATAGGTACACAAAGAGGTACTATATGGACTGGATCAAAATCATATTGGCAGTGCAGTACATAATATTAACCACAAACATGGAAACTGAATGAGCTCAAAATAATACATCGTCCATGTTTCTAGAGAAACCAATAACTATCTAAAGTAAGTTAGCTGCTGAAGAGGAGCTAAAAATAATAAACAAAGAATATGTCTAATCATTAAAACAGAGTTTTAACTCTGCCTGTGTTGTCTCAACATAACAGGTTCCAAGCCCTGGTAAAGCAGGGAGGGTCCCTTTCCCCTAAAAGGTTGTAATAGACTTGATGAACCAATGGAAAACCTAGTCACTCAAACAGAGATGAAACCCAAAATTGGATTTAAACTCTAGTCTATCCCAATTTGCTTGGGATTGAAAGGCTTTGAATAAGAAGAAGAAGATTAAAACAGAGCTTTATAGTTACCTCGTCATGAACAGGCACACTGCCACCTACAAGGCCTGTATTGCCACCTTGTGGGACCACAGCCAATCGTCTGGAGTTGCAATAAGAAAGAATCTTAGAAACCTGGAATCAAAGAATGATCTCATAAACAATTTGCACATTAGTTTTTAATATGACTGACCATGAAGAAAACTGAATTACGATAAATGAGCCAGGCAAGAAGGAAAATACCTCAGTAGTACTTTTTGGTAAAAGCAATAGCTGACTTGAACCCTTGTATTTACCCATCCAGTCCACATTTGCAACTGCTACCCTGTCTTCATCCTGAACTACACTGCTCTCACCCAAGACGATCTTAAAGTAGGACACGTCATCAGAATTCAGCACTGAATAGGCTGGATTTCTCTGAATGTGTGCCACTGCCGAACAGAATGAACGCTTCTGAACTTCGAAATTCATGTGTGTGCTCTGTCGTGTGTCATCTGTTTCTATATTAGTTCTAGATCCATACAAGTGGCGGCGACCTTGAAGCAAATAGAATCTGCTAAAACCATGGTTTGTGGTTCCATAATGTGTAGGAGACATGCCTAGAAAGCATCATTTATCATAAGATTTCAGTTAAAAACATCTCCTGGAGCTTTGTGTGAATCATCAGATATATTTTATAATTCCAAGTTCGCAGAGAGCATGGAAAGTGGTATTTTTCAATCTGATAAATTAAACTTTGGGAACAAGATTATTATTATAAAAAATCAAACCATACAACATTATTCGGGGCATCTCAGAAACCTTAATGCTATCACCATGTAGAAAACTAGTTGACCATACTTCAGTTAGATAGCTTGGAGCCATGGATTGAGCAAACAAGACTATGCAACTGTTTCAAGATAGATCCATACATGGACAATTATACTTGCATTGTTTCCATTGATGTTATGCCATATATATTCATTTTACCAGGACATTGAGTTACTCACAACAATTTCTCCAAGACCACCATATACACAACTTCAGAGCTAATGATCTGCACCTATGATGTTTTTATGACACACTACACTTAACTCCTTCCGAATTATGCCTATATCAGCCTATAATTTTGGCACGCAAACTAAATCCCAGTTAAAACAAAAAAAACGACACCCAGACTGAAATCATCGGTGACCACCACTTCACCATCCATCAATTGATATTTCCGATTTCCAGCAACCAGCATGTTGCTGCAAGCCTGCAACTCAAACTAATTCACAAACAACTAAGGAAAAACTGACATAGCCACTATCCCTCCTATCTCGGTGCATACATACAGCTCGGGAAGGGAATCCAGACCTAACACCCGACCGGATCATCCAAACTGTGCCGAGTACGAGGGGATGAGCGAGCGGGAAAGAACTAATCAATCACCTCGTGCCTGTAGCTCGCCGGCGAGGGGGGCCAGGCGGCGGAGGAGTCCTGCCGCCGCGCGCCTCGCCATCCCACTAGTCTCCGGCTCTCGCGCCCACAGAGTCAACCGGCGAAGGCCAATCCCGAATCACCCAGAGCCAGCCGCGAGCCGCGAGCTGAGCGGGCCTCGGAGTAGGAGGGAACACTCGGTTGGGTCGAAGCAGAGGACCGACCACAGCCGCCCCCGGACCAGCCGGTCCGGTCCGTACACCGCGAAGTCGCGCGTCGCCTTCTCCTCCCGCCCCCGGATCGACGCCCTCGCCGTCGCAGATCGGAGAGGTCGCGCGCGGCGTCTGCACAAGCGGAGCTGTGAAAGAGGAAGCAGACCAGACGAACACTCGGCTTGGTCGAGCTGAGCTGGCAAGATTAGTCATGACGTGTCAAGATTTGCTATTTTGACACTCTACAAAAGTAGCTTTCGTGTTTTTAACATTCGAATCACTTTCATTCACTTAGATGTCATACGTGTCAGTCTCAAAAGTATTATTATAAATAAAATATATATCTTTGGAGTGTCAAAATAACATTTCTTTTGAGTAATCTTACGTTGAACTTTGAGATTCTTTGTTGATTTTTATTCCCTTGTTTACATATAGCATTAAGTAATAAATGATAATAATAATAATAATAGTATAGATATTTTAGAGATAACATCGATTTTTTATTAGTATTTATTTAGAACAAATTTTAAAAATTAAGAAGTGCTATATTTTAGGATGGATGGGGCAGCTCAGCTCATATTCCATTTTATTTGCGTGCGGTGTATTTGTAATTTACTCCACAGTTCATCCCAACTTTTTTGCGTGATGATCGAAGAACAATGGAAGATTGATTGCTCGTCGTTCGTTCCCTTTCTTTTGATACCCAGGTTGAATTTTGTAGTTTTAGTAATTTTTTCTGTGTGTCGTCGGTGATTTATTTTGGATTTTTTAGGCATCCGAATATGCCACAAAATTTTATAATATTTTTATAGAAACTAAATTAAATCCATCGAAATTTCTTTGAAATAATTAATTCTAAATACCGACCCAAGTAGCCCAAATGCAAAGCTTATCACTAATGAGGTCTAAGGGTCTATTTGGTTGGTAGCCACAATTTGCCACGCCACAAGTGTGGCAGCCACAATTGTGACGAGAAAAATTGTGACTGTCAACCAAACAGGCTTTAAGTATTTAAAATGAAGCAGCCATCACTAGTGAAGGCGCCACAAATGGACAAAAGATAAATTCAAGCCGATTACCACAAATTCCACATATTTCGGCCACTCCTAATTTTTGCATTATTAATTATTTTTTTTAAAATTTTAAAAAATATATGACTGTTTTTGTAGAAATATATTCATGTCGCCCATTGTGTGTTAAAAATCCTCCACCAGTGGGCGATTTTTGCGACGCTGCAATTTCTCAGTCTATTAAACACACCGGCCCATCCTACATGTCTGTCAACTTGCAGCCCATTTACACAATAGGCCTCGCTTTTCGCCTACCGGTCCCCGTTTGTCGAGGAATAATTCGATTTATGTCATTATAATTTTGTTACTTTTAAAAAATGTAATTATAATTTGTATATTCGTATATTTAAATTTATGTTATTTTAGAATTGTAGCTCTCTGAAAATGTAATGACATATTTCAGAATTTTGTAAAATTGTAATGAGATATTTCGGAATTATCTAAATTTGTAATAGTATAGTTCAGAGTTCTCTAAAATTATAATGACATTAATCTAAATATATGAATTGTAATTATATTTCTTTAAAATCATAAAATTGTAATAGCGCGATCGATGCCACACGTGTGGTAAGGGGCAAATGAACAACAACCAGCGATTTAGTGGCAGCATATGAACTATGATTTTTGGACCGTTAAATCGAATCGATGACTGCTTACTTACGGATCGTCCGATCAAGATTCGGCGGGTGTTAAAAATGGGCTTCACGTGTTGCGAGACACATTTCCCGGTAGTTTCGGAGAAGAGGCTCAGCACCATCGGATGTGCGATGAACAGTTCGTATCGATAACTGCAGAGAGTACAGTTGGTCCCATAAAGTCAGAGGAGCGGGATTGTTGGAACTGTTGGACCGGAAACGGCGACCAGAGGGGGGGGTGAATGGGAGCTATTAAAATTTCGGGCTAAAAACTTAGCCTTCGGTTCTGTTCTGTCTTCTGCGGAACAGACTTCGAACACAACCTTCGAAGGTCTGGTTCAGAGGTACTTCGACACCTTTGAACACAGGCTTCGGAGTGGCAAAAGTTCGAAGCCAAGAAGACTTCGCTCCACTTACAGCCCTCGAAAATCTACTCTGCTAAGTCAGTGCAGGCTCCGCACACAGGGTGCTTCGAGCAGGCTTCGCACTTCACCCTTCGCAAGACTGGACAGCCCTCTCAGGACTTCGACCAAGTACTTGGCGACAGCAACTGGTGTTGAGCTTCGTACGCGAAGGTCTACACGCACACACAACGGACTACGCTAAGGGCTTCGACACAAGAAGCACTACGGGAAACGATCAGGGCTTCGCTAGTAAGCAGCGAGGTCTTGCCTCGTGTTACACAGAGCGACAGCACACTGAAAAACACACTTCGCGAGAAAAACACCCTTCGCCAAGACAGGCTGTGGTGAACTAAAACTAGCGAGGTATGCAACTCGAGCTCAAGCAAAAGCACACAGAAGCAGGGCTTCGCCGCTTGAACAAGGAACACAAAATATATTGAACTCTGGATGAAAACCAGTGAGGTCTGTGTGTACAGGAGCTCAACAGTAAATGCTCAAAGTGTTCAATGTTACCTACCGAGCCCCCATATTTATAGCCCACGGCTTCATCCTAAGGAAGTGACTACTTTACCCCTAGGGTTTACATTCATTTTGTCTCTTCAGAACTAAGGGGTACAAAAGGTAGTCCACCTTTATTCTGGAGGCTTTTCTGTCAGCTGCAGAGGGGACAGTGTCAGCTTTTTTCAGAACAGACAGTGTCAGCCTTTACAGTGTTGACTTCTGGAACCTCCCTTCGCACCGGAGGGTGCGGTAGCTTCGGCGAGAAGCCTGCAGCCTGTTGGCCTACGCTCCGCCGAAGAAGTCCTTCGATACAGTGACGGTTTTGAGCCGAAGCCGTCAAAGCCCTTGGGCCTTCGCACCAACACCTCCGGAGTGGACCACCACGGCTTCGCAGCTTCACCCAGCTCGAACTCCGTCAGTCCGTGTACCGAAGCCATGCATGGCCGAAGCACCACAAGACAACCTTGCTCCGGAGCTAGCCTCGCTCCGAAGACTTCCTCACTCCGAATCCCCACCTTCAGAGTTCCACCCTTCGAAGTCCCTCCTTCATCCAAGGCCTCCGCATGAAGCATTCCATGAGCACTCCGTCGCAGTGCCTCTCTCCGAGCACACTCCTCGATGAGCCTCACCCGGACCATGCCTTCGATGCGCCTCGACTTCTGAGACCTTCGTCGGGCACCTTCGAGTGTCTCCCTCCGGAGCACACTTCGAACTCCTTGCCTCCGCAGAGGACTTGGTCCACCAACTCCGAAGTCACTCCATCCGGAGTACCTTCGAAGTGCCTCATGTCCGAGGACTTTGTCTCGGAGCACCTTCAGCCGGAACCACGCTCCGCACTCTCTGCCTTCACCTGGCACGCCTCGACCCGAGGACCGACCCGGACCACCTTCGCAGCCACCGTGACGGAGCTCCCCGCTCCCCTGGCATCAAGCCTCCCGCTTGACCCAGGTTCACCCGGCTCGAACCTTGTCCGTCGCCTCCGAAGTCCCTGCGCACCACAGACAAGCAGACAAGTGTATCCAGTACTCCGGAGACCTCTCCGGGTTAGCAACCTCCGGCACACACTCCGGTGTACCGCCCAAAGTACCGAAGCCATCGGTACGAACACAGTCATTGTGTACTGCCGAACCCCTCCGACGAGCACACTCCGCTGCACAGCTGCAGCAAGCAAACACCGAACACCCTTCGGTAAAACCACCTCCGAACACCCTTCGGAGGTACCACCTCCGAAGCCCCTTCGGAGGTGCCCTTCGAACAGAGGGTAAAATCCTGTCAATCACTCATCACACAACACCGAAACCAACCCTTGGTTTCTCAATCTCCCCCTTGATGAGTGCATTGACAACCAAATCCAAGTTCAAGAAAATGTAAAAATTTTCAGCACACAAGTGACCATAAAAACTCAGAAAAGAGCCAAAGCATGTCACTTGATAAAAGAATTTTTCTCCCCCTTTCTCAAAAGAGTAAAAGCCCTTTTGGCAAATCTCCCCTTGATAAGAACTCCCCCTGAGTTAAGCAAATTTTTCTCCCCCTTTATGTCAAAAATCTCTCCCCCTTTTAAAAATTATGCCTTCTTGCGGCAGAGAACATAGCAAACCTCTCCCCCTTTGGCAATGCAAGCATCAAGGAGCATTCAAAAGATGCAAAGCTTCAAAATGAATAGAATTGCAAAGACATATAATGCAAAAATATGCCAAAATTAACACAAATGATCATGTGCTCAGCTTAATTTAACAATTTGTGAAACAAGATGATGGCATGTGATTTTGTCATTTTGAAGTAAAAGCATCACCACTTAATCACAGCAGCTAGACATGGAAGGCAAGGACTGCGCAAAGCTAACAAATTCTACCCTAGACAGACAAGTCTTTGTCAAAGGAGCTGTGAAAGCAAACTTGATGATCAATTAATTTTGTTGTTCTTTTTTTTAATGCCAGGGGTTATTTGTTTGTCCACCTTATACTTTCCAATCAAGCCAAGCCTAGGCATGAAAGCCATCTGAAGCTTAAGGCGGTGATTTTGGCATACACTACACTATCCCAGTTCAGACCAAAGTGCAATGGTAAGCAGTCTAGAATAGAGTAGTGCGACAAACAAACCCTCCTAGATCTTTTCATTTAAACCAGGCAAATCATGGATTTTTGATTTTGATTCAGATGATTGACTTATTTTGATGAATATCCATGAATAAAGAACACAATTTTTCAAGTTGCAAATTTTAGCATCCAAGGAACAGTGTCTTGCTGTCAAGTAGATAAAAGATAGCTAAAAGCAGTCCAGCCTAAACAAGCTAGATACAAGATTGTGTGGTGAGCAAGTTTTGATTTTAGAAAATAAAACATCATGCACAACCAATGTTCCAGACATATTTCATAGAGCTGAGCTGTCATGATTTCTTTGAATTAAAAGCAGGCATATAATAGCAAAAGATGTGAATGCAATTCCACACATAATGAGCATATGCAAGACAATTAAAATCAGCTCCCCCTCACAAAATGCCGTAGGGATGACATATACCAAGTTCCCCACGCAAGTAAGCAAATCGAGAAGCATCGAGGGGTTTTGTAAAATATCGGCAAGCTGGTGTTGGGTATCAACATATTGAAGTTCAATATCACCCTTCTCATTGTGATCTCTGAGAAAATGATACCGTACATCAATGTGTTTGGTTCTGGAGTGCTGAACCGGGTTGTTTGCAATACAAATAGCACTAGTGTTATCACAGAAAAGTGGAACACTCTTATAATCTAACCCGAAATCCCGCAAAGTGGAAACCATCCACAAAATCTGAGAGCAACAGCTAGCTGCAGCAACATATTCGGCCTCAGCCGTCGATTGTGCAACACTAGACTGTTTGCGGGAAGACCAGCAAACCAGAGACGTACCCAGAAAATGACAAGTACCAGAGGTACTCTTCCTATCAATTCTACACCCAGCAAAATCCGCATCTGAATAACCTCTAAGACATAAAGATGAAGACGATGAATACCATATGCCAAATTCAAGGGTGTGTTTGAGATACCTTAGAATGCGCTTAACCGCTTGGCGGTGCGAAGCTCGTGGTGAAGCCTGAAAACGAGCGCACAGACACACTGCGAAGTGTATGTCCGGCCTCGTAGCAGTCAAGTAGAGGAGGGAGCCGATCATGCTTCGGAACTCCTTCTGATCTACGGCTTCTCCATCTTCGTCAGGGTCCAATGCTACAGATGTAGCCATTGGAGTGGCGAGGGGCTTCGCATCAGACATGTCGAACTTCTTGAGCAGGTCCTTGGTGTACTTCGTCTGGTGGACAAAAGTACCTTGTTTGCTTTGCTTGATTTGCAAACCAAGGAAAAAGGTGAGTTCACCCATCATCGACATTTCAAACTCCCTGCTCATGGTATCTGCAAACTCGGCAACCAAAGCATGAGAAGAGCCACCAAAGATGATATCATCCACATAAATCTGAACTAGGAGGAAATCTTTGCCATGCTTGAGAGTAAACAAAGTTTTATCAACAGAGCCCATCAAATACCCTCGCTCAAGCAGAAAAGACTTAAGTCTATCATACCAAGCCCGAGGGGCCTGCTTGAGTCCATAAAGAGCCTTATGAAGTTTAAGGACTTTATGTGGGTACTTGGGGTTTTCAAAACCAGGGGGTTGTTTTACATAAACATCTTCACCTATGAAGCCATTAAGAAAAGCACTTTTGACATCCATTTGATAGAGTTTGAATCCCCGGGATGTCGCAAAGGCAAGCAAAATCCTAATGGCCTCAAGGCGAGCAACAGGTGCAAAAGTTTCAGTAAAATCAATCCCTTCTAGTTGAGAAAAGCCCTGAGCTACAAGTCTAGCCTTGTTTCTAACAATTGTCCCATCCTCCCCTTGTTTATTTTTGAAAATCCATTTTGTTCCAATGAAATGAACATTTGGTGGAGGATCAACTAAAGTCCAGACTTGATTTCTCTCAAAATTCTCAAGTTCCTCATGCATGGCATTGATCCAACTAGAATCAGAAAATGCATGACTAACATCTAAGGGCTCGAAAGAAGCAACAAAAGAAGCATTAGTGAAATGGGCATGAGAACGTGTTACCCTTTGATCAAGCTCACCAATGATCTGCTCGGGAGGGTGCATCCTTTGAACATGATGTGGAGCCTCGCGACGTGATGCAGTCTCCCCCTCAACTTGTGCGTTGGAGTGGTCCAAGATGACCGATGTTGAGGAAGTCGCTTCGGGACCTCGTGCCGAAGTAGATGAAGCGGGGTCAGCTTCGGGGTTTGACGTCGAGGGTAGTAGGGGTTCATCCTCGAATTCTCCAGGATCTTCATCTTCGAATAAGGTCTGTTCCATATCGTGTCCATTTGCCTGTTCAAAAGCAGAACTAACAGAGGGGGTTGATTCATCAAAAGTCACATCACATGACTCGATGACAGTGTTAGTCTCTAAATTATAAACACGATAAGAATGACCATGTGTAGTATAGCCCAAAAAGATCCCGTCAGAAGAACGCGACTCAAATTTATCCAAGTTACCGCGTTTTAGGATAAAGCAGCGACAGCCAAAAACTCGAAGATGAGTAACCTTGGGCTGTCTCCCAAAACGTAGTTCATAAGATGTCAAATTTAAAATTGAGCGCAAGAAAATTCGGTTTGAGATGTAGCAAGCAGTGTTCATGGCCTCAGCCCAGAATTTTCTAGGAGTCCTATGCTCATCAAGCATCGTCCTAGCCATCTCAACCAAAGTGCGGTTTTTCCTCTCAACAACACCGTTCTGTTGAGGAACCCGCGGAGCAGAGAATTGATGTTCTATGCCATGCTCCATGCAAAAGTCAACAAAGAGACTATTTTTGAACTCGGTGCCATTATCGCTTCGAATGAATTTTAATGCACCCAGGAGTTCAGTAAAAAGTCTCAAAGCCAAGCTCCGAAAGTGTGAAAACACTTCATCCTTGCTGGCAAGAAAGAAGACCCAAGAGTAGCGAGAGAAATCGTCGACAATAACAAGTACATACCACTTGCCGCCTAAAGAACTAACCCGAGAAGGACCTACAGTGTCCATATGGAGAAGTTCTCCGGGCTGTTCAGTCATCACTGTGGTGACTGGCGAATGCGAAGCGGCAATCATTTTTCCATGTCGACAAGGAGCGCAAACTAAGTTCTTCTCAAACTTGAGCTTGGGCAATCCTCGGATCATACCTAGGGCACTCAGACGAGCGAGCAACTCAAAGCTCATATGCCCTAGTCTCCTATGCCACTTCCAAAGCTCAGAAGTCGAATGAGCAACAAGACAATGAGAAGAACCAGATGACTCTGAAAAATCAGCTCCAAAAACTCTCCCAACCCTGAAGATCTTACACACCATAACGCCATCAGAATTGAGCACTTGCGAAGTATCGCGATGAAATCGCACTTCGAAGCCCTCATCAAGCAACTGAGATACAGACAACAAATTGTATCCCAGGTTCTCAACCAAAGCAACATCTTTGAGAGTGAAATTCGTGTTAATTCTTACCACACCTTTACCTTTCACTCTACTCCTTCGATTGTTTCCGAAGGTGATATGTTCCCTTTGCTTGGTTGTGGTGAGGCTGGAGAACCATGCTGCATCTCCGGTCATGTGGCGCGAACAACCGGAGTCCATGATCCACATGCCCTCCAAGCCTCGACCTGTCGCCTACACATGATAAGAACGCCTCGATCGCTCAGTGCTGGGGTGAGCAAAATAATGACTAGGCATCCAGCACTGAGTGACACGAGTAGTAGGCACAGTAAAAGCAGACGGTCTACACACATGAAAATCAGAATGATGCGAAGTGCGAGGTCTACCTACATGCAAAGAACGCAAAGCATGACGAGGTCTCCTACTCTGACGAGGTACAAAGCTACTCGCCCGAGGTCTACCACCATATGGAACATGGTGAACACCTCGAGGAGCAAAACCTCTCCGAGAAACACGAGGAGCCTCGAAAACAGGACGAGAGTAATACTCAGACTCATGCATACCTAAAGATGGGTAATGCATGTCCTGATAGCTCATCGCCTGTGCACGTCGCTCATCCTTGATGCGACGGAAACAGAAACCAAACAAATGACCCGCCCGCTGACAATAAGAACAATGAAACACTCTCCTGGGGGCACTCTCATGGGTCATAGGAGCAACTCTCACAGGCTCCTTGGGTTTCTTCTGAGTGGTTTTCTTGGGAGGATTTTTCTTGATAGGAGGTGTGGTTTTCTTTGGTGGATGGGTAGGCTTTTTGGCTGATGGGGTGTCCAACAGAGCTCTCTCTTTCTCTAGGGTGGTGGGAGAGGTGAAAACAGTTTTGGTCTTACTGTCTGAAGCTATCCTCTCAAAACCCAAACCTAGAGCTACCCCGGCTCTGTCAGCACACAACTTGGTCTTGGCCAAGAGTAAATCCATCCTACCCTTCCCTTCAGTGCATTTATTCACCACAGAAAGAAGGTATTCATTTTCAGACATGAGGTTCTCAGCTCGCTCTCTAGCAGTGCCTAGTTGGTCCTTAAGGGTGATGCAAGTGTCACAAACAGGTTGCACATCCTTAGAACTACCGGCCCTCTCCAATCTAGCCTCTAAATCATGAACATGCTTATCACGTAAATTAATGCTATCGCGTAATAAAGAGCAGTTCATGCAATCAATAATTTCATGAGGTCTAGACTCCGCCTCCAAAAGCTGCTTCTGTGCAGTCTCAAGCTCAGAGAGAGTTTGAGCATGTACAGAGCGCAACTGAGCAAGCTCACTCATGACAACAGAACATGATTCACAATCAGCATCATCATATTTAGACTTAAGCATGGCATATTCAGTAGATACAGATTCTAGCCTAAGTCTAAGGTCTTTTCTTTCTCTAGCGGCTTGCACAAGCAATCTATCCTGACCTAGCACAACTTCATTCAGCTCATCTAATTTAATTAGAAGCTGATCAGATGATAGGTTTACCTCAGATGAGTCAAGCTCATCGCCGCTGTGATCGCTGTCGGCCATGAAGCAAAGGCCGGTGAAGTCACGTCCCTTCTTGTCCTTCTTGTCCTCCTTCCTTGGGGACTCCTCCTCCTCAGAGCTCGACTCCTCAGTTGAGGATGTGTCGATGTCGCTGAGAGCAGCAACAAAAGCTCTGGAAGCGGCCTTGGCTACTTTCTTAGCCATCTTGCCGCGCTTGCCCTTCACAAAGGGCTTCCTCTCCTTTTGTGGAATTTGGGGCGCTCACTCTCATCTCTCTTCTTGACCTTGGGGCAATTGGCCTTAATGTGAGAGGTGTCGCCACATTCATAGCAGCCACTAAAACCACTTCTCCTCTGATCCCGTCTCTCATGATGAAAGCGGGTGAACCTCCGGGCAATGAGAGCAAGCTCATCATCAGCTAGAGTGTCCACCTGCTCCTTTGTGACGGAGACCAGGGAAGACAAAGCAAAACCATCTGCAAGAACACAAGTGCCTGATGTGCTTGGTTCTGCAGTGGTGCCACGGCTAGTGCTAGAAACCAATGGCTGTGGCAAAGAGCTTCTGTGCACTGCAAGAGATGCCTTGGCAATCTCTGTGGACTTCAGCTTGCTAAAGAGTTCGTCACAGGTTAGAGTGTCATAGCCTGTGGACTCCTCAATGCTGGATATCTTCACTTCCCATATGCTACGATCAAGAGCATAGAGAAGCTTGATAGCCCTATCGTGATCACTGTAAGCAAGCGTCCCGTTGGATCGCAAGTTACTCACTATCGCGTCAAAGCGAGAAAACATGGCATCTACAGATTCACCAGGTGCCTGCACAAACAGCTGATACTGTTGATTGTAGGTGCTTTGGCGCCTGGCCTTAATCTGAGCAGAGCCCTCATGAAAGACAGTGAGTGTTGTCCAAATTTCCCTAGCAGTCCTAAGGTGCTGCACCCTATCAAACTCACTCCGACTCAAACCAATGAACAGTATGTTCCTTGCCTTCGAGTTGGCAATATACTGATCTTTTTCAGTCTGAGTGGTGCGGGTATCAGGGATGGAGTATTGTGAGTCCACAATCTCCCAAATTGCATTTCCTTGGCTTAACAAGTAAGCCTCCATGCGCACCTTCCAGTATGCAAAATCTGTCCCATCGAACAGAGGAATTTTACTGCCTCTATCCATGTCGCCAACAGATCACAAAACCGGTTAAGGTCAACTGGTGATCTTAACCTGCTCTGATACCAATTGTTGGACCGGAAACGGCGACCAGAGGGGGGTGAATGGGAGCTATTAAAATTTCGGGCTAAAAACTTAGCCTTCGGTTCTGTTCTGTCTTCTGCGGAACAGACTTCGAACACAACCTTCGAAGGTCTGGTTCGGAGGTACTTCGACACCTTCGAACACAGGCTTCGGAGTGGCAAAAGTTCGAAGCCAAGAAGACTTCGCTCCACTTACAGCCCTCGAAAATCTACTCTGCTAAGTCAGTGCAGGCTCCGCACACAGGGTGCTTCGAGCAGGCTTCGCACTTCACCCTTCGCAAGAGTGGACAGCCCTCTCAGGACTTCGACCAAGTACTTGGCGACAGCAACTGGTGTTGAGCTTCGTACGCGAAGGTCTACACGCACACACAACGGACTACGCTAAGGGCTTCGACACAAGAAGCACTACGGGAAATGATCAGGGCTTCGCTAGTAAGCAGCGAGGTCTTGCCTCGTGTTACACAGAGCGACAACACACTGAAAAACACACTTCGCGAGAAAAACACCCTTCGCCAAGACAGGCTGCGGTGAACTAAAACTAGCGAGGTATGCAACTCGAGCTCAAGCAAAAGCACACAGAAGCAGGGCTTCGCCGCTTGAACAAGGAACACAAAATATATTGAACTCTGGATGAAAACCAGTGAGGTCTGTGTGTACAGGAGCTCAACAGTAAATGCTCAAAGTGTTCAATGTTACCTACCGAGCCCCCATATTTATAGCCCACGGCTTCATCCTAAGGAAGTGACTACTTTACCCCTAGGGTTTACATTCATTTTGTCTCTTCAGAACTAAGGGGTACAAAAGGTAGTCCACCTTTATTCTGGAGGCTTTTCTGTCAGCTGCAGAGGGGACAGTGTCAGCTTTTTTCAGAACAGACAGTGTCAGCCTTTACAGTGTTGACTTCTGGAACCTCCCTTCGCACCGGAGGGTGCGGTAGCTTCGGCGAGAAGCCTGCAGCCTGTTGGCCTACGCTCCGCCGAAGAAGTCCTTCGATACAGTGACGGTTTTGAGCCGAAGCCGTCAAAGCCCTTGGGCCTTCGCACCAACACCTCCGGAGTGGACCACCACGGCTTCGCAGCTTCACCCAGCTCGAACTCCGTCAGTCCGTGTACCGAAGCCATGCATGGCCGAAGCACCACAAGACAACCTTGCTCCGGAGCTAGCCTCGCTCCGAAGACTTCCTCACTCCGAATCCCCACCTTCAGAGTTCCACCCTTCGAAGTCCCTCCTTCATCCAAGGCCTCCGCATGAAGCATTCCATGAGCACTCCGTCGCAGTGCCTCTCTCCGAGCACACTCCTCGATGAGCCTCACCCGGACCATGCCTTCGATGCGCCTCGACTTCTGAGACCTTCGTCGGGCACCTTCGAGTGTCTCCCTCCGGAGCACACTTCGAACTCCTTGCCTCCGCAGAGGACTTGGTCCACCAACTCCGAAGTCACTCCATCCGGAGTACCTTCGAAGTGCCTCATGTCCGAGGACTTTGTCTCGGAGCACCTTCAGCCGGAACCACGCTCCGCACTCTCTGCCTTCACCTGGCACGCCTCGACCCGAGGACCGACCCGGACCACCTTCGCAGCCACCGTGACGGAGCTCCCGCTCCCCTGGCATCAAGCCTCCCGCTTGACCCAGGTTCACCCGGCTCGAACCTTGTCCGTCGCCTCCGAAGTCCCTGCGCACCACAGACAAGCAGACAAGTGTATCCAGTACTCCGGAGACCTCTCCGGGTTAGCAACCTCCGGCACACACTCCGGTGTACCGCCCAAAGTACCGAAGCCATCGGTACGAACCCAGTCATTGTGTACTGCCGAACCCCTCCGACGAGCACACTCCGCTGCACAGCTGCAACAAGCAAACACCAAACACCCTTCGGTAAAACCACCTCCGAACACCCTTCGGAGGTACCACCTCCGAAGCCCCTTCGGAGGTGCCCTTCGAACAGAGGGTAAAATCCTGTCAATCACTCATCACACAACACCGAAACCAACCCTTGGTTTCTCAGGAACAATTGCGTTAGTTACAGCAGGTTTTTGTGTGGTGGAGTGTGATGTGGAGAATGAGCCTCGAAGGGCTCTAACAGAGGGAGAAAAAGGTTTATACTGGTTCGGGCCTCTCCGGGGTGATAATAACCCTACGTCCAGTTGTGGTGGATTTAGCATGGTATGCCCTAGTATGGAGTAATAATTCCAGGTCTCTTGGCCCCCTGGAGCGTGTCCCTGTTACAAGGGCTTGGCCCTGCTTTTATAGGCGCACAGGCCAAAGGAAAAGACCGGGATGCCCCCTCTGAGCCCCAGGCTTACAGGGGCAGAGAGGGGAAAAGGGCTAGCTACG
>JAAALK010000282.1:24198448-24266132 GCA_019279435.1 Zizania palustris
TTGATCACGAACTCTTCCGCTTGGGGCAGTCAGCGATGAAATGACCTGGATCACCACACTCAAAGCATCCAGATTTTGTGTCGTGTCTTTTAAACATTCGTTTATCATAGACACGTCGCACCCGGTTGTTAAACAAACACAGATCATTATCTCCTAGCGATCAAGCTGATCCTCGGAGATAGACATCAAAGAAAATGCAGTACAACTCAAAGCAGTAGGATCAGTAGACGGTGTGGCAAGGGCTAGAGTCTTTGAGCCGAACCAGTGAGATTTGATCTCAACTGGATATCAACCTCTGAGACCTTGAGCTTACTAAAAAGCTCTGCGCAGTCAAGGTATCATAGGAAGCGCTCTCAACAATAGAAGAAACCTTGATCTCCTAGATCTTAGGGTCCCAGGTATGAATAACCTTGAGCGCCTGTTCATGATCTAAGACCAGCTGATCACGCTCGGCCTTGTGGCCTGAAGTTTGTTAAGGATTGTCTGAAAACGACCAAACAAAGCCTCAACAGTCTCACCTGGCTTCTGTGAGAAATTCTCATACTCACGCCGGTAGGTCTGATAAAGCCATAGCCTTGACCTGAGCTGTGTCCTCATGGTGTGCCTAGAGGGTAGCCCAGATACTCGAGCAGTGTCGAGATGGCTAACACGCTCAAACTCACTCGGACCTAGACTAGAGAATAAAATGTTCACAACTTTGCTATGTTCTGATGTTGGGCGATTATATCAGAGAATTGCGCTCAGCAACAGGGAGAATAGTAAAAGTAGCGTGAACACAAATATCCCAAATGTCCGAGCTCTGGCTCATAAGATAGGCTCGCATGCGAGTCTTCCAATAAGTGTAGCCAAAGCTTAAAGGGACGAGACCTTCCCAGAGGAAGTCATGATCACTACCTAGGTTTAGAAACTGGTTAAGGTATATGAAACCCTAACCTCGCTCTGATACCACTTGTAGGACCAAAAGTAGTGATCAGATGGGGTGAATGGACGCCTAAAAAATTCTTCCGAATCAATAAAACCTAATCCCAACACCCAAACGCACTTCGCCAGAAAAATAACAGTAGCAACAAGCAGATCACAGGAACTAAAGTTTTCTAGCCTAAAAATGACAGGTGTCCTAATTGAAAAGATATAAAGATAAACTAAATAAAAATTACTGCAGTAAATAAAAAACACCTAGATAATCAATAAATATTTATATTGCAATCTGAGAATAATTAAGTGAATAAAAACATGGATCATCCAGAAATTAGTTCAGAATAGAACTAATATATTCTACGTAAATCAAAAAAAAAAAATTACTGGCAACTAATAATAATTTTTTTCTTTTTATCCGAACAGAGCTCAAAATACTTAAATGAGTAAAATGTGAGCACTAATAAGATTTTAACAGATAAAAATTAACTACGAAATTACTACAAGATTTGACAGGCTAATAAGAATAGATAAATATTGATTACTAACCAGCTGAAAAATAGGACGATTTAAAAAACTAACTTGAATTATTTTTTTTTTGGCGGACATGACCCCCGGCTCGCCGAACCAACTTCTCTGCGCCAAGTCGCGTCGCCGCGCATGGTCTGCCGCTGCACGGGAAGCCTGCGCCGCGAAGTGTGTCGTGTCGTGGACGCCGTGCTCGATGGTGTCCCACACGCGCAGCTGCCGAAGCAGAAGGTGTCGTGCCGCCCGAGCGCTGAGAGCTGCCACCCCGCTGTGGCCTGCACGCTAGGTTGCGCCGCATAGGCTAGCGCGCATCTATGACATGTCTGCCAGGCGCTTGCTTCCTTGTCTTGGCCGCAGCCACCGGCGGGGACCCACGAAGGCTTCTGCTACACGGCTGCACAAAGCGAAACACGATGCCGTGGATTGCCGCTGGTGGCCACGGAGTCTGGAAAAAACGACGACGAAGCTTGTTTGCAGATGAAAACTATGTGGCGGCGGAGAATAACCATGCAAAAAGAAAATGTGACGGTAAAAAAACGGACTGTAGATTGATTGCAAAAAAACAGTCACCCTAACCCTAGGGGGTTGGGGCCCATTATAGGCAGCCCACTAATAAATGGAAAAGACTAATTTACCCCTAGAGTAATTACACTAACTCTAAAAATAAAATTCGAAATTACTAAAATACCCTTAGATATTCACCTGACTCGAATAACAATATTTTGGACTTAAATACTGAATATTAAAATCCTAAAAAAAGATATCATCGGTTGTCAGTTTTGCACCGAAACTGATAAAGCATCCACCGTCTTCGCACTGGGTACCGATTGGGCCAACCCGATTCCGTAGCTCCCTCAGCCCGGCATTGGCTCGCCCGCCCGTGTACCTGAGTCAAACCCGGTCATAAGACTAGTGGATCCTCTGCCACTCCAAGCCCATGTACTCGGATTGGGTCAGCCCGACTCCGCGGCTCCTCTGCCCGGCTATCGCTCGCTGCCCGTGTACCTGAGTCACACGTGCCCCAAACACGGCAAGTCTTCATGTCTCCTTTTTGACTTCCGTTGACAATCACTCATCACATCTAGAGCATAAGACCCATGCTCTTCAACATGGTTCCTCAATGTCCTAATACCGCGTCCCGTTTTCTTCTACATATACCGAGCCACCGCCTCCCTGCAAAACAGAACAGAATAGTCTAGGGTTTTGTCGTTTCCTGTGTTGCGTCCCCACACATAGACTACTCTGTTCCGTTCGTCGGCGTACACTATCGATCAGGAGAGCAGGTCTCCAGAACCTGTCGCCTTCGAGGATCCTGCACCGAGAGAGGACGAATAAGGTTTTTGGGAAGCGCTCTACGCGACTGCTCGCGTTTGTCCACCACGGCTCGTCTTCCTCTGCGCTCGAGCGCTACTCGTTGCCGCCATCAATACCGCGCGTCGTCAACGTGGATACCAGTTGCATCTACTACTGCCTCTCCAGTGAAGGACCGGTACGTTCTAACCATGTCGGGTATATTAGATCTATTCATGAGTTCTGCAATTCTGTACATGTCTATAATATAATCGTATAACGTGGTTATATTGGTTCATCTATTTATTGCCATGATTTATTCATGGAATAAGTTAAACCTAAAAGTGCTATTATTTTGAACATGTTCCATCGGAAAGGAGGGTTCTTCCAGCGACATATGAAAAATGTCGATTTTGGATCCCAATTGGGGAAACATGAGCCAGTTTTGTCGATCGATTAACAGCAAAACAGATGTGAATCTCGATCTAAAGAACAGATGAGCAAGGGAGGAGAAGGAAGAACCGGCTGGGGTCTTCCTCTTGCAGTACGTCTTGCCGAAGATGAGCTCATGGCGGCGCCATTTTTATCGAACAACTCATGGACAATAAAAACTTGACTAGCCAAGTATACGGGCGTATGCAGAAATTGCAATTACAGGACACCAAACAATACGCTTCGTAATTATAGTACTCTAAACATCAACTTCACTAAAACACTTATTGCATTTTCTCTCGCTCGTATGTGTAAAGCAATCAGCCATTTAGCACACGAAAATACCGGCGATGTCCTGGGCTCCTGGTCATCGTAGACTCCGGTCTCCGGGTCAGGCGGAGGGCGCGACTCGACATGATGAGACCGGCGCCGGGCGTCGGGCAACCGGGCGTGGGGCAAACGCACGGCGTGGCTGGAGCAAGAAGCCACTAGGAAGAGTTTAGGGTTTGATTACGTGGCCTTGCTCGCAGATGGGACAGAGAACCGGGGTCGTGGGAATCAATGAAGGAAGAGGCCCAGGCCCAGGCCCAGGATGAGCCTAAAGAGTGGGGCTAGGCTCATTACTAATTATTTTTTAGAAGAAATACGGAAAATTTGCACTTGGTACTCGATGACGAACTTTTTGTCGAGTGACACACATGACATCTACGAAAAAAGTAACATAACGGTATATATAGACATAACGTTGGGTTAGCCAAGTGTCGAAATTGGTACTCGACAAACAAAGAAATATAAAATAAAAAACAGAAGGTGTTATTTCGTCAAACATCTAGCGGGTGTGGCATGGCACCGAGCCGGTGCAACGCGGGGCATCGAGGACTGGGGTGCAGGATGGAGTAGAGTTGGGACTTGGGCCAGACTTTTTTGGGCCGGCCCAAAGCACGTAGGCCCGGCCCATGCAAAGCACGGCCCGGTACGGCCCATGGATGGGCCGAGCCGACACGGCCCGTACAAGGGTCGAACTTGGGCCTGGAGATTAGGCTAGGTGGGCGGCCCGGGTACGACCCTTAAAGTGGGTCGTGCCTGGGCCGGCCCGGCCCAAAAAAGCCCATGGGTAAATATTCATATGCACAAGGAGGAGACATGTTATTAAAAATTAAAAAAGTCTGCAAATTACTATTTGAATATACCTTGCTCTATATCATGTGTAAGACAAATCAAAATTTGAGTCATTCATATATAGGACAAATCAAATGTAAATATATATGCTCAAGAGCAAGAAAGTAGTATAATGAACTAGAATCATGTGTAAATTATTAATGAAATTCATTTTCCCCTATTTTTGGGGTTGTTCTATTATTTTATGTGAACTAGAATTTCATTATTCAAAGATAAATTAAATAAATATTTCATAACCCTGGTAAGAGACTATCTAACAATGTTACAAAGTTAGGGCCATTTTTGGTCCGACCCGACCCATCTAGGCCTGACGTGCTTTGGGTCATGCCTGAGCTTGGCTAACACTACTTCGGGCCAGCCTAGCCCGACCCTTAAATTTATTGGGGCGAAACGGCCCAGCCCATTTTAGGTCCTGGAACCGAAGGGCCCGGGCCGGGCCGGTCCAACACGACCCATCTCCCAGCTCTAGGATGGAGCACAGTGGTGTGGCATGGTGCTGGAAGAGAGGGGACTACTAAGTGGAGGAGCTATGAGAGGGAGGAGGAAAATGGAGTTTGAATTTAAGGTAGTGTTTGGTTGCTTGAACCAAACTCGTCCTGGATGGTTCGGTACAGCTTCAAAAAATAAGGTGGTGTTTGGTTGCATGTATTGTACGAAACTATTCAGGATAGATTGGTTCAGATTCTCAAAATATTCTCTCCAGATGCTGAACCATTTCGTGCGGTAAAAACAAGCGAACAACGTCGTCCAGTTTTTGTTAACCATACTAATTATTTATAATTAGTTTAAGATTAGTGGTTATTAAGTATTTTTAGTGAAAAAATTATAATTAGATGTATTAATTATAACTAATCATTATCATGTATCATCTCATACATCTAACCAAACAATCTAGTTGTACCATCTCATTCAGTACTATCTCATCCCGAATCAATCTATCTATGATCATCTCA
This sequence comes from Zizania palustris, assembly GCA_019279435.1. Taxonomy (NCBI): domain Eukaryota; kingdom Viridiplantae; phylum Streptophyta; class Magnoliopsida; order Poales; family Poaceae; genus Zizania; species Zizania palustris. The sequence continues at coordinate 24,203,746 of JAAALK010000282.1, forward strand.
TACTATTAATTGCATTCAGCTAACCAAACACTACCTAAAGGACGGAGAATGAAAAAAATAGGAATTTTGAAGAGAATAGTGTTCACGCTGAAAAAAAAGCAAGAAGCTGACTGCAAAAAATATGCAAACATTTGTGTTTGCAAGGTGTCTTAAATTTGACATTCGACAATTTTCTTATTTTTAATTTTTTTCAAACATATTTTTCACTCTTTGACTTGACAATTTTGGGGAAACATTTCAAATTAATGGATAAGACCTAAAAATAGACTCAAAATTATGAATATAATTTTTTTTAAATAATTTAGTTTATTATTTCATGCAGTTACAATTCAAATTTAACGCGTTTAAATTTAAATCCTAGAAACACAATTAATTGACTAAAAATAGCTATTGTCCAAAAAATACCAATTTTTTCATGAAATAATATACATCAATAATGTTGATAGAGGAAACTGACGGTACTTTTTTATTTTTGAAAATACCAGACACAATATCCAATGTATATATTTTTATTCTGGTTTCTAATTATTTACATATATTATTAAGAATATAACTGCAGGGAGTTATTTTTTTTCAGGATAAATCTAGAATGTTATTTTTATATATCAAAATACTAGTATTTATTTTATATCTTGTCCTTTGATGGTATATATGTATATATTGTAGCTAGCACACCTTTATTTGAAAACTAAGATAGCAACGTTATCAATCTAAAATGGAGCTAGTATTTAGGGTGCGTTTGGCAAGGTTTCAGCTCTAGCTTTTTTGTGTTGTGAAGTTGGAGCCAAGCCAACACCTTTTTCTGAGGATTAGATCTCGCTGAGAGCGCTCTCAAAAATAAATTGAAGTGGTGGAGGAGGGTCTAGCCAGCTTTAAGTGCTTCACCTCCAACGAATTTCAGAATTTAAAGGTCTACCAACAGTCCTCTAGTATATATGCTAATAAGTACCCTTTTGTTTTTTTGAAACAACGCTGTGATTAAGGAAATTGGCGCGAAGTCCACCACCACACGAATTAATGTCATTTTATTTTTGAAACCACTATATATATGTGTGTGTGGTTGAGGAAATTTGGCTCAAATTAAACTCCACCACATGAATTAACGGAACGTTTTCTATGTACGGCCTAAATTCACATACCCAAATTTGCGCCACGTTTATTGAATGCGCTTAGTTATTTGTCGTTCCAAAAAAAAAATTTTGGAACCCTATGTAATAGCGACGTATACAGCTACACGTAGCTATAGCTATGATATATACAATGTTTACAAATCACAACGGTAAGAAATAAAATATTGTACTACCACGTAAATGATTTTCAGCGACGACTGATATAAAATACATATGTAGCTGATATATTTGTTTACAAATCATCACGTAAAAATTCCACCTTTAGTGATGACGTTCACTGATATATATGTCGATGTCCGTAACTAATAAAAGATCTCAAACTGCTAAATTTTTAAATCGAATACAAATTATTGCAAAATTCCATATATAGAAAACACCCAACGTGAGACGCATGGGCGGCCGGTCGCAACGTATAGTAATATGATACTTCTTATTCTTTCTTTTATTTATTTATTGCTAAGTGAGACAACAGGTTACTTAGTATTTATCTATAGTTTTCACAATGTTTTTTTTACTGTAGTGAAACGTGATATGGATTTATTTTCATAGCATGAAATAATTAAGTACAGTTTTTCGTATAGCAGAATTAAGTAGTAGTTTGCCACGAGAGGAAGCACTCGAAAATATAATGCCCTAGTCATTTTACAACTAACTTAGGTACACATCATACGTAGATTTTTTTTGAAATAATATTTTTTAAAAAAAATTAAATTTGTATGTCAAGTTAAAAAAATTACAAAACTAAAATACAGCCGGTATTTGAAGTGCCGACTGGCTTCAAATGCCGACTAGTGCCGACTACGCAATGTCAGCACCAGTCGGCACTTCAAGTGCCGACTGGTGCTGATGTGGCAGACTTAGGTTCTGCCATGTTAGCACCAGTCGACACTACATGCACTACGGGACATGCAAAGTTTGCCGAGTGCAAAAAACACTCGGCGAAGCATATTTTGCACTCGGCGAAGTCTTCGCCGAGTGTTGCACTCGGCAAACAACACTCGGCGAAGACGTCATCGGCAAAAAAAGTTCGCCGAGTGCTTTTTTCGGGGCACTCGGCGAAGGGCGGTTAACGGTGACGGGGGGTTTGCCGAGTGCCCCAAATATGGCACTCGGCAAACTTAAAAACAGAAATTAAAAAAAAAGAAGCACGCCGCCGCGCCATTCCGTCGAACGGGGACGGGCGTGGTGGCGCGGGGCGGGTGGCGCACGGGCAGAGCGGCCAGGGCGAGCCGCGTCGGGCAGGGCGGGCGGCGTCGGGGTGGGGCGGGCCGGCCGGGGCGGCGCTGGGGGAGCGGCCGGGGCGGGCCAGGGCAGGGCGGGGTGGCGTCGGGGCAGGCGGCGTCGGGGTGGGCCAGGACGGGGCGGGGCGGCGTCGGGGTGGGGCAGCACCGCGGCGAGCGGTCGGGGTGGGGCGGGCGGGGCGGCGGCGTCGGGCGAGGCGGCTCGGGTGACCAGGCGGGCGGGGCGGCGTCGGGGTGGGGCGGGACCGGGCGAGCGGCCGGGGCGGGGCGAGCGGCGGCGTCAAGGCGGCCAAGCCGGCGTCGAGGCGAGGCCGGGATGGGGGCGGCGGTGGAGCACGGCGACGCCGGGCGGAGCGCACGGCCGAGGCGGCGTCACCGTTGCCGAGCCGGCGTCGGGTGAGGCCGGGGCGGGCGGGGCGGCGGAGCAGGGCGACGTCGGGCGGAGCGCGCGGCCGAGGCGGCGCCGGGCGGAGCGGCGTCGGGGTGGTGCCGGAGTGGAGGGAGAGTGAGGAGTGAGGAGTGAGGAGTGAGGGGATGAAGATGAAGAGAAAATTTTTTTAAGAGGGGAAGAGTTAAAAAAGTGCGGGAGATTGAAAAAAAAAGCGGGAAAAACGGCGGGAGAGCAAAAATTTGCCTTTGCCGAGTGCAACACTCGGCAAATATAAACTATTTGCCGAGTGTCTTGAAAATGGCACTCGGCAAACATTTTTTCTATTTTTTAAATTTGTTTTTCATTATTATTTTTTGACAAAATTTGTAAAATTGAACCAAAAAATGTGGAATTTTTACATGAGATAATAGGTGTTGTATTTTATTATAGAAAATAATTCAAGTATAAAAAATAATTTAGCCATCAAACTTCTTTCAAACCTATCACATTTCTTCTCTAAACACTACTTAATCCTCTCGTAATCTCCTATTTCTAAACACTATACGTGATAATTTTCTCGAAACATTTTTAAATTTTTATCACAACATCTATGCATCATATAATAACACCATGACAAGTATAATATTTTTTAGAGTTAATTGATTTTTATAATTAAAAACTATTAAGCTTCACGTTGTCGAACGAGTGTCGCACCCTAAATTATTCAAAATTTATTTCAATGCAGTTGATAAGAACTCTAAATATACTTAAAAACATGAATATGATTTTTTTATAAATTTTTGTTTATTATTTGAGGCACTTGTAGTTCAAATTTCACCTATTTCAATTTATATCCTAGAAACATACTTAATAATTTAAAAATAACAAACTGAATCAAAAAAATGTGTAATTTTTACATGAGATAATATGTGTTGTGTTTTTATTGTAAAAAAAATTCAAGTACAAAAAATAATTTACCTATCAAACTTCTTTTAAACCTATCTCATTTCTTTTCTAAACCCTAATCACTTTTCTCATAATCTACGATTTTCTAAACACTCTACGTGATAATTTTCTCGAAATATTTTTAAATTTTTATCACAACATCTATGTATCATATAATAACACCATGACAAGTCTCATGTTTTTTAGACTTTATTTGATTTTTTATAATTAAAAAACTATTAAGCTTCACGTTGTTGAACGAGCGTCACACCCTAAATTGTTCAAAATTTCTTTTAATTCAGTTTATAAGAACCATAAATAGACTTTAAAACATGAATATTATTTTTACATAATTTTTGGTTTATTATTTTAGGCACTTGTAGTTCAAATTTTACCTATTTCAATTTAAATCCTAGAAATATAATTAATGAATAAAAAATAGCTAAATGACTTTAAAAAATATGAAATTTTTATAAGGTATCATATATGTGTATTGTGAGTGCAGAAAAAAATTCAAGTTAAAAAGAAATTGCAAACACCACATAGAGTTGAAACATGGTTTCACATAAAATAAAAAAAATTGTTTGCCGAGTGTTTTTTGAAAAACACTCGGCAACCATGTGTCTTTGCCGAGTGTTTTTCAAAAAACACTCGGCAAACCCTCAAAAAAAAATTTTTTTTTACCGCAGGCGAACGGCGCCGTGACGTGCCCGTTAAATCATTGTTTGCCGAGTGTATCTTCAAAAAGCACTCGGCAAAAAATTGAATTACCGAGCGTTTTTAGTTTGCCGAGTGTTTTTTGAAAAACACTCGGCAAACACATGTTTGCCGAGTGCCCGAAATAATACACTCGGCAAACAATGTGACACTCGGCGAATTTTTATTTTCCGGTAGTGATGGCGTAGTCGACACTAGTGGGCACTTGAAGTGTCGACTGGAGTTGACGTGGCATTCAGTCGGCACTTCAAGTGTCAACGCCTATTAGTTTTGGAAATTTTTGAAATCGGCATACAAATTTGATTTTTTTTAAAAAAAATATTATTTTAAAAAAATTCTCATACGAGTACGTACGTTCTTGTCTCATGCATGCAAAAATAGTTGTCAAAATTTGACATTATATTACAAATTATATCGTTATTTATGAATTAATGCACTAACATCAAAAGGTCGTAGGTAACTGCAAATGTTGACAAATTGTGCAAAATTACCCAAAAATTTCAAATTTTTCCTCCTGTGTAGATGTACGTTGTCTACGAATTGTTTTCAAATTACCCAAAATTTAAAAGGCCGAGCTAGGTTGGTGCTCAATGTTTCATCTCAAATCTTTTACCAAAGCTTTTCAAAACTATATATACGAGCTGCCTGCTCACACGAATTTGAACCTATATCTCCGATTTTTTGTTCCAAATAATACATTTTTATTCAAAATTTTAAATATGATACATAGATTCAAGAATTTGCAAAAATACATTTTGTTGGTAATTGGTCTACCGATCTAAACCGATCATTCCTAAATCAGAAGATGGTATACCGATAGACCTAGATTGGCTAGTGTCAAGCTTCTCTCGGTGCTTGATATACCAAATATATCATATGTCGATCTAGGTCGATCGGTCTAGCTCGACAGACCAATTACTATCGAAAGACTATTTTTGCAAATTCTAAAATTGGTTCGTAACAGATTTGAAATTTTGAATAAAAAATATATTATTTTAAAAAAATCATATATCTCCACTATTAAAACACAGGATGGTTGGTACTGGGCCGGGCCAGGCTAGCACGACACGGCTTGTTGGACCTTCGTGTCTAATCGGGCCATGAAGGCCCATTATAGCCCAGATGCAGGCCCAAAGTCTCCAGCCCACGCCGCCTCCCTTCCCCTTCCTCCCGCGGCGTCCCGCCGACATCGCCGGCCGGCGGCCATCTCCCATCGAAAGACGAATCGGTTAGTTTCGTCTCTAACTGATATAAAGATCAGTTAGTTTCGAATAATGAGACACGGCTCGTCTTCGTTTTTGCACATATTAAATTTGTAGTCCGCTATTGCACGTGAAAATGTACAAACTGGCCAAACAAAGTCTTGGTTCATAAGTTTTATTAAAAATATATTTTTAATATCTCTTACATATCACTTTTGAATACTTATTTTCTTATCTTATATTTTAGTGTTACTCCAATTACTGATTTATCAAATTGGAATTAAAAGAAAAGTCTCAAGGGAGAAAAATATAAAGCACGGGCCTCCTCCGAACGGCACAATCGCTGCCAGGTGGACCCAGCTTTACAGGGCCGCCTTTCCTCACGTGTCGGCTGGTCGGCTGAGAGCCACTGCCCTCGGAGATATTTGCAAACATGGCATTCCTAAAAGTGGGCTTCGCAAAAATAGCACCCCAAGGTTGGCAATTGCATTTTTAGCATTATAATGGTATGGAGTTTGAATATTGGCATTGCCAGCAACTAAACAGCCATTTGCATTTTTTGTACCGATTTTACCCTTCCGGTGGCCGAGCCCTAGCTTCATCTCTCCTCTCCACTGCGTCATCTCTCCAGCCGCATCTACACTGCGACCGTCCTCCCCAGCCGTAGCCCCCGCCACCGCTCGCCGGCCTCCGCCGCCGCCCCTCCACGCCCGCCCTCCGCCCCCCCGCTTTTGCCCCCGCGCCCTCTGTCCGCCGCCCCTCCGCGCCCTTTGCCCGCCGCCCCTCCGCGCCCGCCCTCCGCCCGCCGCCCCTCCGCGCCTGCCCTCCGCGCCCGCCCTCCGCGCCCGCCCTCCGCCCCCCGTGCCCTCTGCCGACGCCCCCCGCGCCCTCCACGCCCGCCCTCCGCCCCCCCCCCCCCCCCCCCCCCCCCGCGCCCTCTGGCCGCCGCCCCTCCGCCCCCCGTGCCCTCTGCCGCCGCCCCCCCCCCCCCCCCCCCCGCTTCCGTCCCCCGCCGCCCCCGTGCCCTTTGCCGGCGGCCCCCCGGCTTCCAGCCCCGCGCCCGCCCCTCCGCCTTTCGGACCCGCTGGTAATAGCTCATATGCACTTTCTTATTGTCATAGCTGCAACTTTAATCTTGTGCTGTTTGAGGTGAGTTGATTCTCTCCTGTTAGACCATTAGAGAGGCTCACATTTGTGTAATAGATGGATGAAGAAGCATGCAATGTGGAAGGCAATGAGTTGGCATTGACTTGCGTTGGAGATGATTGTGAGACAAATTTATTTGGTGGTCATGAAATCGATTGGGATTCAATTGTTGTGGAGGAAGGTCGAGTGAAGAAGGAAGACAGGATGTTACTAGTGAACAAGCACTGTACAATCAACTTGGTTTGGGCAGTGATGTTGAAGAAACATTTATTGAAAGGGAAGATGATGGAAATATCAGGAATGGAGATCCCAGGAATCATTGTGAAGATGGAATGGAGTAGCTATTCCGTGTATAGATGTACTGTTTGATGAGACGAGGACCATATTTGACATAAACAACCCAGTAATGGAGCCTGGTAGCTTGTATGCAAACATGAAACAATTTAGACTTGCAATTAGACAATTCGCGATAAATAAAGAATTTGAACTTGGGATTGAGGCTACGAACAAGTATAGATTTAGAGGGTACTGTAAAGGACCAAGTTGTCCCTGGAGTATTCATGCTCGACAGGAGATGAAAGGGTCACCAACAATTCAAGTAAGAAGAGTCATAATCTTTGTTGTAAATAGGTCATTCATTATTTGTTTAGGGTTTAGGATCTAACTCTTTTCTACATTTTTTAGGTCATTGTCTTCAATGATACTCATACTTGTACTTCAAGTGGAAGACGGAAGACGGCTACACCTACTGGAGCATGGGTGGCGGCACGTGCTCTTCCACTATTAATGAAGAAGCCTCATATGGGTGCCAAGGAGTTGCAAACCACACTACAAGATACATTTGGATGCACCATTGCGTATGACACAGTTTGGCATGGTAAGGAGAAAGCTTTGAAGGAGCTGTTTGGTAGTTGGGAAGAGAGTTTCCAACTTCTATGGCCTTGGAAAGAAGCAGTTCTGCAGAAGTCACCGGATAGTGTGATTGAGCTTGATGTAAAGATGGAGGAGGGGCATCCATTCTTCAGTCGATTCTTCTGTGCACTAGGTCCTTGCATTTCAGGATTCAAGGGTGGTTGCAGATCATACCTTAGTGTTGACTCGACAGCTCTTAATGGAAGGTGGAATGGTCACTTATGTTGCGCCATAGGTATTGATGGGCAAAATTGGATGTATCCAGTTGCTTATGGCTTCTTTGAGGAAGAAAACACAGATAACTGGACATGGTTCTTTCAACAGTTACATAAGGTTGTGGGTGACCTACCTTTGTTGGCTTTGTGTTCTGATGCATGCAAAGGTTTAAAAATGCTATGCACAGTGTTTTCCCTTTTGCTGAGAAAAGAGAGTGCTTCAGACATCTGATGCAGAACTACATCAAGCAGTTTGGCGGTTCTGAGTACATGTATCCAGCAGCTAGAGCATATAGGAGAGAGGTCTTTGACCACTATTTTACAAGCATCCAAGAAATACCAAGAGTTGGTACTTGGCTTCGTGAGCATCATGATAGTATTTGGTACCGAAGTGGGTTCAACACCGACATCAAGTGTGACTATGTAACCAACAACATAGCTGAGGTTTTCAACAATTGGATTAAGGATTGGAAGGATCTACCAGTTTGTGACCTAGCGGACAAGATTAGAGAGGAAATTATGGAGTTGTTTCACAGGAGGAGAAGGATTGGACAAAGGTTGCAAGGACGTATTTTACCCTCAGTTCTGCATATCCTCCATGCAAGGACAAGAGGCCTAGGTCACTTATCTGTAAAGAAAGCTGACCAGTTCATTGCAGAGGTTAGGGACAACAATGATGTTCATTCGAAGCACATTGTAAATGCCCAGCTGAGGGAATGCTCATGCAAAGAGTGGCAGCATACTGGGAAACCTTGTCACCATGCCCTTTGCTTGATAACAGCTCAGGAATTTAGGGATGTTCGGATGGACGATTTTGTGGATGATTACTACTCGGTAGCTATGTTCACAACCGCGTACTCTAGGGTGGTGGAGCCAATAGGTGACAAATCTTTTTGGCCAGTTGTTCTGTTTGCAAAGGAAGTGGGTGCTCCAATTGGAAAACGCCTTGTGGGTCGACAAAGGAAACAAAGGATCAAAGGGTGCCTTGAGGGAGGCAGCGGAACAAATACAAGCAATAACGACACTGGGAAGAAAAGAATAGGCGCAAAGTTCAAATGTCCAAACTGTGGAGGATTGGGTCACAGGAAAGCAAGCTACAAATGCCCTTTGAATGGCACAAAGAAAAGGTAGATTGTTAATGTTTTTGTATGTAGATGCTGTTTTGTATGTGGGTGCTGTTATGTATGTGTATGCTGTTATGACATGTTAACATTGCATGTAACAAGACGAGGCGACCCCGAAAGAATTCAACTAAAGGGTGGTTCCCAAAGGATGTGCCTACTACATCCCAACCCGAAGTCGAAGACAATGTAGTGTTGTAGTTGTGTTTGATGTTGTATGCTGTTATCTATGTCCATGTGGAGTATGCTGTTATCTATGTCCATGTGGATGCTGTATGCTGTTATGTATGTGGATGTTGTTATGTATGTGGATGCTATCTAAAGTTTCTGGACAACTTATCTTAAATTTCATGCTGTTATCTATGTCCATGTGGAGTATGCTGTTATCTATGTCCATGTGGATGCTGTATGCTGCTATCCTGTTTCAATCATGTTGTATGCTGCTATCCTGTTACCATATTTCGGGTTCATGCTGTCATGCTGTTCATACCATGTGTTGCTTCATGCTGTCAAGCATGTTAGCTCCAGAGGGTTTTCAGAGAATCAGAGGACAAAGATTGCCTGGAAGGGCACTAGTTGAATCATGCTGATTCGCACCAACATCAGATTCCAGTGTAGCAGCATTCAAGTCAGTGACAAGCTTGCTACTGGAGTCCTTTGTTCCATTCTAAATTGAGGAAAAAGAAAATATATCATCAGACATTAATACTACCAAGATGAAATTGGAGTATACCAAGATGATCCCAACACTATCAACATGAAGAGCTAATATATCATCGGCAAAACAATAAAAGTTCTTCATAATTTGATAACATAAAAGTCACTCCAAAATACATAGGGCAATATTACATAGATCTATCCCACATCTCTTCAAAGTCGAGGTCATACATAACACAGTGCTCCCCAAGTGTTTGTGCTTCAAACATTCTATCCAGTTCTTCATCAAGGAATACATCTGCCCACACCGCGCTGTCCTCACTCCTATAACCTGATTCAAGTAGTGAGTTAGGGTCCATAAGCTCCACTTGGCAATTCAGGGATGTCTGATCCAGAATTTCAGCTAATTCATCTACACTGCGAGCCACTCCTGTCATCAGCGAACCATCCGCATGGTCTTCATCCGTGTAGCAAAAAGACGCAGTCTCTTGAAGCTTCTTAGATATATCTTGCATCTGAGACACAGCATACTTGAGTGTTTTTGCCAGTTTTTTGTTAATCTGAAAAATTAAATAGCACAATTAGCATACAAAGTATTTGTTACTTGCAAGCCATTCTTTACAATGCAAACCTGACGGGAGTAAGCCAACGAGTCCTCGGCGCAAACTGCGGCGGCACGAGCCTGATTCAATGCACATATAGCATTCTTTTTGACATTTAACACGGATTCAACAACATCGTTACCTAAAGATTGTTTGACGCACAGGTCACCGGTGTCACGGGCAGCACTTACGGTGTCACGGGCAGCATCAACAGTCGCGGAGCACTTCATGGCACTGAGTTGCGCGACCTCTTCCATGGCACAAAGCTACGAACAGGAAGCTAGGGTTCGCGCCGCCGGTGGCAGATAGCACGAAAGACAGCGGAGGCCGGGGCGGAGGAGGAGGACGCTCGGCGGGGGTTGGGGGCGCGGGTCCGAAGGGTGCGGGGGGCAGAGGGCGGGGCGGGGGCGGATGGCGCGGGGGGCGGAGGGCGGGGCGGGGGCGGATGGCGCGGGGGGCGGAGGGCGCGGGTCTGGGGCGGAGGCCGGGAGGCGCGTGTCTGGGGCGGAGGCGAGGTCTCGGCGGAGGCCGAGGGGTGCGGGGCCGGAGGTCGGGACCGGAGCCCGGGGGGCGCGGGTCTGGGGCGGAGGCCGGGGGGCGGTGGTCTGGGGCGGAGGCCGGGGGGTGCGGCGGCCGTGGGCGCAGGCCACGGAGGCCGGGGGGCGCGGCGGCCGTGGGCGCAGGGGCCGCACGGCGGCCGGAGGCGAGGGGGCGGGAGAGAGGACAGAGCCCCTGGACGGGCGCGTTGGAGTGGACTGAAGCTGGAGGAAGAAGAAGCAGGGACTCACATTTCGAATAGAAGAGGGTAAAATCGGTAGATCACGTGAAAAAACATGTTTAGTTGCTGGCAATGCCAAATATTCAAACTCCATACCATTATAATGCTAAAAATGCAATTGCCAACCTTGGGGTACTATTTTTGCGAAGCCCACTAAAGAGAGTGCCATGTGTGCAAATCTCTCCTGCCCGCGAGGTAACCGGATAGGCCGCCGCCCGCCGGAACTATTTGCCGATGCCGCCGCGGCCGTCGCTGCAACTGCGACTGCTACTGCTGCTGCTCCCGCTCTTCGGCGGGGATGGCGCTCCCCCGGCGCCGACACCGTGGCCGGAGAGGTTCCACGCGGTGGTCTTCACCAACCAGACCGAGAGCGGCGGCCTGCTGCAGCTGACGGACCTCTACTACGACTGGCCCGGCGGCCGCAACCTCAACCTCAACCGCCGCCAGCTCTCCGGCGACCCTCTCTATGACGTCGAGTGGAACAACGGCACCTCCTACTACTTCGACTCGGCCTCCTGCCGCACCATGCGGTTCCCCGTCGGCGTCCTGCCGCCCGACTGGCTCGCCGACGGTGCCGTCTACCTCGGCCGGGATAAGGTCGACGGCTTCGACTGCCACATCTGGACCAAGGTCGACTTCATCTGGTACTACGAGGACATCGTCACCCATCGCCCCGTCCGCTGGAACTTCTACACGGGTAGCTATACTCATCAGCCCCAGTTTCTTTCACTTCTTGATTGATTCCAGCATGGCAACAAATATTCTCAGTGTTCAATAGTTTTTCCTCTAGTTTCTTGGTGTACAAATTTGATGATTGATATGGCTATGTAGCCTATAAATTCTTGAATCTTTGATTATATTTATGAATATTTTTTCTTCGACGATATAATGCAGCATTTTGATAATTATGTATACATTACAAATCCAGCACTTACTGGTTACTAATTACTCTCTCCCTGTCTCTAATTTCTTGTTGTTCCAAGCAGCCAATGTGATGATTGAACAGAGACTTGAGTTGGTGATGCAACCATAAATTCAGTCAATTTCTTGAAACTTTGATGCACTATTCTTGTGTTCCTGTGGTATTCTTGTCCAGGAACGCCCTCTGATTTCTGCAAACGATTAGTTTGTTGATACTATTTTTGTTACGCAGAAATACAGCCTGAATTTCTTCTCTGATTCAGTTCGCCTTGCTGCAAAAAAAGCAATGATTTTGTGCTTTATTTCCCAGGGATGCAGCAGCATGTGATGAGCTTTGAAGTAGGTGGAGAACTGGAGGACTCCAAGTGGCAGGCGCCGGCCTACTGCTTCAGTGATCAAGACGCCGCCACTGACAAGATAGCCGATGAGGTTGATGTGATGAGTGGCCTCCTCAGGTTCGTCGGGGCTCAGCAAACAGCCGTGGCTGCGGTATGAGCCAGACTCGTCACTGATGAGAATGTCTCCAGTTCTCCATTGATGACCTGCTCCACTCCGTTTCTTAAATCCAGTTGCAAATGCATAAATAAGCAATCTTGGATTTCGCAGTATGATGAATAAGTGTTGATTGTCCCAGTAACCACAGCAAGGAAAACCCGAGTAGTATACTGATTTGTTTGTATGTAACTATCTTTTTGTGTAAGCATCCGCAAATTTTGAGGAACGGTACTTGCATCCACTGAGCTTGAGCTACTGAATTCATGACCAGGGAGCTCTTTATTTGTGCCTTGTTCGGTTGAAAAGACAGCATGGTATGAAGCGATGATCTTGTGAAAGTCAGTTAACTTCAGGAGGAAAATCATTGTCCATAGATCAAATATTTTGATGTTACCCCCGTAGATCAAATGTTATTTGAACCAAACTTGACACTCTCTGTGTATTGGCACACAAGCACCACGCTGTAGAAACTTACTACTGTTATTTCGTGGGAATCCATACTTACTCATGTTATTGCCGAAATCCTGAAACGTTTGTTTACAACTTACAACATGCTGGAGTATCGAGTTACATGCACCAGCTAGCCAGTTCATGTTTAAAGCTTGGCATTGATATCATTGTAACACAACTGGATCCAAGAAACAGAGTGGTGGAGCAGGCCATCAATGGAGACATTCTCATCAGGGATAAGTCTTACTCATGAGTCATGCCGCTGCTACTGCTGCAGCTGGAGCTCCTGCAAACCTGAGGAGGTTTCTCATGAAATCAACCTTATCACCCTCGCCTTCTACCCTGTCGACAGTGGCAGCACCGGTACCGGCACCGGGGTTTGTGGCAGTGTCTTGATCACTGAAGCAGTGAGCTGGAGCCTGCCATTGGGAGTCCTCTAGTACTCCACCGACCTCAAAGCTCATGACATGCTGTTGCATCCCTAAGAAAAAGATTGAAGCACACAAATTATGACACTACTTCATCAATTTACTGAACCACTGCATTTCTTCAGAAACAAAGAACAGGGTAGCATCAAGACACTAATCACTGAAGGAAATTGGCGGCTTCTCAAGACAAGAATATCACAGACTAGACAGTTGACACAATGATGCATCAAGATTCACGGAATTGACTGAAACTATACACTGCATCACTGTACATTGCTAAGCAAGACCATTTAAATCATCCAATTGACTGATTGGCACATCACGAAACTGCAGAGACTGTTAGAAAGTGTAGACATTTGCAATTTTACTCGGAATTATCAGAATGCTGTATCAGCAATTCATCAAGAAGTTAACTGAATGAGTAGATTGCAGAGCAAGACCATACCAATCAATCATCACCATTTTCACAGCAAGAAGCTGGAAACAAAATTAAGCTTTGGCAATATTTGCATTGGTTGAATCAAGAAGCGGAGGAAATTAATTCGGTCAGTTTTCGAGGTAGTGTACCATTGTAGAAGTTCCAGCGGACGGGGCGGTGGGTGACGACGTCCTCGTAGTACCAGATGAAATCGACCTTGGTCCAGATGTGGCAGTCGAAGCCGTCCACCTTCTCGCGGCCGAGGTAGACGGCGCCGTTGGCGAGCCAGTCGGGCGGCAGGAGGCCGACGGGGAACCGCACGGTGCGGCAGGAGGCCGAGTCGAAGTAGTAGGAGGTGCCGTTGTTCCACTCGACGTCGTAGAGCGGGTTGCCGGAGAGCTGGTTGCGGATGATGTTGAGGTTGCGGCCGCGGGGCCAGTCGTAGTAGAGGTCGATCAGCTGCAGCCGGCCGCCGCTCTCGGTCAGGTTGGTGAAGACCACCGCGTGGAACTGCTCGGGCCACGCCGTCGGGGTCGGGGTCGGGGTCGGGGGAGGGTCACCGCCGCCACCGAATCCCGCCGCTGCGGCACCCGACAGCGGCGTGGCGGCGAGCAGAGCGAGTAGTAGGAGCAACGGCGGCATCGGGGATTCTTGCGGCTTATCCGGCGGGGCGGGGCGGGGCGGGGCGGCGGGCTTATCTCTAATGGTTGAGCAGCCGGAGCAAACGAAACTTTGCCCGGCAGGATGGGTTAACGATTCCGGTAAGGGTTGGTCTCGGAATAAACATCTTGTCCATTCCTAGGTAGGTACGGACCGGAATTGTGGATTTCCAAATAAATCTAAGAGCATCCACAATCTTAAATAATTAACTGACGTAAAACTGAGAGAAGAATAAAAAATAATAATTTATTTCACTACTATTACTTGGTTCCACACGTAATACAATCATTTCTTGGAATACGTAAAATCTCCTATCGATCTATTAGCTCGTCGCTAGCTATTTTTTCCCCACATTTTTCTATCCACGTAGGAAAGAGAATAAATCTTCTATCCACGTAGGAAAGAGAATAAATCTAGCTAGTGAAATAGATAGCCATTGGAGATGATCTAAGGGCCTATTTGGGGAGTTGTAGATTTTCAGAATCAGCTAGTTTGAATATCTAGCTGGCTGGTCTGAGTAGCAGTTGGTTTGAATAGTTGGACTGTTTGGTAACCCAACTTTTAGTGGCTAACTATTTTCGTGATTGCATATTGCATGTTATTTTGTAATGGTAATACATGTATATATATATTATTTTTGATAATTATATATTTTAAAACCATAATTACATTGTAACAAGCTATAAATTTCATCATATATTATCTATCATCTGTTTGCCATTAAGGAGTTTCCTATAAAATCACGAAAGACACACATATCACCATCATCAGATGCCATGCCACTATAACCACCTACCGCTGAATCCTCCACATGTGGCATGTAATCCTCCTCATCATCACATCTATCAAACAATTCATTACTCAAAGCACTCTCTCGAATAAAATTATGAAGTGACATACAAGCAATGATGATCTTATTTTGCTTATCAAGTGGATAGCTTGGCATATGTAACAACATCCTCCATTTCATCTTCAAAACCCCAAATGAACACTCAATCACATTTCGAAGAGAGGAATGAGCATGATTGAATACCTCCTTCATACCGCTTGGTCGATGGCCTATTGAAAATCTGGTATGTGGTACTTTTGTCCTCTATAAGGAGCTAGATATCCTTTTCTGTTAGGATAACCTGCATCAACAAGGTAAAATTTTCCTACATAAATCGGAAAGTTAGACATAATGCACGGTGATAATAATTGAAAGGCATGATTAAGGTTCAACATAATAGTATTACCATCTATAGGGTGTGGAAAATAATCAGAATATCGAGATAGAGTGTCATTAAAAATCCGAGAGTCATGTGCAGATCCCGGCCATCCAACTACAACAAATGTGAACCTCATATAAAAATCACAAATTGCCATCACGTTCTGAGTTGGATATCCATGACGTCCAATATGAGCAATTTGTTCCTTTGCTGGCATAACAACTGGGATATGTGTGCCGTCTATTGCACCAATGCAATTATTGAAATGCGGTGAAAAACGAGAATCTTACAGCCTCGGGTGCACTGTGGATTGTGATTCTTTTGGTTTAATGGTGTCTCCACCCAGCTGGTTCATACACTCAAGGACTTTATTGAACTTTCTACTAATTGTTTCAGTGGACCGTATAAATCGGTTTTCAACTTGTCTAAATGATAGAGGACCACCACATATCCATAAGAACATAGCAAGTGCTTCTACAGAAATAAAATCTCTAGTAGACTTTATACCATAATTTTCTACCAAAGTAGCATGCAACTTGTGAAAAAACAGGTGGAGTCATGCGAAACATCTTGTAACAATTTTGATCATCACTTAGTTGATCAACAATCCATTGGTGTCCACACTGCTGGGGGCATGCTCTTGCCTTTTTCTCTAGATATGTATGAGAATGGTGCATACCTATCAGAGCAACTGTTAATCCAACTTGGTGAATAATTTTTTGACGTTTACTCTGTACAAATGATATGTCATTCTCGTTAATGCTCAAATTTGGGGATAAACACTAGCTGTGATTTATGATGAGTCAGATTTAAAATTTTGAGCATTAGCGAACGGTTTAGCTTAGTTATCATTGAGTCTAGACCGGTAAGAGCAACTCCAACAGTAGCCCTCAAATCAAAAATAGCCTCTATTTTTGATTTGAGGGCTCCCATTATTTTTGAGAGGATTGTTTTCAGAATTCCACTCCAGTATTCTCTATTTTCAATTTCCACCATTTCTTCACACACTATACACATGTATTTTATAAAATCATAGTACACAATAAATTATTTATTATTGAGTAACGAATAACTATATTTAAATATTCAAATTTTTAAATACAAATATAAATATTCAAATTTAATATAGGAACATAATCATCTATCGTATTAAATAATAGAAACAAAATCATCTATCATATTTAAATATTCAAATTTTTTAATTCAAATACAAATGTTCAAATTTAAATATAGCAACATAATCATCTATCATATTTGAATATTCAAATTTAAATATAGCAACATAATCATCTATCATATTAAACAATAGGAACATAATCATCTATCATATTTGAATATTCAAAATTTTAAATGTAAATAAAAATATTCAAATTTAAATATAGGAACATAATCATCTATCGTATTAAACAATAGGAACATAATCATCTATCATATTTAAATTTTTAAATTTTTAAATTCAAATACAAATATTCAAATTTAAATATAGGGACATAATCATCTATCATATTTGAATATTCAAATTTAAATATTCAAATTTTTAAATACAAATACAAATATTCAAATTTAAATACATGAACAAAACCATCCATCGTATTAAACAATAGGAACATAATCATCTATCATATTTAAATATTCAAAATTTTAAATACAAATACAAATATTCAAATTTAAATATAGAAACATAATCATCTAAACAACACGAACATAACTATCTATCATATTTAAATATTCGAATATTTAAATGCAAATACAAATATTCAAATTTAAACAAGCGGGAAGCGTGTGCGCCCACGTGATGGAGGTGAGAGGTAGGATAGGGGGTCTCTAGGGATGAGGATTTGGTGGCCTATTTTGAGAGCTCTTCTATTTTTTATAGCCGAGTAGGTAGTTTGTTAGACCTCGATTTTTCTCACGGATTCTCAAAAATGAGTTTGAGGGCTCAAATATGAGCATTGTTGAAGTTGCTAGGTTATTGCAATCAGTTTGTATCTTATTTTTGATATTAGTTACTGATATTTGTCTTGCATGCAGTAACTGGGTTTGACCTAATAAACTTTTGTCTAGTATATCGTAATATTTCAAATAGTTTAATATTTATTTTATTTATTTATTAAATAATATATTCTTCTACCCTAGTAGTTTTTTCAAAAAATTTGTAAATCATGTTTAACTAGAAACACAAATTGTTTTTGAAGAGTTTATATATAATGTTTCAATCATATTTTTGTTTCGAGTATTTTTATGTAATGTTTCGATCAATTCTAATAAATATTTTACGTAATATATACACAATGTTAACTAGTAACGCGTCATGTTTCAGCGTTGGCGGTTTAAATTTGAATGGACAGCTAGGATTTGCGAGTGATGATCCAACGACTGAGAGGTGCATCCGATTTCTTGCTCCTAATTATCTCCTATTAGTAATATGTTGGTTTTAAAAATATAGAAAAATATAAAAAAACATAGATGGTATTACTTTTGCCAAATTGCAAAACCTATCACCGATTTACACACAAAAAAGTTACAGGTTACTACTCTGCATGTGGTATTGTGCATATGGCTACCTACTGTTTTAGTTTAAAAAAGATTAATTGTTGCATGATTATATGGTGGTTAACTACAAGTTTCAAGTAGTTTGGCACGCTGATGAGAACATGTCTGACACAATTACTTACAACCTCAATGAATCCGAAAAAACTGCTCAACCAGATATATAAAGATCTGTTGTTTTTAGGATTGTATACATATGAGCTACCGAAATTAATTAATGTGTGTGATGCTATTGTTTTACTTAGGAATGAAGAAAAACCTAAAGAAAACTAAGCTGAAGCGTCATTGGCAAAGCTTGTGCATGAGACTACATGCTAGAGAGGCTAAAGTAAAGCAACTGTAGCTTTAGATTCCTTTCTCTAATTTACAAATTTTTAGACTTTTCAGAAAGCTAAAGAAATCTACTTTCCAAATAATTTAATTTCTTTCCAAAACTCTATCACATTCAATCAAAATCACAAATTAATTAGCATTTATTTTTTATTCCCAGTCTGATTAGGAAATAATCATTGATTTTCATACGTAATAAGTTTTTATACTTCAAGTCACGCCCCCAAGACTATAAATACCCGTAGAGACATCAATTGTATTAAAGTTTTGTTAAAATCAAGGCCTGGCACAGCTATTTTCCCATGGTAGCTGTGATTGATTAAATCATCGTTTTGTTTTGTTAGTCTGGAAGTTCATCGTTTCTTATATTTACCAAAATTAACACTAAAAATTCTAATACCTCCTCAAATACTAAAATTTTCCTCTTCGAAACTCATATAATATAGCAGTATTTGAGTGTTTCTTCATCTTACCCTTGTTAGTCATCAATCGCAAGAACACAAACCCTATTTAGTTAATCATGCTTCGTCAAGATCACAAACATCACTTGGAGTTATACCGTCAAGATCACAAACATCATCTAGAGTTAACGATTGCTAAGACACAACGTCTCTACATGGTTTTAGTCAAATCATCAATATCTTCTATCAATCAACTTACCTCTTCTATCGAAAGATTGAATCAACGAAATACTTCGGCGAACTACATAAGGTGCCACGATCCTCCGAAGAAGCAAGGCAAACAAATTAGCCTCCGAGCATGCGGGTAGTTAACGACAATGCACAGGCAATGCTGGGGAAAAGAACACCATACCCTGCATGTCTAGACAACCCGAATTTGTAAAGGAGGCATGCAAACACGAGACTGTCTAAACATTATTGCCAATGGCGACCAACCGCAGCCAACCATTAATTATTCTTCTGTTCATTTCGCATCGGGTCTAATCCCAGGGGTGAGCAAATTAAGCAGAATAAGGTGATTTTGGATCAGGTCACTTCTGCGAGGTTGGCATGGAGAGGGAGACGCGCTGAGCCGACGATTCCTTCCACTGTTGCGTGATCGTCTTGATCTGAGTGAAGAACTGCACGCCCGCCTTGCCTGCGAGATTCAGCGGTGTTAATTGCAACTAATTGTTGGGTTCTTGAGGCTGAGAGCGTTGATCTCGTACCGTAGAAATTCAGGTCTCCTGCGAAGGAGGCTTTGCTGCCGGTGAAGGAGAAGAATGGCAGGGGTACTGGAATCGGCACGTTGATGCCCACCTACAAATTGCACATCGTGGATAAAATGCATCTTCTGAAAGCATGTAACGTGCAGATAATTACTGTTGCTGCAGTGCCCGATGGAGATTTGGTGCCTCGTTCTTTCTGCTAATTTAACATTTAAAGTTTTGAATGCACGTTCAAATATCAGGCCCGGCTATTGCTAGATTCGGTACCCTTCTCACTTCATATATGCATTTGAACTCGACTTGGGATTATTTCAGTTACTTGGTTCTCGTATATTTTCTCTAAAACTGTTTTTTGAGAACCTACAAGCATCTACAAGCATCTTCAAGAGAGCTCTTAAATTTTATTCCCTAGATCTCATATAGGGATCATCCTAAACTCTATTTCTCCCTAAAAATTAATCAATCTACATCAGTTTCCCTATAATCATAATCCCTATTTTTTAAACAGGACAAATATAGCCTATAATCTATAATAATTTTATGTAAAACTATAATACTTTTAAATATGTGTGCCATCCAGTATATAATAACGTGCGGAAAAGAAAATAATACACTCATAAGAAAAAAATATGCACAAATGAGAATAGGAAATGACTAAAGTAATCTTATATTTGAGAGAGATGAGAGCATCTCTAAGAGATATCCTAAATTTTATTTCATAAATCACATATAAGGATCATCCTAAACTCTATCTCTTCCTAAAAATTAATCAATCTACAACAGTTTCCCTGTATTCTCGTTCCTTATTTTTTAAATCCTACAAATACGGTCTATAATATGTAATAATTTTGTATAAAACTTTGATGCATTCAAATATGTGTAACCTAAAAATTAATCAATCTACAACAGTTTCCTTGTATTCTCGTTCCTTATTTTTTAAATCTTACAAATACTGTCTATAATATGTAATAATTTTGTATAAAACTTTGATGCATTCAAATATGTGTATCGTCCAATCTATAACAACGCGTAATGGAGAAAACAATATGCCTGCAAGATAAAAAATGTGTAAATAGAAATAAGGACTTGCTAAACTAATCTTATATTTGAGAGAGATAAATGATGATTTAAGGAATGGATTAGGAAAGTGACTCATTTAGAGGAACTCTTGGAGCTTCATTTTTCACCAAACTACCTAAATTCAAATTTAAGTAGTCATATAGGTAATCTCTTGGAGATGTTCTGAAAGGTGATTTAGGGAATGAAATAGGAAAAT
Source organism: Zizania palustris (assembly GCA_019279435.1). Classification (NCBI taxonomy): domain Eukaryota; kingdom Viridiplantae; phylum Streptophyta; class Magnoliopsida; order Poales; family Poaceae; genus Zizania; species Zizania palustris. Next base: position 24,224,686 of record JAAALK010000282.1, read on the forward strand.
AATTAATTTAGAGAGACTCTTGGAGTTTCATTTTTTGCTAAAATACATAAATTCAAATTTAAGTAATTATATAAGTAATCTCTTGGAGATGGTCAGACCAGTTAGCATGTATGAAGTGTGTGGGTATTGAGAGAAGTGCACTTACCTGGCCAGCTTCAATGTCCGTTTGAAATTTTCTTGCAGAGATGCCAGATGTGGTAAATATGGAAGCTCCATTGCCATATCTGATTCACAAAGACATGGAGGAAGTTTTTCAAAATTACCGTGTTGCTCAATCAGGACTATTTGTATACGGGTTGAAAACAATATTACTTGTTTCTGTTCACAATTTGGATGGCATCATCTAGGCTCTCGGCCTGTAATAGAGAATATGGTCACCATGGTAAATATTTTTAACTTAACTGTGCAATGTAAGGGAAATAATTTTCGCCTACCTTCATCAAGAGAAGAACTGGACCAAAAATCTCCTCCTGTTTCACACTTATCAAGGTTTAGTGCTTCAATTGAACTATAACAATGCATATGCAATTTTATTTTCCTGCTTTTGAAAGGACTTGCCAAGCAGCAGGTGAAGATTAATCCCCAGCCTGTAAATCTTTTATAGTGTTCTTTCTACAAATACGGCAGTACCAATAAGGTGATCACACAATTCAGAGTACACAAAGCTTCCATTACAACATATGACATAATGTTGATGAATTATAAACTAATACAGATGTTGTGCTTCAAAGTATTTATGTCATTTGCTTTAGCTTGTGGGGGCATTGGAAGACAGACAAAGAAACAACTCTAGGACAACGAAGGGAAGTCAGCCACTATAACGAGGATGGTCTACTTTGGGGGACAGAGTCTTACAAGTTACAAGTGCAGAAGTGTGCAATAATTAAACCTGAGTACCATGCATTTATAGGGAAATGCATTTATGCGAAGTGGCCATTTTGCCATCTCCCTGTTTTGGGTTGTTACATTGGTCTCCGGTGAGAACATAATTCTTTAAAATGTATCAGTTAAATCAACTCCTTAAAAAATAAGACATGCATCATTAATATAAAAAAAATCCACATTTGGCACTTGGATTTGAAAATAATATGTCCTTAATTGCATTCCATGTTTTACTTTTGACAAGAGTACAAGACACAGACATCACTAATCCAACATATAGCTTTGCAGGAGACCAACAATGCCACCTTGCTTTCATATCACTCTTCGAAACAGTTCAAATAAGAAATATTTGTGCTAATGCAGATTAAATGATAAATGGATTCGGAATAATACCTTGTAACATTCCATGTCACTTGTAACATCAGCCAAGAGTGTTGGACCAACAAAATTACCATTCTCAAAGCTAGGAACCTGCACAATTTAGCACTATTATGCTCTGTTGTATACTGACCTCAGAGACTTGCAGACATTGATACTACTGAATTTAAAATACCACAATGTCTCTCCCATCAAGCAACACACGAGCACCATTGTCAGCACCACTTTGGACTAACTTGCAGATACGTTCCTTAGCCTGTTGATAGTAAACTGTTAGGAGATGAGCCATCCGAAAAACAAAAATGTGAATGTAGAAGCTGTTATGAATCTTGATTTACAAAAAAAAGAGCATCAACAAAAGGCTGATGTAACCAAAGTAGTAATTGCAATCATTATGAATCTGAAGCTACTGATGTAATATTTACAGGAAATCTGTACCGATAGTTTGATCATAACTAAAAAACATAAAGTAGCATTTGTTAATTCTAAATACAGTTACATATTCTAAAACCAATCTATGTCATGGAGCCTGATCTAAATTGAGGGCATAAATAAATCTCAACACAGGGTGTTCATTCAGGAAGCAGAAGAGATCAAAACCCAAGAGAGACATATTAGTTATGTAATGTTAACACTTGAAATCTAGGCATATAAAAGCACATGTTGAGTTATTAGAAATAATGGTCATGAAAGGGTAAATGTTCTTAACTTATCCAACATAAGTGGGTACTAAATTAATCTCTGAAACAGATGATTTCAAATTGTCTATACACCATTAAAAGTCCATTTGGGTTTTTTAGAAGAAATTCAGTTCAGTGTTACCAGGAACAGGACAATACAAGTAGGATTCCACTTATATTTGGGTTACATTAAAATCAGGTCGATAGCATTTTCATGGCTAAAGAATGCAGCTAATTTACTTCATCTAATTTCAAAAGATGAAAATTCAATTTATTGAATGTCTAAAATGGTGGGATCTTTCTTTCACCCTGGTTAACTGTATGAATATATAAAGTTCAAATAGTAAACCAAAGAAATATATTCATTTGCATTGGAAGTTAAGAAGACAGTTATTTGTGGAAAAAAGGAGTCAGCCTATGTGAACAGAGTTCCCAGAAATACTGTCAGTATTGTGCAAAGTACAAATAACATGTGTCCAGATTCCATAAGTAAACCTGTTTGCTGATCACTGGACCAAGGTCTGTGTCATTAGCCATTCCTGAACTAACCACAAGGCTGCTCGCACGTTTCACTAGTTCATCCTCCCTACACAAGGCACATGGTTATTTTTCTACTCCAATAGATCATGAGAAGTCATAGAACTATACCATGGCTCTGAACCTCCAACAAAAACAGCAGTGCTCAGTGCCATACACCTTTGCCCAGCTGCGCCAAAACCAGCAGCGATAAGGGCATTTAATGTGGCATCTCTGTCAGCATCAGGAAGGATAATGGCATGATTCTTTGCACCCATATTACACTGCAAATAAACAAAAAATGGTAGTTTGGATTATGCTGCTTACAACATAAAAGGAAGAAAAGAGTAGATGCAAACTAACCTGAACACGCTTCCCTGTTGCAGATGCTCTAGAATATATATGCATACCAGCCTGAGAGAGACAGAGATCATAATTATATCATCTTCTGAAACAAAGACTAGCTTTGACAAAAAAAGTAGAGTGATGCTAGCTATAATGTATGTAATGTAATATGTGCTTACAGACCTAATGTAATTGATTACAAATAAAGTTTATGAATTAACATTATAACATCATGAAAACATCCCTGTGATGTTCCCATAGGTACAAACAATCATAAATCCTCGGTGTATGCATACCGATTATCGATTTATCACCACCATGGTAAATAACTTCATACTTCATAATCAGAGTTCCAACCATTATGACAATGTAAGAAACTAAGAATAATACATGATTGAAAAGATCTGGCACATGCAGAAGTGAGTGAGAATGCACTGGCCTAGTTGATGACCCAATGACTGAACTAGAATAGGATGTACACCAGATTGGTAAGTATTATGCAGAGCAGAACATCTGAAAGATGATTGATGCAAAAAGTGTACCGCAAATCAAGAAACAGATAAATCGTTGGATCTGCTTACTGTATTGGAACCAACAAAAGAAACTGCCTTAATGTCCTCATCATCACAAATGTTATTGACAACATCCTGAAAAGGTAAGGTAGAATCAGAACAGGGCAACTTAGCAAGTGTGGCAGCTACAGAAGAACATGTTATGAATGTTTAGCAAAACAGAATAAAATCGTATGGCTATAAACACCAAAGTGACCAAACAGTTGCTACAAAGAAGGTAAGGAGGGTTAAAGTGAATTTTCAAGGAGAGTTGTTTTTCCAGTGTTCCAAGGAAGAGTAAAAGGATTGTGCAGCATTAACCAGAAAATATCAATCATCAAATATCAATTTATACTGAAGAAAAACCAGCACAACAATGAGTAGATGATAAATTAACTAATTAAGAACCAGTTTACAATAGGAAACTAAAGGAAGAAAAGTAATCAAAGATGCCATACATGGGTACCATGAACAATGTTCAGCACACCCTTTGGTAAACCAGCCTCCATTGCTAGCTCCGCAAGCATCATAGAAGCCCCTGAATTATTAACAAGTAATTACAAAGTATGCCATCACATTACCAAATGAATTATGTGCCTTCTTTTGTTCAACTACCAAATGAACCATGTGTCTTCTTTTTGTTCGACTAGCCTAAGGTTAAAGCATTATCAAGGACATGAACAAAAATTACTTACTTTATAATTTTTTTCCATGCCTTAGAAGTAATACTACTGCCAGTTCATAAAAAATTATTTGTCATATTTCACTCAACCTTAAGTCATTGGCTCATTGACATGCATATAAACAATGTAGAGCAACATTTAGTTTACTTTTAGTTTTTAACTCTGTTAATGGAGTTGTAAAAAGCTCTCATGCTACAACTTCAAAGAAAAGAAATTTCCTGCTGTTTTGTATAGTACTTGTGCAAATGTCTAATTTGGGTCGAAATGTTAACATTGCAGGATGAATGTTTTAATAATGTATGTAATGAATATGCTGGTCCAATATTTTGTAGAAAAAAGTACACATCTGTTACCAATCTATAATATTAACTAAGCATTTAACCATATAATTTTCTGGTTTTAGTTTGTCACCAAGGCAGCAATAACAAATGTAGTGAATAAACTGGGTAAAACATGATGATAAGACAAAGCACCTGGATCTTTTTCTGATGGCTTTAGAACAAAAGTATTGCCACAAGTGACTGCTATTGGGAACATCTGCAGCCAAAGGGACAGAAGAAATAACTGAAATGATCAAACCATGTCCTGTTGACAAAAATAAGATGTATTGCATATCATACTAATAGTTGGGTTCACAGTAGTAGTAAGAAAATATATTGATGTTAAGAAGTGAAGTTGGGCATACCCATAGGGGAATCATAGCTGGAAAATTGAATGGACATATTCCAGCACATACACCAAGTGGCTCCCTAATGCTAAAGGTGTCAATCCCGTGAGAAACATTGGATACATATTCACCCATCTGCAGTGTCCCCATTCCACAAGCATGTTCTACCACCTCTACAAGATCAGGAATTCCAAATCAAATCTTGCAACCAGCATGTCAAACAGTCAAAATAAGAAAGATTCCTCTACAAAATATCATTTCATTGAATCAGCACAACTCAGGGGCAGACTTCTTTTAGGACTACCAAGGAAATATTAATAGTAAAACTGGCAAGTCATGCAACCTGGAGGATGTTGGAACAAAGAATCATGTTTTTTACCACATACATAGGGATAGCATGCTGTTATCAAGACCATTCAAGACAGATCTTGCAGGTTTGTGGGTTCGTACATGTTATAGCATATACTGTTACCCATTATAATCGTAAACTCATAAAGTAAGATTAGTATATTCAAAGAACATATGGAGTACACAAAGATAGAAATGTTGAGATTATCACTATCTGATCAAGCCGTGAAGCCTATGTATAAAGGTTAGAAAAACCAACCTAGCCCACGGAAGACATCACCCCAAGCATCCTTCAGTGTCTTCCCCTGCTCGGTTGTAATGTTCTCCGCCAGCTTGTCCTGTCATCACCAAGGAAGAACAGATTTACTATAACATGATCCAACCAGAGTATTAAGAGGAAGCTTCAAACTCTTCGATCCCCCATGAAGGAAGGTCAATCTCTCTATGAACTAACTAATTACCATGTTGGCCCGGATGAGTTCCTGGTACTTGAGCATGACGCGTTGCCGCGCGGTGACGGGCGTGTTCCGCCATCCAGGGAAGGCGGTCCTGGCGGCGTCCACGGCGGCCCTGAACTCGTCGGCGGTGGTGAGCGGGATCCGAGACACCACCTCCTGCGTCGCCTGCTCAAATCCAAACAGTAACGTGGCATGTCCACAGCTCCAAATTGGCCCAACTCGAACGCAAAATCGATCGATTGATCAGGGGAGGCTGACGGCTTACCGGGTTGGTGACGTCAACGTGCTCGTCGGCCCGCGACTCGACGAACTCCCCGCCGATGAGGAGGCGGACCCTAGGCTGCACGGGAGGGAGGGAGAAGCCAGTCAGCCGTACGGACGGGGCAACGAGCGCAGCCGCCCGCGCCAGCAGTCACCCGCACGGAGTGATGCGTAAACAGATGGAAATGGATGATTCGCGGGTGCGTACCGGAGACGAGGCACCCTCCGAGAGCCACGAGGCGGCGGCGGTGGAGAGCGGCGCGGCCATCGGTGGCCGGCGGAGGCCGGAGGCTGCACAGGGAGGCCGAGAAGGATCAGCGCAGCCACGCAAGCGAGGAACGGATGCACGAAGGATGAGGTGGCGGCGACCTACCTGAGCGGAGGAGCACTGCGCGGATCATCGATCGGCGGCGGGCGACGGCGGTGCCGCGGTTGTTGGAGTGGTTGGATATGGATTGGGGCGTGGCGTGGCGTGAAGTGGAGTGGCGTCGAGAAGATCAGTGGAGCGGAGGCTGCTGACCTATGCCGTGACGCGAGGCGAGCGTCGTATTTGTACCCGTGCGCCGCCGGCAAGGCCCGGCCGCCTGGGCCCCACCTGCTGAGGCGGAGGAGGAGGAGAGGAGGGGGCGGCGGCGGCGAGCTCGTGCCTATCTGAACCCAAGAGCGGCGCTGGGCCTAACGTGGCAAGTGGGATCCACGACAGCACAGCACGTGGCCCGTCGCCAGTAGAGGCGGAAGCCAAGAGCGTGGAACGAGATCTACTTCAACCTGGCAACGTCCCTCTAGCTCACCGCTCACCGCTCACCGCGCGTAGCAGCAACAGTTTGGGAACATAATTTTTGGAAATAATTTTTGGAAACTACACTATTTTCAAAAACTATACTATACTATATACATGATAATATCATAGTTTATAATACCACAGTTTTAGAAAAAATATTTCATACTAAATTTTTCAATATTATAAATTGAGTACAGTATTTCTAATACTACAATTACTTTACAAAGATTTTAGATAAAATTGTCAAACATCTTTCAGTATATAATATTGTAGTATTGCTTAATACTGCAGTATTGCTTTCAAAACTAAAAAAATTATGTTCCCAAATAGGACAGGCTAGGTTGCTAAATATTAACAGTAATTTTTATATTATAATAAATTATGAAAATGCGAAAGTAATTTTTAATATAAATAAACTTATATTATTTTAAATTTAAAAATCAATAGTTTTTCAACGTGAACAATGATAAAATTATAGAAATGCTAGAAATATTAAAGCATGAACGTGATTATTAATAAATAAAACTTATTATACACTAATTTTAATATTTCTAAAATAATATAAGTTTATTTATCTTAGAAATAATATAAGTTTATTTTTCATAAAAAAATATTTTCACATATTAATAATTTATTATGATATAAAAATTATAGTTAATATTTAGCATCAAAATTATACAAAATAAAAATGCTAAGTATTTTGCTGCCATGCGCGGTGCGCTAGAGGAAAAAAAAATGAAAAGTTGCAACCATTGGATTGGAAGAGAGACGTCGGCTAACTTGAAGTCAGAGGATCTGGTCATTTTTATATTATAATAAATTATTAATATGTGAAAATAATTTTTAAGAAAAATAAACTTATATTATTTATAAGATAAATAAACTTATATTATTTTAGAAATGTTAAAATTAGTGTATAATAAGTTTTATTTATTAATAATCATGTTCATGCTTTAATATTTCTAAAATTTCTATAATTATATCATGTTCATGTTTTAGCTAAGTCTATATATTAAGAATCTCTAGATTATAATAAAACATTGTTTATTGCTATTAAAATTCTATTAAATACTGCAAATTAATTAAAATTAATATTATAAAGGTGTAGGTAAGAGATAGTTATGAAATATTAAATGTGTAAAACTTATTATAATTTTGGAACCAAAAATGTGTAAGAAGGTAAAAGTGAATATAGTTTAGATAAAGTTGAAACCATATATTTTTTAAATTTAAAATAATATAATTATATTTATATTAAAAATTATTTTCACATTTTCATAATTTATTATAATATAAAATTACTGTTAATATTTAGCATCAAAACTATGCAAAATAAAAACTCCAAGTATGTTGATGTCACGCGGAGTGAGCTAGAGCCTAGAAAAAACATATAAAATGTTATTGCCGTGAACGGCGTGGATTGGTTAACTGCAAAGAGGATCTCGTTGCGAGAACATGTGGCTTTAAAATTGACTCTTTATATAAATTTTTGGATTTATTTTTAAATGGAAATAGTTTCAAATATGTTGTCTCTAATAGAATCTTTAAATTGGAGTATGAGTATGTTCCTATAAGTAAGAAATAAAATTATTAATTTTAGGGATTCTTTAGTTTTAGGAATTATTTAGAGTATTTATTGAGGTGATTTTTTTAATTCTAATCCTAAAAATTTAGTGAAGAGAATCTTTAGAACTTTTCTTGGTCTAACATAGTAACATCATTTGAATGCCACTGGTTTTTTTTAAATAATAATTTTTTAAAACAAATTTGAAATTTGAAAAATTTCAAATATGACCTTATATCCATCCTTCAAGTGTCAATATAGGTGATCTTAGTTGCAACATGTTGTAGGACATTATAATTGATTCATTCGCTAATGTAGGCTTAGATCGGCTTAGATCGACGGATGAATATTGACAGGATTCAGATCTTAGTTGATGATTGGCTTAGAGCTAATAGGCTAAATTTGCAATTTTTTAAACTATGGGTTAAATTTGAAATTTATTTTAAAAAATGGTAGTGATCCACGACTTAGATCGCACACTTTCGTGGGCCAAATTTGTGTGGGCTGATTTGGATCCCTTATAATCCAAATTTCTACCAACGGAAGCGATATGTATTACATAATCTATTAATTATGTACATATTAAGAAAATATTATATGTTTAAAATCAAAATCGAGTGTTTGTGGACAAAAATTTTAAACTTTAAAATACAAATACAAATATTTGTGAGAGGGAAGGGTAACTTTTTTCCAAATGAGACTGACCCTTCGGACGAAACATAAGATAAAAGGGTTAATTGTTTTTATGTAACCGTTATTTTTCGAAATGTCATAAATATCATCAATATTCTCCTATTAACTTACATGACATTATTATTATCAATATAATTATCTACCTCATAGGTCCTCGACTTGTAGACATTAAACATTTCATATTGTCCGTTTTGCCCTTCCTTGTACTGTTCATCTTCTTCGTGCCATGGCAGCCCGTCCTCGCCGACGAACTCCAACAGTGCCTACTACTGCCCCATCGATATGTCGTCGTCATCGACCCCTGATACTGGTACTTGAAGGCGGAGGCAACGTGGTCGTCGTCGAGGCTCCGCCAAACACTCCATGGCGATCACACGTGGCCACGTCGATCGTGTTCTCGACACTAGACGCGCTACCGCCGCCACCTTGCGTCGGCCGCCCCCTTCCCGATCTGCTCCGCTATGCCCTGCGCCGACAGCGTCGCCCCGATCTAGCTCCGCTTAGGCCTACCCCGGCCACGCCACCCCAAATCTGGCTCCACTCTTCCCGTAGATGTGTCACTCATGACTTGCTATTGGTATGTGTAATTATATATTTATAGAGGGACTAAAATGTAAAATATTATCAATATATATATATATATGAAAGAGATGAAGGGGATGGTGTGTAGAACGAGAAAATTGGTTATTTGCCACTCTCAAAAACGTGCATCGCAAAATTGCCACTTTTATCGTGCGCTTCATAAAAATGCCACTCTCAATGTTGCATCTTTGATTTCTCTGCCATTCCTCTCATTTTTAATTTTTAGAAATTCATTTTCTTTTTTCTAGTAGAGAAATAGACAACTTTACCCCGACATTTTTACAGTGGAACAAGAGCTTCTCACCCTTCTCACCGTTGACCTCCACCGCTCGCCGCCCATTGGGCGCCCCCTCCACTGCGCCCCTCCGCCTCCCGTCGCCGCCAGGCACACGACCCCCAATGCAGTGTGCCCCCTCGCCGTCGGGCGCACGCCCCCTCCACAGCACACCGTCCGCCGTCGAGCTAGTGCCCCCTCCGCCACCCTACGTTGCCCGCCGCCCGCTGCCGATCTCGCACCCCCCTCCGCAACGCGCCTCCTCCATCGCCCGTCGCCGCCCGCTGCACACCCCCCTCCACAGCACACCGCCCACTGCCGCCGAGCTCGCACCCCCCCTCCGCAGTGCGCCCCCTCCTCCGCCGTCGAGCGCTTGCTCAAGCAGGGTGTTGCAGCGCAAGGGTTGAGGGCAGCGGGTCGGCGATGGCGGTGGCAACGCGAAGACACAAGATATGAGAGGCAAAAGAGTACTTTTCTAGCAGCAAAAATATAAAATCGATTTTAGAAATGCTGAAATCAAGAAAATGGCAGCAAAAACAAAAAGCAACGTTAGGAGTGGCATTTTTACGAAGTAATTTTTGAAAGTGGCAATTTTGCGAAGCGCAACGTTGGGAGTAGCAAATAACCAATTTTCTTGTGTAGAACCATCCAAGAAAATTCCCCACATCTCCAGTCTCCCCTCTTCTCTCCTAGCCTGTGTGCTAATCTTTTCCAAAATCTTACATCAATCTCCAAAAATAATCTTTATGGTATCAGAGCAGGTTGGTGTGGCGGGATGTAGTCGCAATCGAGCTTGGTTTTATTGCTGAAATTTGTGGAAGAGGTGGACCTCCGCCCAGCGCTGTGTCGCCAGAATTTGGAGCATTTGTGGTTAGATTGATACTTCAAATCCTCCTCCTGTTGTTGGTTGCTGTTTCTTTTGACATTGCCATTGGAGCAGTGTGTGTGCGTGTCTGCAGCTCCTTGGCAAACAAAGACTCTACAAGCTGCAGCCAAATCAACTTCTGCTATTGGATTGTTGTTGCTCGTAAGTGCTCAAGAATTGGGGCACCTCACAGGAAGAATCAAAGATGGGTGATGGTACTGAAGAAAAGACGACTGCAGATTCTAGTGTTGATACATTATGTGAAATTTTCAGTAAGTTTTTGGAGCAGCAAAACATTAAGACATGCTCTGATATGTTCAAGTTTGCACTTGAGCCAAACCCAGTGAAATTAGATGGATCAGGAAATTATATTAGTTGGGCTAGACATGCTATATTAATTTTGGGATCTCATGGATATGATGATTTGCTTGTCCATGGTGACAAAGAAAAGGAGAAAGGTGATGCTAGTAAAAAACAAATTAATGACAAGGTGCTTGTTTGGTTGATGGGTAGTATGGAACCCCCATTAGAGAGCAAATTGAGACCATGAATACAGTTTCATAAGTGTGGTCAGCTTTAGAGAAACAATTTGCAGGTAAATCAAACAAGATGCAAGCTACTCGGATCATGAATGAGTTGAAAAATTTAAAACAAGGTTCAAGATCTATTAGTGAGTATGCGGGAGAGGTGAAGAAATTATACAGGGATTTGTGTTACTATCATCCTTTTGAACAAACTGATAGGAAGGATCTAGCTATTCATCATAAATGGTTTGAACCATTTGTCGGAAAGCTCTTTCTAGATGGCCTACACCCAGATTTCAACTTCCGTCGATGACTTATCTTTGCTAAATCTGAATGGCCTTGCTTGGATGATATTATCTCTAAAGTAATAGAGGAGGAAATGAGACTAGCAAATCCTAAGGAGGAGTGCCAAAGAAGTATTCAGGAACGTGCAGCCCTGTCTGTGAAAGCTTATCATCCTAGTAATTTTTCAAAAGATCAAGACAAAGAAAAACTATTTTGTGATTGTGAGACAATGGCGCTGTGTGAGAGAATGGCGCTGCCTGCCTTCGGATGAGTAGGAGTATTCTTATTTATAGATGAAAGCCATTATGGCAGTTACATGCATGGCGTACATGCTTCCAAATATACATGATATACTTCTAAGAATAGCTTTGTACTTCTATATGTTTAACATCCCCCCTCAATCTGGACAGTGAGCAACAAGGTTCAGATTGCGCCGAATATTGCAGAAGGCGGTCATTGCCAATGGCTTGGTCATGATATCAGCGAGTTGATCCTTGGACGAGATAAAGCGGACTTCTAGTTGCCGGGACGCTACACGCTCTATGACAAAATGATAATCCACTTCAACATGTTTAGTGCACCGATGAAATATCGGATTTGCCGATAGATAAGTAGCCCCGATGTTATCACACCATAAACTAGGTGATCGACATTGAGAAATCCCATGTTCACGCAATAATACTTGAATCCATATAACTTCAGCCGTAGCATTAGTGACCGCCTTGTATTCGACCTCTGTGCTTGAGCGAGACACAGTTGGTTGTTTGCATGAGCTCCACGAGATAAGATTGCCTCCAAAAAAGATGGTGTAACCACTAGTGTTGCGCCTATCATCCAGGTTGCCAGCCCAATCCGCATCCGAAAAAGCACTAAGTAATGAGGATTCAGATTTTGTAATGCAGAGACCCAAGTGTGAGGAGGCATGTAAATACCACAGAATGCGTTTGACTGCTGCCCAATGAGTTGTAGTTGGCGTCGAAAGGAATTGACAGACATGATTCACACAAAATGATATATCCGGCCGAGTCAATAAGAGGTACTGGAGGGATCCAACGATACTTCGATAGCGGGTGGAGTCTTCAGCAGAGAGAGGAGTACCACTTGCTAGCATCAATTTATCCGTAGGGAGCATCGGAGTGGAGACATTATTTGAGTTGGCCATGTTGGTGTGCTTTAGAATATCTTGAATATATTTATGCTGTGTCAAAATGAGACCAGATGAAGTATGATGCACCTCAATGCCAAGAAAATAATTGAGAGGACCAAGATCTTTGACTACAAATTCAGCTTCAAGTTGGGAAAGTAGACGATTTGTGGCCGAGGATGATGAACTCACAATGATAATGTCATCCACATAGATAAGAAAATACATTTGAATGCTACCTCTGTTAAAGATGAATAATGAAACATCTGCTTTAGAAGCATAAAACCCCAACTGTTGGGACGACGGATCGAACCAGCAGGTTTTCTTAATGGAAAATGGGAGTAGTGTATTCAATGCCTTCCTTTGCCTGTCCACTACAACTGTAGTTGGGGGGTATTTATAAGGCGTCCCGCCCAGAGGCCGAGCGCCTCTGGGACGCCAACGACTACCCGGCCGACCGCCGGTCAATAGTACAAACAAAATGGACTATATACAGTACAGACAAGAAGATTCGGCCCTGACAGTGTATCAGCCGTGTCGGACGCTGCCTGCGCCGCCCGACACGGCCCAGAGGATCGCGATCCTGTCCCCCTGTATGTCTGCCTCGTCCTTTTCCCGCCAACGCTCTCTTCGGGTTCGCTACCGCGGCCGAGGGAGAGGCCCTCGGCAATCCCCTTCCGGAGGACGGTCTCCGGCAGCCTTCTTCCGGAGGGTGGCCTCCGGCAGCCTTCTCCCGGAGGACGGCCTCCGGCAGCCTTCTCCCGGAGGGCGGCCTCCGGCAACCTTCTTCCGGAGGTCGGCCTCTGGCAGCCTTCTTCCGGAGGACGGCCTCCGGCATTCCTTGCGTCAAATCCCCAGGCGGTGGGCCCCCTGGCCATCGGGATTATCTCCCCCAACAGTAGCCCCTCGCTTCTTTCCTCTCGGGAGCCCTGCGTTGAGAGAGGGTGGAAGCGCACATGATAATTCCGATAACCTTCATGAGGATGAAACTTACATTGAGGTGCCGGGCCTAGCCAGAGTGCGACTCCCTTCGACGGACGCGGAGGAACTCCGGAGCGGGCAAGTGCGGCCGGACCGGAGGTGGGGGTCCACTCGAAATCCTGCAATAAGAGGAGGTGGAAGCGCACAAGATAATCTTGGTAATTCTCGCTGTCGCGTACCTCGCCTTGAGGTGCCGAATCCGCTGTGGCGCGGAGGGGCGCCGGGGTGAGGAGGCGAGAGGCCGGGGGGCTCCGATTCCGAGGGGCCGGACGGGCGCCGCCGGAAGCAATTAATGCACGCGCAGATGGCATCGAGGAGGCGGGCCGCTGGGAGGGCCGCCGCCGCGCCCCGATGCGCCAGCCGGCCTTAAATGCGGTGCCGCGCAACCCGCCGCGTTCACACGCTAACTGGATCGGGAGGGGAACCATCGGTCTCGCAACAGGATATAACTCCCTCGCGGTTCTCTCTTCAACCGCCCACACGCGTTAACTCTAGCCAGTCGTGCCGCCGCTCAACCTGCTCCCAAAACTTTGCATTCCCTTTCTTTGCCCTTCAAGAATGGCGAGGAACGCTGCCCCCGCAATGCCGATGGATCCGCGCTTCTTGCAACGCCAGATGGCGGCGGCAGCGGCGGCGACAGCGACCGACACGTCAGAGGTGCGTGGCGCGCGCGATCTCCGCCCCGCTTCTGAGCGTTTTCGAGACCAAACCTTGGAGCTCGGGCCATCTGCGTGCACCGAAGCATCGATCGAGCAAGCGACCAGGAGTCATCTCAATCCAGAGACGCCGGCGAGGAGGCCGGGCCGGGAGACGGCCCCGCAGCCGCGGGAAGGCGAGGTCGTCGTTTTTGAAGCCTTCTTCGACGCGGGCCTGGGATTCCCCGCCTCGGAGCTTCTCGCCGGGGTGCTGGACGCGTTCCATCTGGAACTCCCGTAGTTGTCCCCCAACGCCGTGGCCCGCCTCGCAATCTTTGAGTGGGCCATGCGCGCCGAAGGCTGCGAGGGGAGGGAAGAGGTCTTCGCGGAGATGCACGAAGCCCTCTGCCAACCGAAGAAGAAGGGAGGTCGGGTGCTGGCCTTCGGGAGCATCACCTTCCAGCTCCGAAGGAAATATGCAGACTCCTTCCCGGCGAAGGCCACCAACGAGAGGTGGTATTCGAAGTGGGTGAACCGGTGGTTCTACGTCCGCGTAGGGCTCGCCTCCGGCCTGGCTGGGATCCCACGCCACATCTGGTTCCGGAGAGAGGCGCGCATCGAGGCCAATGCCGGGACGATTTCCGCGAGGGTGCAACTTCTCCAGATCGTCGCCCGCCGGATGAGCATGCGGGACTTGGCGGAGGAGTTCGTGGCCCTCGAGATCTCTCTGCTGAAGGAGGAGTGGCCTGCCTCGCTCCGGAGCAGCCGAGACGAGTCGATGCCTTCGGAGCTCTCCCGCCGGCTCGGTAAGTGCCAATTCTTGGTTGCTTCAGTCCTTATCTTTCATGCTCGATGAGTACCCCCGGCCCTGACGGAGAGATGCAGGATCGCTCGTCGCCCGAACGCCCGAGGAAGTCACCCGTCTGGCGGAGAGGATTCTCGGGGTCCCAACCGCAGCCGAACGGGCCCGCCGGCTGGAGCTGGTGGGCTCATGGGAGCGCTTCAACAGGGTGTGGGGGGCGCTCGAGCTCACGCCCCCGCCTCTCCCGGAGGGCGAGGTCCTTCGGGACGTCTCGAAAAGGAAGGCGAGCGACGCCGACGGCGGCCTTTCTCCGGGCCGCTCAAAGAAGAAGAGGATGGTGAAGGGGCCAAGGCGTGTGTCTCCGAGACCTTCTTCGGCCTCTCACTCCGATTGAGGGGGTTCCAGCGAGGGGGCCCAATCAGAGTCAGGAGACCCTCCGGCGATCCCGGTTCCGGTCCCGCCGGTCCGGCCGGATGCCGGAAGAAGTGACGACGCTCCTCCTCGCGCGAACCCAGCGGAGCCCGCGCCGGGGGACGGACAAGGGGCGCGTGCCACCGAAGCGACGCCTCGCCCCGGAACCGCTTCCTCGCCCGCACTCGCCTCGGCGGGGGGCTCCGCGGGCTCCTTCGAGAGCAGGGCCACGGACAGCTTGGACCGCGGGGGCTTAGACGACCCGCTTGGCGCCATCGAGAAAAGCGCCGACAAGGAGGCCGAACTAGCCGCTGCGGTGGCGAGCTCTCCGCCGAACTCCATCGACAACCTCTTCTACCGCCCAAGCCCGTCGGGTCACCTCCAACCCCCGGATTACCCTGGCGACACTGCGGGCGCAGGTATAGTAATTTAGCCACACTTCCCCGTGCGCCAGGGGCCTTTTCCACTTTTAACTCTTATTCACTCGCGCAGACA
The DNA here is from genome assembly GCA_019279435.1 of Zizania palustris. Lineage (NCBI taxonomy): Eukaryota > Viridiplantae > Streptophyta > Magnoliopsida > Poales > Poaceae > Zizania > Zizania palustris. The sequence continues at coordinate 24,240,491 of JAAALK010000282.1, forward strand.
CTCCGGCCGGAGGCATGGAGCCCGTCGCCCCGTACCCCGCGGATGCCTCGGACGCGAGGTCCGGAGCCCCTGTCGCCGCGAGGAGGGCCTCGGGCTCGCGAGACGAGGTGGACTCCAGGAGCATCGAAAGGGCTCCTCGGGAGTCTGCCGGAGACGCTGAGGTCCGGCCCCGGCCTCCCTCCGATCGTCGAGCCGTGCAAGGCTCCGTGCCGCTCCTGCGCCCTTTCTTAGCGGACGGCGAGGACTTCGCGCTCAAGGTGGCCCCGGTCCACGAGTGTTACCTGCGGCTGCGGGAGGCTCCGGTGATAGGCGAGCTGGGGCAATCAGATGGCCTGGACCTTGGGAGGGCCATCGAGACGGCAGCAGGCCAGGTACTTCCTCGGACATATCCTCCGTTCCCTTAGCAACCCTTCTGACCATCTTTTTGTACGCAGGTGATAGCGCTGGCGCAGGGGCAGTTGTCCGCCTTGCTTGCCGAACGCCAACAACACGAAGCGTACGCCGCGGAGCTCGCGACCCAGGTGGCTACCGCGGAGAGGCTAGCTCGCGAGCGGTCGTCGGAGGCTGAGGCCCTTCGACTTTAGGCGTCGCGGATCGAGGCGTTGGAGGCCCAAGCGGCGGAGGCGGACTCCCTCAGGGCCCGCATCGCGGAGTTGGAAGGACTCCGGGCCCGGGCCGCCCGCGCCGACGAGTTAGAAGCGGAGGTCGACGCCCTCCAAACCCGAGCTGCCGAAGCGGAGGTGCTCCGATCCCGGGCCGCGGAAGCAGAGCGGCTCGAAGGGGAGGTGTCCCGGCTTCAGGCCCAGGCCTCGGAGGCGGCAACCAAGGTTGAAACCCTCGAGGCCCGGGTGACCCAACTGGAGGCATTCGAAGTGGACCTCAACGCCCGGAACGGGGAGGTCGCCGAGGAGCTTGCTGAGGCCAGGAACACGGCGGCCGACGCCGCGGAATCCTTGCGGAAGATGCTGGCGCGCTACGGTACCGGCTGCGGCACGTTCGACATCGCCCGAGAGCCCCTGGTCCGCCGGGTGAAGTTCATCCGGTCCGCCATTCGGCAGATACATCTCGCCATGGCGCAATATGGCGAGGTGTCCGCCCGGGTGGCCGCGTACGGGATTCTCCGACACCTTGAGGCGTCTGGGCTCCCTCTTCCCTCGTCTTCGAGTCCGCACCCGGTTGCCTTCGTGGGGGACCACCTCCGGACGCCGAGCCTCGCGGTGGCTCAGTGTTGGAGGGCGCTCCGGGCGTCTTGGCAGACCGAGGGCCCCGCGGCAGTCTAGGCTTGGCTGGAGGAGGCGCTCCGCGCACGCGGTCCCTCGGCTCCTTCGAAGCTTCCGACCTCGGCCCGCTTTCCGGATCCGCAGGTGTAGCTTTAGGGAGCTATCTTCGCCTTACCCTGTAATAGCTTAGAGGATTTGGTCATATATTTAATAAAGAGTATTCTTCCGGAGCTTACTCAGGGTGCTAGCGTCTGGGACCGTGACGTCGAGGTGCTTGATTCCGACGACGGCCTTCGCCATCGATGGGCTATCTTCGAAGCTATGCGAGCGAACCGGCCTGCACGCTTCGTTCTTCCCCGCGGTAGTGACGGACGCGTGGACCTCGACGTCCTCCAAGGGGTTCTGAACCATGTGAAGGAAGAAGAGAGAGGGTCCCGCTCGTCGTCCTCGTCCCCCGAACCGGTTGACTGGTCCGACACGAAGGCCGGTTTGGGCGAAGCGCCCCCCGAGGAGGGCGGTCTGCGTAGTTGGGCTCAGCTTCAAGCGGATCAAAGGGCTTTTCGTGCCCAGAAGAAGGAAGAGGAGCGCAGGAAAAGGAAAGAGAGGTCCGGGCGGAGCGTGGCCACGACTTCGGGTCCTTCCAACCGGAGGGGCCCGCGGTTTTTGCTTGGCCTGGATGAGAACTTCTCTTGATTTTCCTTTTTGATTTGTAATGAACATTGTATGCTTTGCGTGACTGCTGCAGTCTGCGCCTTGCTCCTTCTCCTCCGCCCCCCCTAGCGGGCAGCTGGTGTACCGGCTGGGCGCTAAGTAGTTCAGGAGAGAGAGTGCGGAGAATGCACGCCACGTCAAGCCGTACCTCTGAGCCTGAAAGCGAGGGTGCTTCGAGTCATAGCTCGGAACCCGAATGCGAGGGCGCGTCGAGTCATAGCTCGGAGCCTAAATGCGAGGGCGCGTCGAGTCATAGCTCGGAACCCGAGAGTGAGGGTGCGTCGAGCCGGAGCTCGGAACCCGAATGCGAGGGCGCGTCGAGTCATAGCTCGGAGCCTAAAATGCGAGGGCACGTCGAGTCATAGCTCGGAACCCGAGAGTGAGGGTGCGTCGAGTCGGAGCTCAGAACCCGAATGCGAGGGCGCGTCGAGTCATAGCTCGGAGCCTAAATGCGAGGGCGCGTCGAGTCATAGCTCGGAGCCTAAATGCGAGGGCGCGTCGAGTCATAGCTCAGAACCCGAGAGTGAGGGTGCATCGAGCCGGAGCTCGGAACCCGAATGCGAGGGCGCGTCGAGTCATAGCTCGGAGCCTAAAATGCGAGGGCGCGTCGAGTCATAGCTCGGAATCCGAGAGTGAGGGTGCGTCGAGCCGGAGCTCGGAACCCGAATGCGAGGGCGCGTCGAGTCATAGCTCAGAGCCTAAATGCGAGGGAGCGTCGAGTCATAGCTCGGAGCCTAAATGCGAGGGCGTGTCGAGTCATAGCTCGGAACCCGAGAGTGAGGGTGCGTCGAGCCGGAGCTCGGAACCCGAATGCGAGGGCGCGTCGAGTCATAGATCGGAGCCTAAATGCGAGGGCGCGTCGAGTCATAGCTTGGAGCCCGAGAGTGAGGGTGCGTCGAGCCGAAGCTCAGAACCCGAATGCGAAATTCTGGGAATCGTTGCGCCATTTGCCTTGGGCGAAATACTTGTCCGAAGATTTTATTGTACAATTGGGACGCGAAAAACAAGCGTCAACAGCCACTAGTAAAATACAGTGATGATTTTATGGAAAATAGCGCTTCAGATGCTCTGCATGCCAAGTATGCGTCAGTTCTTGGCCTTCCAGGGTAGCGAGTCGATAGGAGCTCGGTCGCCCGGACTTTGTGACAATGTATGGTCCTTCCCACTTGTTTCCCAACTTGGTGGGGGCGACCACCGTGCGTAGGACGAGGTGCCCCGGTTGGAACTCATTGCGCTTGACTTTGGGGTCGTACCACCCCTAGGTCTCTTTCTGATAATGGGATAGGTTGGCGACAGCGTGAAGCCGTGTCTCTTCGGCCAGATCGAGGGAGACGGTGCGCTCGCCCTCTGCTTCGGGTGCTATGACGCGCAGTGAACCGACGCGAAGCTCCGTTGGTGTCATTGCTTCGTCGCCAAACAAGAGGCGGAATGGGGTGAAGCCGGTGGCCCGAGAAACAGTCGTCCGGATGGACCATAAGATCTTGGGCAGCTCGTCAGGCCACACTCCTTTGGCCAAACCGACGATGCGTTTATTGAGGCCTGACAGGATGTGTCCGTTGGCTCGCTCGACGGCTCCATTGGACTGGGGATGCCGTACGGCGGCGAAGCAAAGCTGAACTCCCAACTCGTCGCAGAACGCCCGGAAGGTGCCAGCATCGAATTGTGTTCCGTTGTCCACTGTGAGCTGCTTGGGTACTCCGAACCGACACACGATGTTCTGCCAGAAAAATTTCTGGACGCTTCGGGATGTAATGGTGGTCAGCGGCTCCGCTTCAACCCACTTGGAGAAGTATTCGACGGCGACCACTGCGAAGCGCAGGTTTCCCCGTGCTCTGGGGAGTGGCCCGATGAGGTCCATACCCCAGCGGGCCAGAGGCCATACGGGGGGGATAGGTAGTAGGCTCGCTGGCGGGCGGTGACTGCGCCGGCCCATCCACTGGCAACCCTGGCAGGTGCGGACAAGTTCTTCGGCATCAGCGACGATAGTAGGCCAGTACACGCCCTGCCGAAGGGCCTTGCCGGCGAGAGACCACGGAGCCAGGTGACTCCCGCACAGCCCCTCGTGGATCTCTCGCAGCATGGCCACCCCGTCCGAGTGCGAGACGCAGCGGAGGAGTGGGGAGCATACCCCGGATTTATATAGGACTCCATTGATAACCTCGAACGTCCTTGCGCGGAGCTACAGGCGAGCTTGCTCTGGGCTGGGATGGTTGTCCTCGACACCGGCTAGCGTGCGCAGGATGGGCTCGCGCCAATCGGTGTTAGCCATACACAGTATTGAAGCTGGCCGTGGTGACGGTTCGGGCTCTTCTGGGGCGGCGGCGGTGGGCGCCTCACCGTGAGGTGGCGCCGAAGGTTGAACAAGGTCTTCGAAGAAAGCCCCTGGCGGTAGGGCTTGAGCGCCTGCCCCGGCTTTGGCGAGGGCGTCTGCTTGGGCGTTGTCACCTCGCGGAATGTTCTGGACGGATATGCCTTTGAAGGATACCTCGAACTTGCGGATGGAGTCGAGGTAGGAAGCGAGGTCCGGGTGCTTTGCCCGGAAGCTCTTGTCGATGTGCCCGGCGACCACTTGGGAGTCGGTCTTCACAATCACACGCGCGGCTCCCAACGCGAGCGCCTTGCGAAGTCCCAAGAGGACTCCTTCATACTCGGCGATATTGTTGGTGGCCTTGAAACTTAGCCGGGCAGAATACAGGGCCTGCTGGCCGGACGGGGAGACAATGACTGCTCCGGCCCCAGCCCCTGAGGCCTGGTAAGCACCGTCTGAAAAGACGGTCCAGATCCCCTCGCTTGCGTCGGTGCTCGTGTGCTCCCGGGCCCTCGTCCACTCCGCGACGAAGTCGACGAGGATTTGGGACTTGATGGCTGTCCGGGCGACGAAAGAGATCCCGAACGGGGCCAATTCCACCGCCCATTTGCCGATGCGGCCGGTGGCGTCCTTGTTCCGGAACATGTCGTCGAGCGGATAGGCGGTTGGGATGACGATATCATGGGCCAGGAAGTAATGTCGGAGCTTCCGGGAGGCCATGACGAGGGCGTAAGCCACCTTCTCGAGCTCGGAATACCTAGCCTTAGCTTCGGTCAGGGCTTCGGAAATGAAGTAGACGGGGCGCTGGATCAGCTTCCCGCCGAGTTCCTCTTCTTGAGCCAAGGCCGCGCTCGCCGCATTGCCGGAGGCGGCGAGGTAAACCAACAGAGGGTTGTCGGCCCAAGGTGTGGCAAGGGCTACAAGGCCGGAAAGGTAATCCTTGATTTGCTGGAAACAAGCCTGGCATTCGGGGGTCCATTCAAAATGCTTAGAACCTCGGAGCGCCTTGAAGATGGGCAAACTTCGTTCTGCTGACTTGGCGAGGAATCGTCCGAGGGCGGCCAACCGCCCGGCCAGCTTTTGTGCTTGCTTGAGGTTCTGGGGGGGGCATGTTCTGCAGTGCTTGGATTTGTGTTGGACTTGCCTCGATACCCCGGCTGGAGACAAGGTACCCGAGCAGCTTGCCTGCTTGCGCTCCGAAGACGCACTTGTCTGGATTGAGCCGGATTCCGTATCGCCGGAGGCTGTCGAAGGTTTCAGCTATGTCGGAGCCATGGTGGCTCTTGGAGGTGCTTTTGATGACAATGTCGTCCATGTAGGCTTCCGCATTGCGCCCTAGCTGATGACCTAAGGCTTTGGAAATTAATCTGGAAAAGGTAGCGCCGGCATTACGAAGGCCGAAGGGCATTCGGAGGTAACAGAATACTCCGGCTGGAGTGACAAAACTGGTCTTCACTTGGTCTTCGGGTTTTAGCCAGATCTGGTGATATCCCGAATAAGCATCGAGGAAACTGAGGAGCTCAGCTCCGGCTGTGGAATCAACAAGCTGGTCGATGCGAGGCAGGGGGTAGGGGTCACAGGGGCAAGCTTTATTCAGAGAGGTAAAGTCGATACACATGCGCCATTTGCCAGATGTTTTCTTCTGGACAAACACAGGGTTGGACAACCAATCGGTATGACTCACTTCCCGAATGACCCCTGCGCGGAGCAGCTTGTCGGTCTCTGCTTTGGCGAGCTCGGCCCGCTCGGTGGAAAGCCTCCGGAGCCCCTGGCGAACCGGCCGTGCCTTCGGATCGACGGCCAGTGAGTGCTCGATGATTGAGCGGTCAACGCCGGGAATGTCTTCATCAGACCATGCGAAGACGTCGAGGTTACCGCTGATGATGGCCTCGAGCTGTGCTGAAACCTCCGGCTCCAAACCCCCTCCGAACTTGATCGGGTACTCTTTCCCTCCTTGGATCAAGGTCTTGGTGACGATTTCTCCCTCCGGGAGAGGTTTGGCGGGGCGCCCCTTCTGACCAGGATCGATGTTGCCTGCGAGGTCGACTTCATCGGTGCCTCCGCGAACACTGTGGACTTGCCGCGGCTCCAATGGCGCTGAATGGCCGTACTCGACCCGGCGTGCTGCGGCTTGGTTGCCCAGGACGGATAACACCCCTCCGGGGGTCGACATCTTGAGGCAGAGGTAGTTGTGGTGGGCAATGGCGCTGAAGCGGTTGAGTATCCCTCGCCCGAAGATAGCGTTGTAGGCGTACGGAGCGTCGACGACGTCGAACAGGATCTCTTCGCGGCGCTAGAGGGGTGCGCTGCCGAAGGTCACCTCCAACAGGACCTGGCCGAGCGCATCGAGCGGGGGGCCCGCGAAACCTTGGAGCGGGCGCGAAGCCGGTAGCAGGTGCTTGCGCGATAAGCACAGCTGGTCGAAGGCCTGCACGAAGATGATGTCAGCGGAACTCCCTCCGTCGACCAGAATGCGACGCACCTCGGCCCCGGCGATGTCCGCAGAAATGACGAGTGGATCGGCGTGCGGGAACTTGACTCCGGAAGCATCTTCGGCGGTGAAGGTGATGGGGACATGAGACCACTCCGGGAGGACCGAGGGGGCCGGACGTGCCTATATGCCCGACCTCCCGAACGTAGTCTCGACGTTGCCGCTTAGACAGAGCTCCCAGGGCTCCCCCTCCGGATATGGGGAGGACCACTCGCTTGCCTTTGTCTGGGGCGGCTTCCAGCTTGGGGGCCTGGACTCCGCCGAACTCCGCAACCGGGGTCACGGCTTCCGGCTCGTCGCGGCGCCCGACGACTTGGACTGCTTCTGGCCGAGGGGTAGGGTTCCCCCGGTCGGAGGAACCGCGACCGGCGCTGCGCTCGAGGTAGTCGCTGCGAAGGGCAAGTATGGTCCTGCAGGAGTCGGTGTCGTGGCTCCGGTTCGTGCCGTGGACGCTGCAGTAGAAGGTTCCTCTGGAGGGCGCTCGGCCGGGTGGAGGCTTGGGTCCGACCTGACGACTTCCGCCGGGCGTATGCAGGTGCTTGGCAGGCGCTTGGGGAGTGATACTGAGGACTTCCCCCCGAAAGTGCTTTCGGTTTCTCCGAGAGTCCCGATGGACGAGATCCTGCCGAGTGGGCTCCGGGCGGTGGAAATCGGGAGCGTGACGCTCGCCCCGGCTTGGATCCGGGGGCGCTTCGTATGTCCTGGCGCTCGGGGCCCGGACTGGGACCACCATCGCTTGCCGGCGTATCTGGCCCTCTTCGGACCGGGCGTACTCTTCAAAGTACGTCATAAGCTGCGCCACCGAAGAGATAGGCTTCCGGTGGAGCTTATCAAGGAGGCCGGGGTGGGTGACGCCCTCTCGGGCCGCATCAATGATGGAGGAAGCCGAGAGCCCCTTGATCTGGGCCTTGGTGTGCGCGAAGCGTTGGGAGTACTGTCGCAAGGTTTCCCCGGGCTGCTGCTTCACTTGGAAGAGGCTCCCGGTGGACATGGGGGCCACGAAGGTCCCTTGGAAGTTGTTGACGAACTTCTTCTTCAGCTGCTCCCACGAGTGAATAGTCCCTGGTCGGAGGGACCAGAACCACCGGAGGGCGATCCCTTCGAGCGCCAAAGGGAAGCATTTGGCCATGGTGTCCCGGCTCCCCCCGGACGCTTCTATCGCCAGGGCGTACGAGCGAGAGAACTCGCCGGGGTCGGAGTCCCCGGAGTACTTAGGGAGCTTGGCGGTGCGAAAGTTCGAACCGAAGCGCACCTTCTGGAGTTCCGGGTGCAGGGGGAATCCTCGTCGTAAGACGCGTTCTCCTCGCCCGGAGGATTCTCATCGTCGCTTAACTCCGTGACCACGGCTTTCGCGGCGCGAAAAGGCTCCGGGGGGGCCGGGGGTCGGAGCGACGCCTCCTGACGCCACAAGGCTAGTTCCGCCTTCAGCCTAGCGTTCTCGGCGGCCAAAGCATCAGCTTGACTTCCGCTTCCGCCGGAAGTGGTATCGGGGTCCCGCGAGCGGATGTAGTCTGTCCGAAGGGACACTATTGGAGGTCCACTCGGGGGACGCTGCTCCGGCGGCCCACCCGGCGACCCGACCAGGTTGGCGGAGGTTGGTTCGGGTAGGCCGTCGGTGCCCCGAGCTTCGAGCGTCTCTTCCGGTGCCTGGGGGGGCTCCACCGAGAACGCCGTCCCGACGGGCGTAACGGTGGGGGCCGGAGGGTTGGGGTTGGGGTTGGTGGCTGAAGCGGGCTCGGCCCCGGCGGTACGAGCTGACCTGCGTAGGGGGGCTGCGCTCGCTCCCTTCCGGCTCGACATGTTTGGACGGATGAGTGTAGAGGACGCTAGCTTTTCGGACTAGTATCCCCACGGACGACGCCAACTGTTGGGACGACGGATCGAACCAGCAGATTTTCTTAATGGAAAATGGGAGTAGTGTATTCAATGCCTTCCTTTGCCTGTCCACTACAACTGTAGTTGGGGGGTATTTATAAGGCGCCCCGCCCAGAGGCCGAGCGCCTCTGGGACGCCAACGACTACCCGGCCGACCGCCGGTCAATAGTACAGACAAAACGGACTATATACAGTACAGACAAGAAGATTCGGCCCTGACAGTGTATCAGCCGTGTCGGACGCTGTCTGCGCCGCCCGACACGGCCCAGAGGATCGCGATCCTGTCCCCCTGTATGTCTGCCTCGTCCTTTTCCCGCCAACGCTCTCTTCGGGTTCGCTACCGCGGCCGAGGGAGAGGCCCTCGGCAATCCCCTTCCAGAGGACGGTCTCCGACAACCTTCCTCCGGAGGGCGGCCTCCGGCAGCCTTCTCCCGGAGGGTGGCCTCCGGCAGCCTTCTCCCGGAGGACGGCCTTCGGCAGCCTTCTCCTGGAGGGCGGCCTCCGGAAGCCTTCTTCCGGAGGACGGCCTCCGGCATTCCTGGCGTCAAATCCCCAGGCGGTGGGCCCCCTGGCCATCGGGATTATCTCCCCCAACACCAACTGTAATAGCTTGCCACTGAGACGAGAAAACCATGCTCGCGGGGCTTGTTTAAGGCCATATAGTGACTTTTCCAGCTTGCAAAGATAAGTAGGATGATCTGAGTCAACAAATCCCGGTGGTTGTTTCATATAAACATCTTCATTGAGATGACCATGAAGAAAAGCATTATGAATATCAATTTGTTTAAGTGACCATCCCTGAGAGACAACAATACTCGAATAGTGGTAGGTTTAACCACAGGACTGAACGTGTCATCATAATCAACACCATACTGTTGTTTGAAGCCCTTAGCAACCAAGCAAGCTTTATACCGATCAATGGATCCATCTACTTACATTTCAATTTGAATATTCATTTACAATCAATGATATTGAGGCCGGTACGTAGCGGTACAAGATGCCAAGTCTTGTTTTTGAGAAGCGCCTGGAACTCCTCATTCATTGCTGACCGCCAAAGTGGATGAGCCTTAGCATTGGTATAACATGTTGGTTCTTCATCAGTTGTACGGACTGCAGAGTATATCACAGTGCCATCTGTCCGGACTTTAGGTTGCTTAATATTGTTGTTGAGGCGAGTATCGTACCAACGGGCGGGATTTTCAGGCACAACAGTAGGCAATTGGGTGGGCCGTACTGGCGATGGCGCCCTGGAGTCCAGAACCGGAGAGGGCTCATCGGCAGGATTTTGTGGGCCACGGACCGGAGATTGCTCATCAGCGGGATTCGGCGGGTCCGCAGGAGACACGATCGCAGATGGCGCGCATGCAGCGGGGTGCGGGAACTCTGATGCCACCTAGTCCATACAAGGCACTGATGGCGCTGCACCGAAAATGATGGCGGGAGGAATATGCGGCGCCAATCCCAGTTCCGATGCAGATGGAATTCTTCCTGGATTTTCCGCATTAGAAAAATATGTAGGCACAGAACTAGCAGGTGATATATGCACATGGTTAGTGTCCAAATTAATACTGCTATGAATAGGTTGTGGGGTTGGGAAAATATTTGGTTGCTCAACGTTGGGTGTAAGGTTCATGGTAAAGGGAAACTTGGTTTCATCAAAAACAATGTCACGGGAAATATAAACATGGCCAGTGTCCATGTCAAGACACTTATAACCTTTGTGATTTGCACTATATCCAAGGAAAACACATGCTTTTGATCGAAAGGAGAGCTTATGCTGATTATATGGTCGTAAGTTGGGCCAACATGCACAGCCAAAAATGTGCAGCATGAAATAATTGGGTGGAGTTTGGAGCAGGCGTTCTAAGGGGCACAAGTTGTCAATAACACGTGTTGGCATGCGATTAATGAGATATGTAGCAGTAGTGAAAGCTTCATCCCAAAATTTTATTGTCATTGAGGCATGAGCTAAGAGGGCAAGCCTGGTTTCAACAATATGACAGTGTTTGCGCTCGACAGAGCCATTTTGTTGGTGGGTGTGAGGACACGAAATATGATGAGAAATGGCGAGAGAGCGAAAAAATTGGTTGTGAAGTTTTTGATACTCCCCACCCCAATCGGATTGGACACATTTGATTTTATTACCAAGGAGGCGTTCTACATAAGCTTGGTATTGCAAGAAAATACGTTGGACTTCAGTTCTATCATGCATCAAGTAAACCCATGAGAATTTGCTATAATCATCAATGAAACGTATGTAATATTTGAAACCACCAACAGATGTAGGAGCATGACCCCAAACATCAAAAAACACAAGTTCTAAAGGAGATGTGGATCGATGAATTGCATTATTATATGGTAGTTGATGGCTCTTGCCTAATTGACAAGCATTACATATGGTAGGACTCAATTCTTTTGAACATGGAAGTTTATTCAAACTTAATATTGACCGAACAATTTGGGGTGAGGGATGGCCAAACCGAGCATGCCACTGGTCTATGGATGTCTTGACATGGATGAGAGTTTGTTGGAAGATCTTACTTTCAGAGGGCTTGATTGGATAAAGGTCGGCTTCACATTTTCCTTCCAGGAGAATTTGCTTCGTTGCTAGGTCCTTGATGAAAAAATGATATGGATGAAATTCAAAAAAGACATGATTATCATGAGCTAATTTATGAACGGAAAGCAAATGTTTAGAGATATCAGGAACATGAAGAACATTTTCTAGTGCAAGAGGTTTAGTAGCAGTGTTAATTGAACAAGAACCAACATGCATGATGTGCAAACCTACTCCATTGCCAACTTGAACCATCTCACCACCATGGTACTGTTCGCGAAGAGCTAGGCGGTCCAAATCACTTGTGATGTGATCGGTAGCTCCGGTGTCGGTGTACCAGTTCGGATCGACCTTGTAGGAGGTGGTGGTAGCAGCAACGATAAAGGGTTGTTCCTCCTGGTAGCTCTCGTCCATGCGATGCCAACATTTTATCACCGTATGGCCCTCACAGCCACAGATCTGACACAACGGGCGTTTAGGCTTGTCATGGCTTGGAGGAAATCGGCCACCTCGACCCTAAAATGATGCAGCTCCTCTTCCGTGGCCACGACCATGCGGAGCACCATGGTTACGCCCACACGGTGTCTGACCTCCACGGCCGGCAAAGTTGGCCGACGCGCCAATGTTGAGGCGCATCTCGGCATTGTGTTGCTGCTGACGAGACTCAAACGCCGGAAGATATGTGTATACATCGTCAAGGGAGAGAGCTTCAGTCTTGGTGGTGATAGATGTGACAAAAGGATCATAGTCAGGGTCGAGCCCAGTCAGGAGATACGCAATGATTTCATCATCGCGAAGTGGAGCATCAGCAGCAACAAGGTCCGATGCATAGCCCTTGATATTGCGGAAATAGTCAGCAGTAGACATGTCCCGCTTCTTCGTCATGGCAAGATCCACGCGAATTTGGACAGTGCAAGCTCGCACAACAGAAGAGAACACGCGTTCCAGCGTGTCCCAGGCTTCTTTGGCGGTGGAGGCAGACACCACATCAAGAAGTATGTCCTCGGTCATGGAGGAGAGAAGACCACTCAGAAGTTGCTGGTCCTGATCATACCACTGGGCATAAGCTGGGTTGGGAACCAGTTCAGTTTTAGCTGTCGTGGAGGTTGCGACGAGCTTGGGTGGCACAGAGATGGATCCCTCAATGAACCCAGTGAGCTTGGTGCTTCGTAGGTAAGGCAGAAGTTGAGCACGCCACAACATATAGTTGGTTTTGTTAAGGCGAATGGTGACAGCATGATGGAGTGGGATGATGTTCATGGTGATAGGGGTGGTGGTGGGGAAAGAAGAATTGTTGGTGGTCGACATTGGGAAGAAAGGATTCTGGCTCTGGTACCATGTGAGACAATGGTGCTGTGTGAGAGAATGGCGTTGCCTGCCTTCGGATGAGCAGGAGCATTCTTATTTATAGAGGAAAGCCATTAAGGCAGTTACATGCATGGCGTACATGCTTCCAAATATACATGATATACTTCTAAGAATAGCTTTGTACTTCTATATGCTTAACAATGATCACTGCAAGATGAAAGGGCATACTAAGGAGAAGTGTTTTAAGATACATGGCTATCCACCTGGGTGGCAAAAGGGAAAGCCCTGAATAGGGGGAGTTCAAGGCTCAAACTGGAACCGGGCTAATCATACTTCATCTACATGTGACGTACCAATGGTAGATGTGCAAGCTCTTGAGGAGTTTACATCTAAGCTCAAACTATCTGAAGGCCATGCTTCTTCTCAAGGTTCCTCTAAAGCTAGTTCTGGTTTTCATGTGACCACACAAGGTATAGAAAAACATCAACCACATATATCCACAACCCAAAGTAAACCTTGGATTATTGACACCGGAGCCACTAACCACATGACATGAACCTTTAATATATTCACTTCCTACATACCATGTTCAGGTAAGGACAAGGTGCGTGTAGCTGATGGATCGATAGTTCCTATTACATGGCGTGGATCCATTCGATGCACCAAAACCTTGTCCTTGTCACCAGTATTACATGTTCCTAACTTTCCTGTCAATCTTTTATCCGTTAGCTCTATTACTAGGTCACTTAATTGTGGAGCCTGGTTTGATCCTTCCTATTGTGCTTTCTAGGAGCTACAGACAGGGAGACTTCTTGGGACTAGGACTATGCGTGATGGACTATATTATCTAGATGAAGGAAGTGATGAAGTTGCTCTTGCGACTTGTATGTCACCTAGTCAAGAACTAATATTACATCACCGCAGGCTTGGACATCTCTCTTTTGTTGCTTTATCTTGAATTTATCATACACTTTTAACTCATGTTCTAAGGAATCCCTTGTATGTGATGCTTGTGAGTTGGCTAAACATACAAGGGGTACTGTAACATCCTGATTTTCGTCAGGCGTTAAAAATAAAATAAAGTAATTAATAAATAAATTTCAAGAAAAGGGTTCAGTATAAATTGATAAATAGGAAAGCTAAAATATGAGCTTAAAAATTTCATTTTCAAAATAAATCACAGCTAGTGTATTTTTCCCTAAATTCTCCTAGCCTTAAATTGCATTCCAAAAATTTTTCGGAATTTTTGGCGCAAAGGAATTGAATAAGATATAATCAATAAAATTTCATCGCAAAACTCTAACACTAATAATAAAATATATTTCAACATGAATGTTCTGTGAATAAAATATATTATAAATCATTTATATTAAAATAATATAAAACCAAATAAAATTCGGATAGAGTAATTTTTAGTAAATTTCTCCCGCCTTAAATCAATTTAGGTTTTTATTAAGGATTTTTAAAACTATCATAGTAACCCATAATATTTTACCGAATAACTTTAAATCAAAAGGAAATTAAATTCCTATTTCTTTTCCGGTTGAGTTTTGAATCTTCATCCTCGATTATATCTTCTTTCTCGTTAAAAATCCAGAGGAATAATTTTCTCTTTTCGTTCACGAAGAATTAAAATCCCTTCTTCAGTCATACGGTTTAAACTCCGTGCAAAAATATCTTTTTAAAATCATTATTATATTTTTGAATTTAAAACCTCAATTTTGCGTTCAAGTTCAGAATAATTAATTTCCACGTGAATATAAGTATTCTCGATTTTCCTAATCACCGATTATTCTTTAAAATATCACTAAGCGATTTTATTTGAAATCTAAAATTCCTAAATTTATTTTAGTTCCCAAACTTTTCCAAAACTTTTCACTTTTTATCAGAAATCATAATTCTAATTTTCATAAATAAATAAATCGGGGAAGATAAAAATATTAGTTGAAGAAATTATGTTTGACTAACTAATGACTAAAATGATAAAGAATTAAAAATTTCAAGAAATAATTGTAATTTCGTTTTGGAAAATTTATGATAAATTCTCCATGTGAAGAATATACCCTATGATTTTCTCTTATTTTTAGGAACTTTTAAACTAGACTAATAATTAAAATACCATTTCAGAAATTAATAAATTAGGAATAAATTAAAACCACTTAATTACTTCCTCAATCAAATCCCCTAATTACACTGTTAGAGTAAAGCTATTTTCTATTGATTGATCTTTAGTACAATTTACAGTAGTATTTATAGCAAATGTAAAAACACGTCATTTCGTAGTCGTCGCGTCGCTTCGTAGACGTCGCGTCGCTCTGTGCTTGCGTCGCGTCGCCTGCGTCGCGCCTGCATGAGCGAAAAAAGCCACGCGTTATGCGGCTGCAGCAACCGCCGTTGCTGCTGCTTGAAAAAGGCGGCACGCTTTTTAAGAAGGCTGCCACCGCAACACTCCCCCTTAATCAAATTTTAAAGTATATGATTGATATCATATGATTTGATTACCTCAAAAATCTTTATTAGGAAATTTTGAGAGTAATTTTATAAAAGATAATAGTATAACTTAATATGATCTAATGATCATAAATAGAGCATATCTTATAAAATGACTCCCCCTGAATTTTTCAAATCACGGAGTCTTTGCATACCTATTCCTTTAACATATTTTTGGAATATCGAGGTTGGTAGCGATTTTGTGAATAAATATGCTAGATTTTCACATGATTTTGTTTGTAAAACTGTTATTTCCCCATTCTTTTGTAATTCATGTGAAAAAAACAATTTAGGGGCAATATGCTTAGTTATATTACTTTTAATGTAACCAGTTTGCATTTGGGCGATACATGCTGCATTATCTTCATAGATAATTGTGGGTGATTCTGATGAACCAACATCACATGTTCGTTGTATATGATTAATCATTCTTCGAAGCCATACACACTCAGTGAAGCTTCATATAAAGCTATAATTTTAGAATGATTAGTCGATGTAGCAACAAGAGTTTGTTTCGAGGATTTCCATGAAATGGCAGTACCACCATATAGGAAAACAAATCATGTTTGTGATCTGGCATTATGTGGATCAGACATATACCCAGCATCAGTATATCCTATCATGGATAAGTCTTGACTTTTCTGATAGAATAAACCAAGATTTCTTGTACCATTTAGATATCTTAAGATTTGTTTTGCTCCAACAAAATGTCTTTTAGTTGGTGCCGCACTATGTCTAGCTAGCAAATTTACCACAAATGCAATGTCCGGTCTTGTATAATTTGCTAGATACATAAGTGCTCCTGTTATGCTTAAATATGGAACATCAGGTCCCAATAGTTCTTCACCTTCTTCCCTAGATCGGAATGGGTCTTTATCCATTTCTAGAGATCGAACGACCATAGGGGTCTTTGATGGATATGATTTATCCATATTAAATTTTTGCAATATTTTTTCAATATATGCAGATTGATGAATTAATATTCCTGATGGAAGATGTTCAAGTTGTAAACCCAAACAGAATTTAGTTTTACCTAAATCCTTCATTTCAAATTCCGTCTTAAGATGATTGCTAGCTTCTATTATATCTTGTGTAGTTCCAATGATGTTGAGATCATCAACATACACTAAAATAATACAAAATCCAGTGATGGATCTTTTAATAAATACACAAGGACAATCATCATTGTTAGAATAACCTTTCTTAAGTAGGAATTCACTTAGTCGGTTGTACCACATTCTACCCGATTGTTTCAAGCCATAGAGTGACTTTTATAATTTTACACAAAATTTGTTGCGATTTATATTTGGATTTGGAGTATCAAGTCCTTCAGGGACTTTCATGTAAATATCCGAATCCAATGACCCATATAAGTATGCGGTCACAACATCCATTAACTGCATGGATAAATTCATTTGTACTGCCAATGATATTAAATATCGGAATGTTATTCCACTCATAACTGGAGAATATGTTTCATCATAATCGATGCTGGGTCTCTGCGTGAACCCTTGTGCTACAAGCCTCGCTTTGTATCTCACCACCTCATTGTTTTCATTTCGTTTACGAACAAAAACCCATTTCGATCCAACGGGGAAAACATTTTGAGGAGTAGGTATTACTGATGTAAATACCTCTCTTTTTCTTAGCGAGCTTAATTCTGCCTCAATAGCTTCTTTCCATTTGATCCAGTCTGAGCGCTTAAGGCACTCTGCCATGGTCTTAGGTTCTGGATCTTCCTCGAGGTCTTTAGCTATATTTGAGGAGAAATATATGTCGATAATTGTAGTCTTTCTATTATAAGATTCTCCTGAATTAATGTAATTTGTGGATATTTCTTCTAACTCTTGAGTATTTCTCATATTAATAGAGTTAGCTATTTCCGATGGTCTAGCATTAGTATTGGTGCACCCATTTATGCTAGATTTAGGATGAGAATCATCCGTCTGGTGTCTTTCAACATGAGGTTGAATTTCATTTACTGTTTTAGAAGATATCTTTCTTTGTTTTTTAGATTGCTTTTGAGAAGCATCAGTTGCAACCACCTCTCCCCCTGATTTTAGGATTTGGGAATTGAGTTGCTTGATGAGGTATTTCAACTATTTCTGGTGCATTAACTGCTTGAAAAAGGTGGCACGCCTTTTAAGAAGGCTGCCACCGCAACATACACCACGCCACGCAAGTGGACCCCTCCACGCCTGAGACCTGGCCGCAAGTCTGTTTGGGCCCAGCCGCGTGCATGCCCTGCGCCAGCTACGCTTGCCGCCTACTCCTGCGCCAGCGCGTGGGCCCCGGCCATGCATGCATCCCGCCCGTTGCCTTGTGTGTTCCGCATGTGCGCATCGACCCCGCCCGCCTGCATGTGGCATGCGCAGCGCGTCCCGTCCTACAACCGCCTGCGTCGCCCCCGCGCCAGCACGTGAATCGCGCCTGCATTTTTCCGGCCGTGACTGTCGCACCATGTGGACCTGCTGTGCATCCCTCCTCCCCCCTCTATAAAAGGTTGTGCCCCTATTGTTTTGCCCTGCACCGAAGTACCTCGCCCCTCCTGCTGTGAGCCGCCGCCCCTGCCCCCTCCCCAGACCGCGCGCCGCGCCAGACCGAGCGCCCGCGACAGGCCGCGCGCCCGCTGCCACACCATGTCCCTTCTTCTCCATTCGGTTGGGTGAGGATCCTCTCCATTTCCCTTTTTTTTCTTTTTCCTGAAATTATATTATATTAATTTATTCCGATTTCAATATATTAAGATGTTATTTCATATTCCCTATTATTTATTCTCGTATTGTCCCTTAGTCCTCGATAATCTATTTAATCCAATTTATTCATTATTTTCACTGAACCATTTATCATCGAATTAATAATATCTATCTTGATTTATTAGGTCAAAATCTCATTTCAACTACATATTTAAATTTCATTAAAAATCCTTTTAAAAAACTATTTTTATATATTAAATTAAGAAGAGAAAAATGAATACAAATCATGATATATAACTCAGGATTTGAGTTGAGTAATTTATGTTTCTCAAGGCAAAATAATTTTTTATGAGATTTTATAAATTTTATTTTAAATTGCAGAAAATAAAATTTAAAGTATATGGACGGTGTATGAATAATAAAATGGTTAAAACAACGAGGAATTAAGAATCTCAAAATGAATTAAAATTTTGGGTTTGGAAATTTTTATTAAATTCTTCAAGCCAAAAATATACACTAGGCTTTTTATTTGAATTTTTAAGATTTTTATAACTATTACACTAAATACAAACATCCATTAAAAAAACTAGAATGGCCAGCGTGCGTTGCACGCTCTATTCATAAGAGAAGTGACCAGAATTTAAAGAAATTATATTTAATTTGAGGATGGTCTATTAATAACATGAGTTACTAAGTTTACAAAAGAAAGAACCTTTAAAGCACCCCATTACCATTAACCAATAGTGTTATTGGATCTCTTGTGGTGAGAAATATTGATTGAGTAATATTTTTCTAACTAATCAATTTTATATACCACTGATACTATATGCAATGATATATATGCCCTGAATTAAGGTAGCCAATTCAAACCAAGTAACAAACCTAACGGTTGAGCCTGTAGTTTGTCAAAGCATAAACATTGTGCAATTTATTTTCATGAACTTGAATACAATCATTTGTTGCGATGTAACAGTCTGCGGAGGTCAAAGTAAAAAAGAAAAAAGCTTAGAAACAGGAGAGGGAAAATATATAATCATATATTTTGCCATGCTAGCAATAGATGAGAACCTTCTGGCACTTTAAAGATATGTCCTGTTATCTAGAGTGTCTGCTTGGTGCATATATCTTAGTTTTTGTATCCAACGAAGAACAGTGATCATCCAAGTTCAGCTCCAGCTCCTGATTTTTTCTAAAACAACCATTCCTGGTATCACCAATGCATTTATATATTAGTTATTTGGAATAATAAAATATATAGAAGAGATACAAAACTATCGTTGAAGGGCAAGAAACCTGCAAGAAGCATCTGAAAGGCGGAAGGCCATTTCGTGGCCAATCATGATAAATGGCACTGAAGGATCAAGCCAGCACATATGCATCAAAAGATTGTGACTACCAAACACCTTTTAGAATTTTTCAAACCATAGACACTCTTAACTTTGATTGGTCAGCTAATAAGATTTTTGGATGACATAAATTATGATAAAAAGTCCATCATATATACATATATAACATAATCTGTACATAAAATCTAAAACTGATTTAAACCAACATGTGACAGGTATTAAAAACACGTCAGACAACTTAGCATTTGTACATAAAATCCCATTAACCCTTGAGAATCATGTAAAGCATTCATAGGGTGTAGAAATCATATGTATTGTGACAACAGAGGTCATAACATGTGTCAGGCTTGTTCATAACTGAATGCTGAGCTTTTCATGAGCTTCACATCAGTGGCCTCACTGTTACTATCTGAACCATTCCAGTTAAAACCATTAAAGAAGAACAGAAGATTTCAGCCAAAGAAGTGGTTGCAGCCCAAACCATTTCGTTGTAACACAAACAAAAGTGCTTCTTCTGTTATTGTGTTTGGCCTTTACTGATAATATTTCACTGAGCCAACAACAACAACCAAGGACTGTCATGCTATCAGCTATAAAACTAAGCATCTCTCTATTAAGATGTTAAATTTACTTGACATTGGAAAAGGGAGTGTTGTTACCAAAAATGCACATTACAAGAAAAATTCATTTCATATAGATAGAGAAATAGCTATAGATGTGGTCATGTGAACAACATGACATACCAAAATCAATCAAAGGAAAACCTTCAGTTATGTCTTTCCAGATTTCCAACACAACGTGATAATATAAATGGTGCACAAATATGGCGAGAGCAAAATGGAGAATGTTAACATCATTATCCATATAACTAAGAAGACATAAGCTCTTGTTAAGTGTACTGGCACTAACTATTCAGATATATGAGTTTTTTAATTGAGAAAACTATAACATGGGTAATGTGCATGCTCAGAATTGCTGATGGTGATAACCAAATGGAGTCTAAAGTATACACAGTCCTAAAACCAATCCATTGAAAAGGCCAGATCAAATATCAAAATTTCTAGCTTGGTTAAGTAAATCGGCTCCACTTCGAGGCATTGACTCATATAGTCAAATTGATATAATTTTCCATATACTGCCATAAATTAAAAAGTAATTTAATGCTAACCAAAGCAAGCCCAGCATATTCTCCCTTCTTCAAAGCTTCATCAATCTCTGAGTCACCAGAGTGATTCCTTCCCTAATCCTGTAACATTTACCGCCAACATAATTTACAATTATTTTAGAATAAAGAAATAAATAAAAGGTCCTGATGTTACCTAAACTCGTCCCACAAAATTTACAGAATAGATGCACCAACTTGTACAATGACTGCTGCTTGGGCAGAACTGAAGAAGAATGATTAGAGCCATCAGACACAAAAGACTAATCATGCTAGAATTAGTAAAAGACTCTAAATTGAAGTAAAACTGTATAAGTAGTGGATCTATCATGAGAGCATTTGTTCTAAAATTAAAATCAAGATTGTTTGATAAGACTTAGTCATATCACATATGTGTCTTGAATCCAAATGAGCAGAGGAAAATGTGTCACTATTTAGAACTGAAAATCAGCGGGAAAAGGCAATGCATGACAGCAACAGAATTTGTAAGTACTGATATTATGTAAGCAGGTAATTAGTTGCTTGTTGTACTATCAAGATCAATGAGCATGCAACATTAGATAATTAATAACAGAGAAAATCAGGGCAGAGTTTTCATCTCTCTGTGTTTCTCTAATTGCACAGTAGCAGTTATCAATTTGGCACCCAAAAAGATAAAGGACAAGAGCAATGATCAATTCATTGAGATTATGTCACATCTCTGAGCCACAAGTATATGGGCAAAAGCGGTAGCAATTATAAAAATTGACAACACCAACAACTTGTAATAAGACTCCTCTAGGGCCGGCAATGCTGACTTCCTGTGAAAAAAACAAAAGTAAATTTGGCGGTTGTACTGATTGACACCATATGATTTTGGTGATGATGCAAACAATAATTCTTGTCATGGAGACATGCTAGTTGTGATAGAAAACTCATCAATGCCTCTACAAAATATAGAGTCCTTCATACATGAGGATCCATGTACCATTTCTAACTCCCCTAGTCCTATAGCTCCAGTAAGCACACTGGAACAAGGAGAGAATCAATCATTTATTCCTACACCCCAACAAAATGACCTACCTATTGCCTTGAGAAAATAAACTAGATCCTCAAACATCCCGGCACGTCTTAAAGACTATGTTGGATATAAACATAATATTGCCAACCTCATTTCTTACAAACATTGTAGCCCCTCCTTTCAGAGTTTTATTGCTTCTCTTGATTCTATATTCATTCCTAGTAGTTGGAAAATAGCTAAAGAGGATCCAAAGTGGAAGGAAGCAATGCTTGAAGAGATGAGAGCCATGGAGAAGAACAAGACTTGGGAGCTTGTGGATCTACCACCAGGTAAACAACTTGTAGGTTGTAAGTGGGTTTTCACTATTAAACATACACCTGAAGGCAAGGTGGATAGATATAAAGCTCGTCTCGTAGCAAAAGGATATACTCAAACATATAGAATTGATTATGAGGAGACATTTGCCCTGGTGGCAAAGATGAATTCTATAAGGACACTTGGATCTTGTGCAGTGAATCTAGATTGGGAAATTTATCAGATGGATGTGAAAAATGCTTTCCTTCATGGGATCTCCAAGAGGAGGTGTATATGGAAATTCCTCCAGGTTTTGAGACAAATCAAACTGTTGGGAAGGTACTTCGTCTACATCGATCATTGTATGGGTTGAAGCAATCTCCTCGAGCTTGGTTTGATAGATTTCGACAAGATATGCTTAGAAAGGGCTACAACCAAAGCAATGCAGATCACACACTATTCTTTAAATGCACCATAAACAAAATCTCTATCCTCATAGTGTATGTTGATGATATCGTGATCATTGGAGATGACTTTGAAGAAATCGTCTGTCTAAAGAATCATCTTGCAAAAGAATTTGAAGTTAAAGATCTTGGACAATTGAAATATTTTCTTGGGATTGAGGTATCTAGAGGGCCTAAAGGTATCTTTCTCTCCCAACGAAAATATGTCCTCGACTTGCTTCATGATGCAGGTATGCTTGGTTGTCGATCCACGGCTACACTAATTGAGCAAAGTCATCGTTTAGTGGAAACACAGGAAAGCTAGTTGATCGTGAATTCTATCAGAGAATGGTTGGTAAGATTATTTATCTATCTCATACTAGACCAGACATTGCATTTGTTGTTAGCATGGTCAACCAATTCATGCATGATCCCAGATCATCCCATATGGATGTCGTGACTAGGATCTTGCGATACTTAAAGGGCTGTCCTAGGAGAGGTCTTTTGTATACTAGTCATGGAAGTATTCAAGTTGAATGTTATACCGATGCTGACTAGGCTGGCTCATTAGATGATCGACGATCAACATCTGGGTATTGCACATTTCTAGGTGGAAATATAGTTTCATGGCGTAGCAAGAAGCAAACTGTTGTTGCAAGATCCACCGCTGAAGCCAAATTTCGAGCCATGGCACATGGTGTCTGTGAAGTGTTGTGGTTACAAATTCTTCTCTTAGAGTTGGGCCTCTTTAAGGATACACCTTTGATGCTATACTGTGACAACAAGGCAGATATAGATATTGTAAATAACCTCGTACAACATGATCGGACTAAGCACGTAGAGATTGATCGTCATTTTATCAAAGAGAAGTTAGATAGAGGAATAATATGCATGACGTACGTGAGCTCAACAAGCCAAGTTGCTGATATTCTTACAAAAGGATTACATGAGAAATCTTTCTCAATTTTTTGTAGCAAGATGGGCCTTTACAATGTATTTGCACCATCTTGAGGGGGAGTGTTGGTATGTGTAATTATATATTTATAGAGGGACTAAAATGTAAAATGTAATCAATATATATATATATATTAGATAGATTAAAAGCAGCTGGCATTTTGAGCTCCCACATTGAGCCACGCCAGCGTGCTTGCAAAAAATCCCCTCAGGTTTGGTCAAATTAATATAGCACAGTGGCCAGGCCATTTTGCAAAAACTTCCTTCGCTTTGCTGAAATTAATCCAACGTGCTCCTCCACCTTCCGGATCTCACTTTCCCTTTCCCCTCCCTCTCAATCCAGGTGACAAGAGATGGTGGCGTCGATGACCATGGAGATGGCAGCGGCGGCGGCGGCAGCTCCGCCTCCCCGATACCACCTCCCAATGTCTCCTCTCCTCCTTCCCCCATTTCATCCTCCCCCGCAACGGCTGTGATGATTGGCTTCCCGCTCTTCTCACGATTTCTCTCCACCGAACTCACCTCCACGCATCTACCCTCCTTCCAGATCCAAGCGGTGTAATGGCGATGGAGGCTGTGGCAGCATCAGCTAGGAGACCCGCCCGACGTACGTGGTTCCCCGCCCCTGCCCCTTTGCGTTTGTGAACCCTCGGCTCCTTCCCTTGTCCTCCGCCTAGATCTAGAGACTCTTGCTGCTCCATTGCCTTTTCTGGTTTGGGCGCACTCGCTGTCGCCTCTCAGTGGCCGGTCGTGAGCATGTCGAGAGGTCTGTCTCAATGTCTCAAATTTCCTAACTTATGCTTTCAGTTCAGTAAGTTGATTGACATAGGTAGATGACCAGAGCGGGGTCTAGGGTATTCAAGAAAGTGAAGCACCACTTAGTTGTGATGAATTGTGGTTTGCAAAGCACCATAAGTTGAGTTATTTATCTATGTATCTCATTGAAAGTTTGTTGATTATGTTTGTTTTCATGGATGTAGGACGGTGGCAAATAGAAATGTGGAGAAGAAACAGAAGACCCAAAAGGTTAATTCTAAGGCAGTAACGGTGAAAGCTAAGAAACATCTAGCTATTGTCAGGGTTATCCAGAGAAACATTGTGTACATAATTGGACTACCTGCAAATCTATGCAATGGGAGTGTGAGCACTATATTATGTACAACTAGATTCTTTTAAATTGAATGGCACATATATTTTATTTCTCACCTCAGCAATACCCCTTTTTTCAGATACTTGAGCGTGGGGAATACTTTGGTCAATATGAGAAGGTTTTGAAGGTTTTAGTTTCTTGGCCAACTGGGACTCCTTCCCAGCAGGCATCAACAAACAACAACATCAGCATGTATGTTTATGTGAATCTTATGCCACATATTAATGATGTTTCATGTTTCTCTTATACATAAACATGATTTATTATTTGTTTTAGTAACATGTGAGCAAGTAACCTGTCTGGCCATGTCAGAGGCCCTGGGTTTGTATAACTCATAAAATGATAATTGCTCTCTATCTAATCTCCGGACCTACATTTAAACAAATAATATTTGGTAGCAAATTTTGAATTGATTGTGATTTTATTTTTTCTTGCAATGGATACAGGGAAAATTCATTCCCATCTTTATGTGAAAGGGAAATGCACCGCTTTTTCCATTTGAAAAATGCTTCTGAGGTATGTATGGCGCAACATATAATCCACTTCAGGTGAACATTTCCTATCATCTATCAATTGATGCATAATTGCACACGATACTTTCTGCTAATCTGCCATTTTCTCATACATGTCACTGACCTGTATTTCTGATTGTACTTCAGTTGCGGCTTGATAACATCCCCGTCTTGGTAAACGAGTATGGGAAGCTACTTTCTGCCTGACAACAAAAAAATTGTACTGATAAAACGATAACAAGTCTAGGTTGCCTATCAGTTGTCATCGTTTAAGTATGCAAGAAATGTGGTTAGGGTATATCGGTATATGAAAAACAGTACCATCCAATAATTGATGTTAGTTTTTCCTAAGAAAACCAAACCTGAATTCTAGGGACAGGCCACACTGTACTTACGGTTTCAACAGTTTTACCTGTCCTGAATCAGCTACCTGCTTCCTGACCCATTTATTGTGAAAGACATTGGTCTGCACTATACTTTTTGACTATATACAGTACTACATTGTTACTACTGTGGGTGAGCAGTGGATGTGATTTTCCCCTATGTGTTGCCTGTGCTTTCGATACATGCTCCTTTCTATATATCTGGTGCCATTTGCTTTGTTTTGTCTCCTTTTCCTGCTCTTGTTCCTCAACTTTGTTCTTGCTGAATCCAAATCTGTGTTCCTACTGAATCCAAATATTTGTTCTGGCTGAATCCAAATCTGTGTGCTCGGTGCGTTCTCTTTCTATATTTTTGTTTTTCTTTCATCTACACTTTCCACTGTTATAATCTCCTTTCCTTTTGCAGCTTCTCTGCATATATATTGTGCTTTGGTGACATACTGACATCGCATACCTGCTTTTCTCGGCCAGCCAGGTTTCGCTTAAACTTCAAATATAAATATATGGGTGTCTCTGTATTAATGTGCTTTAGGTCTATATATACTTGCTTATTGCCTTGTTATTTTTCTTTCTTGGTCTTTACCAGCTCATATGTTATAGTTTTTTAGGGTTCTCGGCCACTTTTCTCTTTCTGAGCTTTCACTGCTTTGGTTTTTGGCATTGTCAAAGTGTTATAGGATTTCATGGTTATATCATTCCTATTTGTACATCTGCTAGCCACTTACCTCTGCTCTCCATTTCC
>JAAALK010000282.1:24267132-24279619 GCA_019279435.1 Zizania palustris
TTTCTAATTGGTTTTTACTTTCTTCTTCTTCGTCGTCGTCGACATCTGTTGCCCCTGCTAGCTCTTCCTCCTTGCGTCAGCCAACTCTGGGGCAGCGTGGGGGCGGCGGCGGCGGCGCGGCGGGCATCTCCTGGTGGTCACCTCTACTACGGTGGTGGCGCTCGGAACAGCACCGGCAAGGAGGTGCTGTTCCAGGGAGGTGGTCGTGGTGATGGAACGACGGCGCCGGCGTCGGCGCCGGAGCTGATAATAGTTCTACCTCCGGCGGGGTGTGTCGCCTGTCCTATCGCCCGTCCGCGTGCCGACAGCCGAACCATCTTCACTGGCTTCCGCTCCAGCTCCAGCTCCGGTATGCGTTTCTTGAACCCGCCCTGTCTCCTCCAGTTCTATTGTGGTTGCGTTGGTTTGATGTGCAGTGGCTTTTAAAAATGATTTTCTAATAATTTTTTAAATTGATTTTTGATATACAAATAGTTCTAAATATGTGTTTCTGTCGTCTCAGTTTTAAAATTAGACTATGTGAATATGTTCCCAAAAAAATATAACAAAATGATTAAATTTTGACAGTCATTTAGAATATCTATTAGATATATTTTTTTAATTCTAATTCAAAAAATTTATAGAGAGAACTCTAAGTGAAAAGCGTACCTCCAAATATTATTTCCATTTTTTTCTACGATTTTTTAGGATTTGTATATTGATTCCTTTAATTGAGCATATATATTTGTATTTTCACGCAAATGAAAAGCATATAAAAATTGTTATCATGTTATATTTATACCAATTATATATTAGTGTACTAATTACTTTACTGGTTATGAATAATTGACGTACAAGTCAGTGAAAACTATCAATGGAAGTGTACTTAATTATCCACATTTTGTACGTACCTTATCGCCGCTCAATTTCTAAGTTAAAATATAGGGGTTTTACCGTAAGACAGTAAAGTATAAAATAAAGCTACATTTGATATCGAGATTATTATTATTATTATTATAAATTTGGTTGACCTTTTACGATTGATTAGAATACAACCAAAAGTGACTTGTTGTTTTGGGACGGAGATTTAACCGCAGAAATGGTAAAATCTTTTTTATTGGGAGAGGAAAAGACAACGAGATGGTCTTATCTTGACACAGAAAACTTCGAGTAGCAAGGAAGACATATTGGTCACTGGATTTTCATGGGCTTGAGTGCTTGACACGTGTGCAGAAAGGTTTGGATCTTGGCTAGCCAAACTTTTAAGATGTGAACATAAGAGCATGTACAATGGGTGTCTTTAGTTGTGTCTTTGGGTGTGTCTAAGGGGGTAAATGTAAAAAGACTCAAGACACGTCTCTTAAACGAAAGACACTGTGTCTTGGTTCTATGCTCGAGGCATAAGACTAGCTGATTGGTCAATTTAATTTTATTGAATGCTCAGATTGGTGCAATGAATATAGCAAGACACAGGTTTTAGACACGCCCACGGTACGATATTGTATTTTAGCTATGTCTTATGCTTGAAGTACCGTGCAGCAGTATCAGGGTTGTACATGCCCTAATCATATTAGAACTAAGACGAGAACAGTATTAAGACGGATGAACTTATAGAAAGTCTTTATATCACATCTCGTCACACGTAATCTCAAATAAGCTTAGGTCCCTTGTAATTTTCTTAAAAAACTTTCGGAGGCTCGGAGGAAACTACAAGAGAAATTGGACCTGTTTGCACTCCGCAATTACAAATGGAAACATTTTATCTGTTAAAAGTTTTTGGTTAAGTTACATATATTCCCTCCTTTAAAACATATGAAACAGATGAGGTCGATGGTTTTTATTCATAACATTTGATTATTTATTTTATTTAAAAATCAATCTTGTGCAAATATACAAAATATAAGTTATAACAAATAAATGATATTTTAATTTTTTAATAAGGGGAATGATCAAACCTAACCATGACGTCAACTATTGAAAAAAAGGAGGGATTATATCAGAGCTCTGTTTTGTTCAGATGCGGTATTTAAAATTAAACGAGGCAAAAATATATCATTCGATCTGAACTGACATAACTAGTTCTTTGTGAAAAAGTTCCGTAGCAATTAATAAAAAAAATGCTCCATGTGGGAAGCTTGAGATGAATTTGGGTGTGGCAGGAATGGGGTGTCGATGATGCTGCAAACTCGGATGGTATTTTTCAAGTAACGGGGTCGCAAGTGCAAAGAAGAAGAAGGGATGTAAAACTGGAGAGATTAGAAGTTGGTCTGGCCAAAGCTCGTGCGGCCATCAGGGAAGCTATCCAAACAAGGGCAACCGGCCCCCATTGATCGACAAAGATTATGTTCCAGTTGGGCCAGTCTACAGAAATGCCTACGCATTTCACAGGTACCATTTAGTTTTTTTTTGAAATGATATAATTTTTTAAAAATAAATTTCAAATCCGGTACATGCTTTAAAAAAATCAAAACTTAGCTTTCCTAATCGAGCGAATCCATCGCTCTGTAAGAGTGATATTTTGGGAATTTTTTGAAATGATATATTTTCTAAAATAAATTTAAATTTGGTCCACGTTTTGAAAAATTGTAAAAACTACTTTCCTGGTAAACAACAATATATCTTAATAGGGTGTTTGTTAGATATTATAAATGTTATTGTATTTATTTAAACTTTATCATGGTTAGATAAATTTGACTTGGAAAATTCAAGTTCAAATGAATTATAATACGAAATGGGAGGGATTATCAACAATTCTTTAGTTCATCCCTCAGGTTGGTTTCACCCGAAGAGATGTGCAGTTAATTATTCAGGGGAGGGGGAGAAGAGGAGGAAGAAGATGCAAAATTAAAACTCTTGGAATATAATGTATGGTGGTTGGTACGCAGGAGCTACCTGGAGATGGAGAAGGTGTTCAAGGTGTACTGTACGAGGAAGGCGGCCGCCGGTGTCCACGACGGGCCGTGCCGCAGCATCTACTCGACGGAGGGCAGGTTCATCTACGGCATGGAGGCGGAGACGCGATGCGCACCGGAGACCCCGACCGGGCGCACGCCTTCTTCCTCCCCTTCAGCGTCGTCAAGATGGTGAAGACGATCTACGACCCGCCTCGCACGACATGGATCCGCTCCGCCGCACCATCTCCGACTACATCGCCGTCGTGTCCGCCAAGTACCCGCACTGTAACCGCAGCCTCGGAGCAGATCACTTCATGCTCTCCTGCCATGACTGGGTACATTACCAACCGTTTCTAAACTCCGTCTCCTCTCTTATCCATAGTATATACACATCATTGTTTTTTTATTGGACGATATTTCAATATAAAAAAATATTTTATCACATTGTTAAAAAATATTTCAAACAAATAAAACATTACGCTGTCGTTTCAAGAACTTATTGCTTTTCCAAGAACATGTACGTATCTATATAAGGAGGGGTTTGGATTGGGGAAAAACTCTCAGCTAGATACTATTTTGAAGTATTAAATGTATATTATTTACAGAACATATTTATAATCGGTGGATTATTTGCGGGGACGAATTAAATAAGTCTAATTGCTATGATTTGACAATGTGATGCTACATTAATATTTGCTAATCATGGATTAATTAGGATTAATAATTTCGTCATGCGAATTATCCTTCAATTCTACGATTATTTTTATAATTATTCACGTTTAGTCTTTCAAATTAATGTCCAAACATTTGATGTGACCATACTAAAATTTAGTCCGTATCCAAACACCTCCTAAGTAATTTGATTCGGTTGTCAGAACATAACAAAAAGCAATTTCTATTTTTCTTGAAGACGAATACAACATTGTTTTTTCGAATACGATATTGTTCTTTTCTAACAGAATGTAATTATATTCATACATTAAGAAACAACTATACACAACACTTTATTGTTATGTTTCAACGGTTGGAACTAAATGTTTTTTATGTTAGAGTAAAATATTTTAACATATATTTGACTAGGTGTCATACGAGTTAAAATTAAAATGTTTCAATATATATTTGACTATATTCCATACATTAAATTAAAATGTTCAACATACATTTGACTATGTTTCACTTTGTTTTACTGAATATCGATTAATAAAATACTGTTCACCGAGTAGTGTTGAAACATCTCCTTTTTTTCTCTCTCCGAATTTTAGGATGTTCGTGTGGTTGTTTCAACTTTTTTATAAGTTATATCTTTCTGATTTTTGATTCAGGTTGTAAGCAAATCAAAGTAGGCAACCATTTGGGGGCAACTAGACGTTTTTGATCAGTTAATTGCACATAATTTGAGTAAAATTTGAAGGATTCGAATGTAACAATGGGTGTTGTGTTGCGGCAGGGGCCGTACGTGTCGTCGGCGAACGGCAATCTCATGTCCAACTCCATCCGGGTGCTCTGCAACGCCAACACGTCGGAGGGGTTCGACCCATCCAGAGACGTGTCGCTGCCGGAGATCAACCTGCTCAGCGACGCCGTGGGTCGGCAGGTGGGCGGGCCATCGGCGTCGCGCCGCCCGATCCTGGCCTTCTTCGCCGGCGGCGACCACGGACCCGTCCGGCCGCTGCTGCTGAAGCACTGGAAGGAGAAGGAGAAGGACGTGCAGGTGAGCGAGTACCTCCCCCGCGGCGTGTCGTACACGGACATGATGCGGCGGAGCACGTTCTGCCTGTGCCCCAGCGGGTACGAGGTGGCGAGCCCCCGGGTGGTGGAGGCCATCTACCTGGAGTGCGTCCCCGTCGTGATCGGCGACGACTACGCGCTGCCGTTCGCCGACGTGCTCAACTGGTCCGCGTTCTCGGTCCGCGTGGCGGTGGCGGACATCCCACGGCTGAAGACGATCCTCGCCGCCGTGTCGCCGCGGCAGTACATCCGGATGCAGCGGCGCGTCAGGGTCGTGCGCCGCCACTTCATGGTGAGCGACGGCGCGCCGCGGCGGTTCGACGTGTTCCACATGATCCTGCACTCCATCTGGCTCAGGAGGCTCAACGTCAGGGTCCTCGCGCCGGAGGACTGAATACATCGCGCGGCCGCGGCCATGGATGCTTTCTTGCTCTCCACTTTGTCAAGAGTTCGTTCCATGTGACACGTGTGTACATTTTGGAACTGTATTTTGAATTTTTTCCTTAAATGCTGAAGCCTATTTTAAATTTTAGATCTTTACAAACAAATAACCAAACCTAAAATTATTGGGAAAAGAAAATTAAAATGAAGATTAGCTTTTATTTTATTGAAAAGCTGCGCCAAGCTCTGATAATTCACCTACAAATTTCAAGCTTCGTTCACGTTACATTGTTTCCCATTTTATCTTGGGTTAATTGCTTACGTGTAACCATTATTTTCCAAAACATCGGAAATATAATTATTATTTATCTATTAACATACATATTATTACTATTGTCAATTTCATTCTCATATATCATTTTCTACATCACAAGCCCACCTACAAATATTAAACATTTGTATTTTCCGCTTTGCCCTCACTACACTGTCTTGTTTGCGCTCCTCTCACATGAACCAGCCACCTGCGCGGCCAAGCAGGTGGCAAGTAAAGATTGTTTTTGGAGATTGATGTAGGATTTTGGAAAAGATTAGCACACAAACTAGGAGAGAAGAGGGAGACTGGAGATGTGGGGAATTTTCATGGATGGTTCTACACACCGTCCCCTTCATCTCTTTCATATATACTAGACGGCGATGTGCGCGTTGCGCGCTGGTAAAAAATGTATTGTGTACACAAATTCTACCAATAAGAATACAAATAAGCAATGAACAATGATATTATAAATACTTGAATTTAAAATATCAATTCCATAACATAAATAAATATGGCATATCCTCCTTAACTTAACTAAACAAATATGTACCAATAAGAATACATATAAGCAATGAACAATGATATTAATAAATACTTGAATTTAAAATAACAATAAATAAATATGACATATTCTCCTTAACTTAACTAAACAAATATACTGCAAAGTTCCATTTATGCATATGAAGTCATTAAAGTTCATTTGCCCTTTTAATTTTATTTGTTAGTGGGAAGCTTTCAATAAATTATTACACCAACTATGTTACAGCACTTTTAGGTATACACATGTGAAGTTAGCTCTTAATGCGATTGGATTTGATAGCATATTACTATCCGTTACAATATAACCATATTTAAAAGAAGTCAGTTAAAGACAGAAGATATTGAATTCTATTGCGGAGTAGGATAACAATTGCTAAAATAAAAAAAACATGCCAAAAAATGACCAATAATGAGTGCTATTGCTTTAGCAAAACTACCTTGATCAACTTGTCACGTCAATTTGTATATCAATTGAAGAACGACCAACATAAATAATAGCTCCAACTATCTTCAGATCAGTGTCCATACGAATTGGCTTCTTCAGTACCATATTAATACAACATCAGTTTTGGGCGCATGCATATAGTATAGGGGAATATGATGAAAAAAAGATTGAAACCGATGTTAATATTATATTTAAATTTACACATGACTCGTTAATTTCTATTGCTTAGTTTAGTAAATAGAGATAGTGCTATATAAAGAATTAATGAAAGAAATTTAGGATTCAGGTACAAGTACAAAAACATTTAGCTACACCCAATTTCCATTTATAAGTGATCTAGGGTATAAGAAAAGATACCAGGAAAAGAGAAACAATGAGGTTTTAATATCATATTAAAGCATTTCAAAGTTAAGTATGACTCTTCATAACTTAGTTCAATTAATGTAAACAGTTTATATACAGTAGTAATGAACTCATAAAAAATCAGTTTGAAGTATGAGTACAAGGACATAAGAAATATTACCAATCATGCCAAATGACATAAGAAATTCAATAGTGCATTAAAAAGGATGCATTAGATTTAAGAAAGGTTAAATAGTAGCAAACCTGCATGGCAATTTCAAAATCTGAAGGTAAGGAGTCACTGGAAAAATGATTAAAAGGCAGTAAACCAGGAACGATTAAACATCAGAAATAATAAAATGGACCAAGGAAGTTCCATTTACCATAGGTACCAGACATTAACAACAACACATAGTCTAGATTAGTCTGCATAAGTACATCTATTATGTTCATATTATAGAACATGATGTACCTTAGCTAGCATCCACCATATTACAATTAAGCACCATTTTTAGACTGTTCGATAGACTAACAAAAGTCATATAGAAAGCACTTCTAGAGCCCTAGTGTTTTGTCTAACTGACACTTCACATCCATACAATTACTACATTACTAAGCTAAGCCATTTCATGGTACATTGTTACTAACAAAAGCACTCCTTGTGTGTTTGCAGCGTTGTTCAAGAGGTAGATGATGGGCTGTAAAGGAAAAATGTGTATTAAACAATGTGATTCTATTTTTATAAAAAAAAGATTTATATATAGCATGCATGTACCTTAACCTTTCATCTTCATCATTGTCATCATTTCCTTTGAATAGTTTCTTCGACGCCTGTGTAGATGATACCCTTCCTCTGTACAAAAATAGAAGATGTGGTTTAGGCTAAAAATCTGATAGAGATAATTGTTGAAATATTACCTTTTTTGCCTATGTTTTTATCCTTTGGTGGAGAGTTTTCAGCTTCCTTGCTTTGGGTATAGGTGTCATCAATTTCTCTCTATATCATATTATTTTTATACATAGTACCATTAGAATATGATCGTTAAGAAAACGGTTGTTGCTTTTTTAACATATATGTAAATGTTACCTTCCCTAAAGCTGATTTAGTAAGTGGCATGTCTTTAATACCTTGTGTTGAGTTGTCCTCAGCTTGGGCATGCAAAGCAGATGATAACTTACTTGTTGGAGTCCCTTCCTCTAACACTACAACTCCTTGTTTTTGGGTGTCACTGCTGTCATGGTAGGTGCATGTGATTTGTCTATACTTTCTTCTTGTGGTAGAGAAGATTTGTCTTGAGATGGTACTGATGTCAATTGAAGGGAGCTAGTTGAAGCTGACATTGAGGATGCAGAGGCAAAACTTGTTGGTGACATCAACATCAATGGCTCTCCAAGAATAACCTCAGATACAACATTGTTAACTTGCAGAGATTCTATGCCAGTCCTCACCGTGTTCTCTGTAAAACTAACATTCCACACGGATTTTCTTTCAAGTAAGCATGTTATCTCATCAGGAATGAAATCAGTATTTGGTGGGACTTGTTCTATCAGTTTTTCAACAGGCCTACGCAGTATGCGTTGTGCAATTTTACCAAACAAGACAAACTTTGTGTCCTTAGTATCATCACCAGCAATTACCATAAGCTTGTACCTATTATTATGACAATATAAAGTAACAAAAGATATAGTGGTTTAAATATAGCTAACAGAAAGTTATACTAATGATTTATACCTTGGCGTTGCCATTGCAATTTTATTGCATGAGGTGCATTTATAGGTATCGCCATATGGCCTGGCAGCTCTATAGCACACACCACATGAATTGTACCACCAAGACTCCTCATTACAAATCTTTCTAACTGTAATAGTAACAATGAAACGTGTTCTCTACATTGATGCTATATTAGTTTCACTCCTTTATAAAAGTATCACAAGAAGAGAGAATCTAAGTTTGTGGCATTA
This sequence comes from Zizania palustris, assembly GCA_019279435.1. Classification (NCBI taxonomy): domain Eukaryota; kingdom Viridiplantae; phylum Streptophyta; class Magnoliopsida; order Poales; family Poaceae; genus Zizania; species Zizania palustris. The sequence continues at coordinate 24,275,717 of JAAALK010000282.1, forward strand.
TTGCATACCTTACACTTGTGAGGGTTCATGTCCAAAATCTCGCTCAGAGTTTTTTGTTCATAATCATCTTGTGGAGGAACCGTGTGTTGTGAAGTGTCAGTCCATTTGATTGGCTGGAATCTTGTTCCCATGCTACATGAAACATCGAGACATGGTTAGATTATATAGCAAGAAATAAAATGTAAATGAGCAATTAGTTGCATAAGTACCTTTGCTTTAGGTCTTGTGCTTCAGGAATGGTAGGGTTAAGGTACCATTTACATGCAGATCCACCAGATAGCGATAAGCCTACATTTTATTTTGTACGGATCAATTCGGCTGTTAGATAAGATGCATGCTGATGAAAAGGTAAATTTATCTATTATAAACAAACCTATTCCTGTGTAGTTCTTCACAAGTGTCCCAACAAAAAGAATGATTTGGGGGGCAGTTTGGCCAGCATTGTAGATGTTCTCTCCATCAAAAGTGTTCGCCCTTTCGCCCCAAACTGAGACTTTCAGAGTTGCATTGCTGGAGATAATCATTTTGATTGGTAGTAAGTACTTTGGAGATAATTATAGTGTCTAAACAATGGAATAATCTTCTTTCATTTATTTTTAATAGGCAAGGTAAACATCACAACCAAACCAGGTGTCAAGCTAGAAATTCCAGATGGAGCAGTGCTTGAGAAGAAGGTACCTTTCCCCAAGAAGCACACTATCATTGGTGTTTAAAGAATTTTGCAGTTTAAGAACAAATATGATCCAACTTTTGGCCCATATAATCATTTATCATTATTTGCATAAGGTCAAACATAACCTGAAGAGAAATTACCAAAATACTAATACCACTGCACTTGTTAGAATACATAAAGGACTATTAATACATGTCACACTAAAAATGTGGAACTTCACATTAATACCTAGTCAATGTTCCCCATCCACTAAAAACAAAATGGTCGTTTTTCTGTAGGAGGAACCACTCCCAAAACTCTATACTGAGTCTAATGTACTTTCGTGACTAACCAATAGAGGCACTGATGGTATTATGACAATAACTAATTCTCGTGTCAATCATTAGTATAAATATCTATATATATAATAAGAAATGTACATGCAAACCTTTTATCACAAATCACAATAGTCCTTTTTACACTTTCTATTTCTCTTGATCTAGGCCTAAGGATTGTCGGCATGCCAATTTCCATCACAAACGCCTATAACATCTGATAACAAAATTATAAGTGTAATGCATGACTCATTAATTTAAACAATAATAGCACTAACGCAGATGAATAGAGTTAGAGATCATACCTACAAAGTAATCTGCTTTTTCCATAAGATTAGGTACTTCGTTATAAGGAGTCAGTGAATAACAAATGGCAGGGAAAGGTTCAGTGAGCTCAACACGTTCTTCCAGCTTTGTCCATTTTGTGAATGTTATCATTAGACGATTCTTAACTGCTTTGTATAGCCTGTTTGCATCTCTTATGCGATAAGAGTCAATATAGTATATTTTTCCTTCCTATATTAAATCCTTGAACTGAGCAATAGCAGGAGGGTATATCTGTGCATGGATAGCATTACCCTACATAATACCAACATAATTAGTTAGACAACTATAAAACTGAAAGTGACAAATTGCTATCGTAAATAAAACTATCAGATAATATACCTTTTCATCAATCAAGACGAGATCAGTGTGTAAGATCTTAGCCTGATCTTTACTATCACAATAATCCCAAAGGCGAGACACTCTTGCACATATACCCAGATTGTCATTTCCATGAAACAGATCAGAGATTAAGTTATGCCCCATATGGATATCTGTACATCAAGGATGAACAATGGCATTAGTTTAAATCGTAAAGAGCTTAATAATATGATCGATACTATACACTCAGTATTTACCCTAAAGGCCGATATAATGTGTTGTACATGAAAACCATACTTGTAAACAAGTAATATGTTTTAGATCTATGAGGTGCAGGAAATCTGCATTACACATAATGTGTAGAAAAACTGTAATATATTATGTAGCATAGATACTATCATATCTTTGTTGTGGCATTAAGAATTTCATGGTACACAACGTTTCTTGTTTCAGTGCCGCAGTTACCATCTTCATTCTCTATTAAGATACGTAAGCCTGATCGTGACGTGACTCGAGACACAGCAACATATAATTGTCCATGTGTGAAAACAGGGCATCTGAGATATACGCCAACCTTTTGCAAAGTTTGTCCTTGGCTTTTATTGATGGTCATTGAATAACAAACTCGTACAGGGAATTGTATCCTTTGTAATGTGAAAGGCCATTTAGTTTTTGTTGTGTTTAGCTTAATGCTAAGAATATATGTTGTTTCGCCAATATGTGAGCCTGTAAGTATCAAGCATTGTAAGACTCGTTTACCAAGGACAGTGACTAACATCCTAGTTCCATTGCATAGTCCAGCTGATTGATTTAAATTTCTGAGCAACATAACAGTGACACCCTTTTTTAGAACAATTTTGTGTGCAGGGAAATTAGTAGTATTTATTGAATTTAGGAATTCTGTAGGGTACAACAATCGAGATCAGGAATATGTTCTGAACATTTTGACAGTGTGTCACAACTCAAATATATGCTTTCATTAGTTGGAATTAAACCTACAATAAAGTCATTAATTTCATCAACAATAGAATTACTTGGACATAGAATGGCACGTGATGCTAAATATCCAGGGTCCATGTAATTGGCTTGGAAATCAGTAAAAATTTCTTTAACAATGGCAGCTATCTTATCATTAGTTGTCATCACAAGTAAATCGCTAGGAATTTTAATCCAAGAAGGATCTGTTTCATCAGATCTTGTGCTTGCAGGCAAACTACCATTTCCAACTGATAAGATCCATGTATTAAAAGCAGTAAGCTCATCCTTTTCGCTCTTTGAAACCGATGGATTAAGCAATCGCATATTTGTATCAAGGGTAAGCACAATAACATGTTTCCAAAGCTTAGAATTTACAATAGAAGCATCAATAATGGCTGATCGTGAACCCTTTGGAACAACATGTAGTATTTGTCTAAAATCGCCACCTAACACAATTGGTTTGCCTCCAAAAGGAATTATTTGATTCGAGGGACAATTTTCAGAGAGGATATCACGCAATGTACGGTCAAGCGCCTCAAAACAACGTCTATGAGTCATTGGAGCCTCATCCCATATAATTAAAGAGGCTTCTTTAAGTAATCTGCAACCATTGTACCTCGTTTAACATTGCAAATGGAAAAATTCATCAATTTCTAGTGGAATTTTAAAGCGGGAATGATTTGTTCGTCCTCTAGGGAGCAGCAAAGATGCCACTCCCGACGAAGCAATAGCTAAGACAATTTTGCATTCAGATCTTATTTTCGAAACTATTGCATTCCATAGAAAGGTTTTACCGGTACCACCATAACCAGACACAAAGAAAAATCCTGGTCTATTAGAAAAGACACATGAAACTTGATGGACCGGAAACGACGACCAGAGGGGGGGGGGGGTGAATGGGAGCTTTTAAAATTTCGGGCTAAAAACTAGCCTTCGGTTTCAGTTCTGTCTTCTGCGGAACAGGCTTCGAACACTACCTTCGAAGGTCTGGTTCGGAGGTACTTCGACACCTTCGAACACAGACTTCAGAGGAGCAAAAGTTCGAAGTCAAGAAGACTTCACTCCACTAACAACCCTCGAAAAATCTACTCTGCTAAGTCAGTGCAGGCTCCGCACACAGGGTGCTTCGATCAGACTTCGCACTTCACCCTTCGCAAGAGTGGACAGCCCTCTGAGGACTTCGACCAAATACTTGGCAGCAGCAACTGGTGCTGTGCTTCATACACGAAGGTCTACACGACTACCGCAAACTGACTACACTAAGGGCTTCGACACAAGAAGCAAAACGGCCTC